>JADANN010000434.1:2006976-2352245 GCA_018806985.1 Angiostrongylus vasorum | reverse complement strand
CTTTTAAGACCATAGCTGCTACCTACTGCCGTCTGTTTTTGACCACTTTGAACCTTTACAGGCCCACATCCGTCATAAGCCCTTTACTAACGACTTCTTATGGCACCAATTTTGTAGTTTTCTAAAATTGTTCATTTTCGCCATATGAGGCAGGTAATCCTCCCAGTGGTTTACTGCCTCATCGTGGTTGGGAAGTGTTGCAGGGTGTCCGGCTACGATTTAAAGCGAGGCGATTCACTCTTCCCTATCTCGAAAGGGTCTCCCGAGGTGAAAAAGGAGGCTGGCGTTTCCATCAGGAAGCCTAGCTAAGAGTAAACCTATCATGATCCACCACCGTCATGGTATCAAAGTTGCATGGTGGTAAATCTCCCTCTGATCCACAAATGGCTGCGACTGCCTGTGGTGGTGAAGACCTGGGGCAGACTTGGCCAGGCTAACCTGGGGGATTCCAGGGAACCACAATGGTTTAAGCAGCAAATCTCCGAAAAATGGTGATTTTGCTGAGGCCGGCAAACCAGTGATGACGGGACCGTTCAAGAATGAAGTAAGTGAGGCAGGTGTTCCAGAGAATTCAAAACATTGTGCACTAATTAATAACCAGTCGTGATGCCATTTCTTCTCTCATCTCACGGTCCACCTACCCATGATTTTTCTTGTTGAACCGTATTTGTGCAATTTCCGACTTCCGACATAATGGCATATATGGCTGCGTTTCTAATTTCCATGATCTTTGGATGTAGGTCCAAATATAGGGATTTGTGTGTGAAGACATGCTCCGACTTTATCATCTTGCTACCCGACCGACGGCTGTTATTGATCTTTCAAACTGGTTGCATTACACTCAAGCAGCCGTGGTTAGAGAAAATTTGCTCGGCTTTTCTAGGTGCACACTAAGGCAGTAAGAATCGTGGAATAGAATAGATGGAGATGAAGTGGATTTAAGCTCGGTGGCGTTAATCAGTGCCTTTTTGGGATTAATAAGCTAACGCGAGATTCATAGATGATCTATCTATTCGGCCTCTGTTTCGACGTCTTCGTTTTTATCAGAGCCGATGATCCGAGCCGATGGCTCACACTTGTTCATCTTCGGATAATCGGCTCTAATGAAGAAAAAACATCGAAACGTTGGCCGAATAAATCTATTTATCAACCGCCCTGCCAGCTTACCAATCGAAAAAGCCACTATTTCTTTGAACTATCGGGCAGCGAACATTATCGAAATGTTTGTTACAATTCGTCAATTGCAGAGAATGCGATTTTTGGTGTCATCCCACCCATTTTGATCTTCTTTCGATTATCTATCGAATGAATATGCTTGTTGCGGTAGAATTTGCAAAACTCCGGACAGCAGGTGTCTGCGGTGAGGAACGAATGCGCTACTCCTCTTTCCGGGGACTAACGCGTTCACCACTACACCATGCGGGTCCTTCGTTTCGCTTGTCCCTCAGCTAGTTCTATCGATCACTGCCATCAACATGAATTGCGACTAAAAGGAGTCGGAAGTAAATAAAAAGGTTAAGAGCCTATACGGTTGTTTGGTCCGTATCGCAATGGACATTATGGTGCCCACAAAGAGAGCAGCATTGGAAAAATCACCAGCGTTGTAACTCCCAAGACCGACTTTCTGTTATCGTCGGCATTAGACAACAGTTAACTGCGTTCCTAATTAGCACGTAAGAAATTGTCATTGTAGCACGATTTACATCAGTATAAGCAAAAAAACTAATGGAAGCAACTCAAAACCGATCAAGCCTAAAGAAATTTCGCCGGATCTTTGCGGATATAATGTCCTACTGTTGCCCTAATGAGCTAGAACGAGATTATCACAATGCCCTATCATGATATGACTGGTAACTGAAAATTTCTACATGAACCTTTCAAACTCCGAAACCGAGCCTCGAACCTCGAAGCCGCAGCTAGTAAAAAACCTCATGGATTCCACCCTCTAATGTTCAAATAGCCATAGTAACCATGACGAGAAGCGCAGATATAGGACCCGACAATAACATCTACTTCTTAAGAGCTTGGGGCCACAAATTATAAGTGCTTCTCGCAACCATATGATATCTTATCCTCAGAAAACGAAAATTGCACACTAGAAGAGATATTGCATGCTTTCGTTCTACCCAAGAAGGGTGACCGAAGGAATCTTCGTAACTGCTATCCAATGTGCCTGTTGAGTTCGCTTTACAAGCGGTTCACGAACATAATTCTTTTGTGCATATTAAAGACCTCTAATGGAGCACAACTAGTTGACCAACCAAGACCCTGAAAGGGATTCTACTATTTGGACTACATCTAATCATGTCGAGGTCGTAGATGCTTGGCCGGAGTGCTGTATTCTTCTTGTCCTAGCCTTTATCAACTACGAAAAAGGAATCAAAAAACGGCAAAAACGGTTGCAATCCTACTAGCGCTCGTCGACCAGAGAGCGTACCCATCCTATGTCCGAATACTAGCAACTTTTATCGGACGCCCATCACAAAAGCAACTTTTCCATCGAAACCTAACAATTCCTTCAGAGAAAGGTGTTTGATAAGACGATACTGCCAAAGCCGCTTACTGCCGCATTGTTGTGGACAATGAAGTCACCCCACTAAAACTAGAAGAAAGTACGTATTAATGAAATTTGCTCTCAAATGTTGGTTCCATAGTTGTCATCGTCATCTTTTCGAGGACTACCAGCAAAGCAGAGACGATGTTCAATAGCCTCAACAAAGCGGGGTAAAAGATTGGACTGCACATAAATTGGGAGAACAACACACAGTACATGGTGTGAACGTGAACAAATCAAAATGGGTGATTTCTTGATCTCATTAGAACCCCTCATACGCTACCTTCGACGTTCTGTGAAAATGGAGAACAACACAAACGATGAATTAAAGAGACGAAGAGAGCAACATGGGCTTCATTCGAGCTTCTCAAGGCCATAGACCAATTAACAGACGCAAAACTCTGCCCCCCACCTTTTCAACTCAGCAGCCCTCGCAGCGCTCTGTTGTGCAACAGCGACGTGCGCTGATATTTCAACCATGCACAGAATGCAGAGCAGTGCGCAAAAAGCGCTAGAACATTAACTTCTGGATACAAATGGAACAAAATCTAGTCGAAATCCGAATCTCGAATCTTCGAGACCATCTTCGAGACCCAAGGCATCACACATCGATAGCGAAACTGGGTTGGCAGATCATGTAAGAGGTAGGACATATGACAGAAGAACGAAAGAAAAAGAGTGCAAAGTGGGGACTCAACGGAAATACAAGCGTGAATTCTTTTGGACGATCACCTAAGCTATAGCAGGCGTGTTTGTATGTTATATCAACCATTTGCTTCCGTGTATGGAAACAATTTTAGGGTGGAACAGACTTCTCGTTGAACAATTGTGGCCTGCATCAATGACACCGTCTGAGTTGCGTATCCAAAAAATACGCTATACGTGAACAGAAACCAAGCCTTTAAAGATGATTTCTTGTTACTCTACTATGAGTAATCTCATACAAGCCCTTAACTAGCGAACTCATGCCGTTTAGAGGAGCTAGTCGCCGTGGTTTCTGGAAGGAGTTAGTATCGCCGGTTATGCCGGAAGTCACTGATTATACTCAGTTTGCTTAAAAGTAAATAAATCGCCCTTCTTTTATTATATTTAAAACCGAAATGGAGCTGTAAGGCATCTGTGAACTTCCACATTGGCCCTGAACGCGAACGGATGTCAAAAAAGCAGATCTTAAGTGCGCTGCTTCTGTTCTGTTATTCCTATTAGCTCCGACTTCTCTGGGAAGCATCTGCCTACAACAATAGCGAATACAAGGAAAGAATTTGTTCCCATCACACGTGGCTTATCCCCTGCCGTCATGCTTATTTGCTGATTTGAGTAAGTTTAATTGTTCATTTCATGTGAACCACAAGCAGTGGTTTCATTCTTCAAAAGAAAACGGTAAGCTGATCTCCATTGACATTATTCTGGTTTGGTCACTACACTTGATACTTGATACTTGAACGACCCAACCTCGTTGGTTGTGCGGACCCCCTGCACAGTCTCCATTTTTCGGAAATTTGCTGGTTAAGCCATTGTGGTTTCCTGGAAACCCGAGGTCACCCTAGCCAAAGTCTGCCCCAGGTCTTCACCACAACAAGAAGTCGCGGCCCTTGTGGATCAGAGGGAGATTTGCCACCATAATACCAGGATGGTGTTGGATTCTGGTATTTGTTTCCTCTTAGCTAGGCTTCCTGATGGAAACACCGGACTCCTTCTCGGCTTGGGAGACCCTGCCAGGGGATGGATCCCCCACTGTACATCGCAGTCCGACACCCAGGAACACCTCCCCAGCCACGATGAGGCGGTAAACCGTTGGGAGGTTGGTCAATATAATGAGCTTTTTGTTATGACCTAAGGCTATTCACCGAATAAATTTTAAGGCTATGTGATGATTTCAAAAACGCGTAATACAAACATATTTTTTGGAATCGTCTAACTCAATGCATGTTCATTACTGATATCAGTAGTTTTTCGAAACACAGTCTGTCGGTTATGCCCGCTCCAAAACAGGGTCGACTATCGTGTAGACAATACCCATTAAGTTACGAAAGCTTTAGAGATGATTCACAAGTCCTGTTTCATTCTAACCCTCTTTAGGCCACCATACAACGTAATGTACACCAGTTACGTTCTGTTGTTTTTGTTACTGACACTGGTAAGAACATCAGATGATGCTATTTCTGGCAGTAAGAATGACACTATACTCAATTTTGCAGGTCCTGCTGGATGCAAGAGATTATGTTTGTGGAGCTGAGCGCAGTGAATACTTTCAAGATCTCGTGAAAGATCTTCACGGAAAAGTTCGCAACGCAAATGCACTGCCACCGTTGGTAAGAATTCTACCGTTAAACTCTACTCTATCCAAAAAGATTTCGGGTGTTCATTTACTGTTAATTTTGGTTGTGTTTTCCAGCATATGTATCTTTGTGATCGTCCATCACGAGATTCTAATTAACCAGCTATTGATCATATAGTTCAGTTACTTGATACTTGGACTTGGTACTTGAACGGCACATATTTATTGGTTGCACGGGCTCCAGCATAATCACCATTTTTTGGACATTTACTGGCTAAGCCATTGTGTTTCCCTGGCATCCCGCGGTCAGCCTGGCCAAAAGTCTTCCTTAGGTCTTAACCACCACAGGCAGTTGTACCTCTCGTGGATCAGAGAGAGAGAGATTTGCCACCATTCGACTTTGATACGAGGACAGTGGTGGATCTTGGTATTGGTTTACTCTTAGCTAGGCTTCCTGACGGAAACGCTGGACTCCTCAGCCTGGGAGACCCTGCTGAGGTACTAATCCTTCCGCTGTACATCGCAGTCCGATACCCAGAAACACCTCCCAGCCACGATGAGGCAGTAAACCGTTGGGATGGTTATTCAGCTAGCTGATATGAATTAAGAATGTCCTCCATCGCATACTCTACGCTTCAGGTGAGTCGTCTTCGCTTAATGATATGAATTTTGCAACACCTCATCAACAAGCCACTCAACAACAACAATCGAGAAATGATATTTAGGGCCACCATCTAGCGATAGTAGTCGACAATAGCAGCAGCCGTTGTGCAAATGAGCAACAGTGGTAAATTAAGCTAATGCATGGCAGGGCTGTCTGAATTCAAGTGATCGGTACTAGTGAGGAAATTAAAATATCTTGCTCCGAAGGCAAAAAAAAATAACCTTGGAGGCAGACAGTCTAATATGACCAATAGATGACGGATTTCACGATTCGTATTCCGTACTTTGATAGATTCGTATCCGAGTAATCCACACTGTTGTCGAATCGCGAGATATAATCCATCGATATACATTGCGGAGAAGAATCCTGCGATTCTTAAATTTGATCGAACTGGGAGTTTATAATGGCCTTTCAAGCAATTATCCCAGGTGTAGATCGTCTGTCTTCAAGGTTGGATCCAAAATTGTTTTCTCTTCCATTATGCCGCTCCTCCACGCATAAGGCTTAAATAACTTTGGTCGACTTTACAATTACATCCACTTCAATGAACTTTTTTAATTACCATTATCCGTGCACCGTACACAGAACGGGATTTCTTTATGTGCCGAGACAAACAAAGGGATATGTGAAATGGAAGGATTTAATACTAATTAATACCAGTTTATTTAGAATTGGAAGGCCAGACGAGAGTAAGCCAATACTAGGGTCCACCACCATCCTGGTATCAAAGTCGCAGCATGGTGGCAAATCTCCTTATGACCCACAAGGGCTGCGACTTCCTGTGAAGGTGAAGATCAGGGGGCAGACTTTGACCATGCTGCCCTCGGGATTCCAGGAAATCACAATGACTTTACCAGTAAATCCCCGAAAAATGGAGATTATGTTGGTGCCCGCACAACCAGTGAGGACGGGCCATTCTATTAATAACTCAAATCAGGTTATTTAGAACTACAGTTGCGAGCAGGAGAAATTGGCCATCGAAGCAGTTGTCGGATGCCCACTAAAGCCTCCAACATCCTCCGAGCCGGAATACACAAACTTCTATCAGTAGCAATCTGCATTTTATATGACCGTTGAAAAAATCTAAAAAAATCAAGTGGTATACCTGAAGTATTAAAATTTCAGCTATCAGCTTCACCAAGGACCTTCAATCACTAGACATACCACTGTTTTGTTTGAAACGTTGTTCAAGTGGAAATTCAGAACTAAAGAGCGTAATAAGGTATACTTTGCTAAGAATAGCTTCGAGCGAAGAAAAACATTTTGTACCTGGACAGATGGAACGGTCGGATATTGGGAGCGTTGGTTGCGCAGCCGCCAAATGTCCAGAATCGAAAGGCACGGTCGACATCAGTGTGGCGTGCTTTTACGGCAAAATGTAAGCTATATTTTCTCAAAAGAAAAGGACATCAAGCAAAACCTATTTCATTGGTAAACTTGGAAATGAGAGGTTCACAAAACTGAAATTGATTGGAACCACCATCTTGGCTTCATGAGCACGAAGAATTCGCTGAAAACAGAAAACTTGCCTTTTTCAACGTTTATAATTGTTCAAGAACAGGAGACAGAGTGGCAACTTGACATCGCCGTCATTATACACGGAAATTCACGAGACCACGTCCCACATTTCATTCTGTCGGCCTATATCTATTGAATGAAAATTGTCAGTAACGACCTATTTTTTTCTTTTTTGTAGACGTCATCATATCCCTACACATGTCTCAGGTAAACGGGATCCAAGCAAGTTCAGTCGTCGGACTAGAAGGCGTAGCCCAAGCGGTAATGGGATGACCACTGATTAGATGAGATATCAAAGCCAGCACTGTTTTCTTTGGATAACTGACGTTCGCTGCAATGAGTGCGTCTCAGTTGTACAACCAAATGTGCTTCATACACGATTTCGAAGCAAACTTTTAGAGAAAAGTTATTGTTATTACCACTAAAATAACTGGACTCATATAAGCACTTAAGGGGCGCTTGTGGCGCAGTGGTCGCAGGCGCTCTGCAACACATACGTGGAGTCGACCCCCACGCCCATGACCCACCAAGCCTTACCTCTCTCCGGGGTCGGCAAATTGGTGCCAGACTAGTCTGGGAGGATAGCAACACTGGCTCGCTAGATCGGTAGGCAACCGCGAGTCATTGTAAAGGCCAGATATGCATTCAATCACGTCTAAACGATGCTTAATGAAGTCGAATTCATGGCGCATCTCTCAGGGGATTGATCAACGCCGAGAGCTTCCTATCCTTTTTTGTGAGCACTTTGCGAGCGAACTCGTGCCGTGTAGAACCGTGGTTTTCTGGTAAGAATGGTAATATGGGCGGCTGTGCAAGGGTTTAACCTTCCCAGTATATGTCGGTTAATTTGTTAGAAATGGATGAAGTTCATCCGTTCCTTCATATTTAGAATTAAACAAAAGCTGGGAATCATTGTAGAGCTTAGACATTTGTCCTAATTGCAAATTCATGTTAAAAGTGAATGTCCTGCTCGTGTTTCTTGTCTTATATTATAATATTCTTAGCTCCAACTCCTCTGGGAAGCATTTGTTTGCAAACACAACGGTTACAACACCAAGTGAGGAGGAAGAGGAGGAAAAAACCGACGAGCGAACTTTCTGCTGATCCCCAAGAGTTAGCTATATCGACGACCGAGCCTACCACACAGAAGGTTTACGAAGTACTGACAAACATACCCAGAATAGATCAGCCAGTGTAAGTGATATCAGCGAAGGAACAGCTTACTGATATAGAATCGGAGTTAGCCGATGATAATTTAGACTTAGTTCGTAATGTATACGAAAAGGGTTTATCAACGGTTCAGATGTTGAGCATCGTAATGTGCTGGATCTCTAAGAACTCTGCTTTTTTTAAAATTCCATAGCGACTGTGAAAAGTGAGGAACATTTTCGTCCTTCAGCAATCAGTATGAGGGAGTCACTATTGCAAGATGTGGCAGTTACGGAAAGGTTGAGCCATTTCGCTACCTCCTTCGTAATTCTTCTTATGCTGGAAGAAGCTTTTAGGTTTTAATGTTAATTTCCTCGCTCATTTCATATTTGTAATAAACGATTGAAATCACTTAATGGAGTGTTTTTTGAAAACAGTGGCCAATTTGTCACCAAATCGACTGAAACAATCCACGGCTATTGGTAAAAGCTAACAGAAAGCTGTCATACGACTTCTTCTCAGCTAGCGTTCCGTTACCTTCGTCTTTTTCACTGCCACGATTACTCGAGTCGAATGCTCGCAGCACTTAACCCTTTCGATATTGGCGCCAAAATGCTGGCCACGTTGAAGTCTCGTGACAATGATTCAGAATGTTCGTTACCCATGATGACACTGAATTATCGTTTACGAAAGCTTATCACTATACTTTGCTTGCAGCTCTGTAATATAGCACTGGGAATCAAATTTTATAGCTGCCTAATATTCGAAGAGGTTTTAACAATACTAGAGTACAGCTGCGCACCATCAGAACGCTACGAAACAATCAGTACTCATCGAATTCTGCTGTCATTTTCGGATCCCTAATTAATAAGCATCTTTTAGCATAACAGGCATTTCTTCGAATTTTTGACGATTTATGAAGTGTGCTAATTCTTCATGAGCCGCCGTTAAGTATGTAAAATCTCTACCAGAGCTATGGAAAAGCCTATCATGGTTGTCATATCACAAAAGCAGTGAGAATAATACACCTCACTTATCTCACCTTGAAGGAACCTCCGATACTGTGCTGTTAGCTAAGACGAGTAAGCGCGACGCTCAAACGTCGGAACTATGTCTGGATGTCGAAATCTGGGAGGACTGAAGAAAAGACACAACCACAATGTTGCTGAGATATTCGCAAAACTTCGGAACGTAAGTGTTTGCGGTGGGGAACGAACGCGCTATTACCCTTTCCGGGAGTAACGCGTTCACCACCACACCATGCGCTTCCTTCATTTCGCCTGTTTCTCAGCTAGTTCTATCGATCAGCGGCGCCATCAGCAGCAGAGAAGAAAAGATATTTTATAACGTACTACTCTATCATCCGAAGCTTCTATTAAAGACCTGCATGAAGTACTACGTCACAGGACTGAGCGAAACGAGAACACATTGTTTTCTAAAATCCGTCTACGAAGAACAGTACTTTACCATTACTTTCAACTCCACCATTTAGATTTTATACACAGTGTATGAAAAGTTGAGTAATGGACATATTTTTTCTAATTCATTCTTCCTCTAAAGATTTTTCTTGTGTAAATGTTTCCCGTAGCATTGATTTACACAAGATTTACACTATTGAAACGGTGAGAGATCTTTTTAAAGCACCCAAACGCCATCTTCACCTGTACCAGCTGTAGTCCCGTTGATCGTCGAGTGACTCGAGCAGGTGCCAGTAAATCTTCCATTTTTCCCCTGTCACGTGCAAGAGTAGTCCAGTGGGTTCTGCTCGATCTAGCTACCCGCTGAGCATCATATCTTTCTTCTAGGCTTTTCGTGAAGAACTCTGACCATCGGGTCGGTGGTCTTCCTGCAGTGCTTCCAGATATTGCTCATTAACAGATCGTAGTTAAATGAATGCAAAAAGCATAAAATTTTCCATATATCTGTTAAAAATTGGCATATTTCATTTAAACAAATATAAGGGACAGGTGAAGGTAACATAAGTTGTGTGCGAGGAATTTGTGCCTATGAAGTCGGTGATGCGAAATGAAAAGTTTTTATGATGTTAAGCTTACACGAGGTTGATAAAGATGTTTATTCAGTAAACGTTCCGACGGTTTCGTCTTCATTTGAGCCGATGGTCCACAGTTGTTCGCGTTCTCAAGGTGGCGTCTTTGTCGCACATCAACCCGGATCCACCTCAGTGGAGCATCTCTCTCGACTCAGGCATTCTCACCCGGCGATGCTCTTTTATATAGAGTTGTCGTTGTTACTGTTATCCGTTGATAATAGTTTGTTTCTCAACGGATAATACACTCTGCAGCAGTCGCTATTGAGTCGACTGGCACATAGCTAATAGCAAAATTGAGATAAAGAGATTTCATTATCAAAAAATTCTGCCGGCCCTACCATTCTTCTCCATTGTTCGGATTCCAATAACAGTGTGGTGAGTTATATCCTGATGCCCTTCTATAGCACTTAGTACTCGAAAAAACACCACATGAATGAATGGCGTATGTTCACCGCAACGAAACCGCAAATGAAACCCCCGTCGTCAGTGGAAAATCAACAACGTTCTAGAGATGTTTTCATTACCGAAACGTGTAACCTGGTTCTCGGCAAAACGCGCAGAATATTTCTGTTGCATGGAACGAGATTGTTAGACAGGTTTTTTAATGGCAATGTTCACTGTCCACTCTAGCTTCGGCCATGGTGTCTGCAGTGACGCTTCATTCCCATCTGTAGCGTTTGCAGATAGTCTTCTACTTAAAGAACCTTTCGCCGTTGGCATTGCATTGATCTAAACGAGAAAGCCGTGGTTAAAAGAGAGATTTTAAGTGTCAACCACAACTTCGAATCGTTATCACTAGAATTCGCAAGTTTTCGCTGATGAGGGATAAAGTTTATCACTTTTTACAGCATTTTTTTGTATTCTATCAATGGCTTGTTTAACATAAATGTTATGCAAGGCGTGGCTCGGAGCAGTTTATATAGACTGCGAAAAATTTCTGACTTTTAGGGGCAATAAAGACGTAACCGATAAATTCTGCTTTTGCTTGGTTTCTAAAGCATTTCTCGCATAGGAAGTTGTCTAAATGCTTAAAGCGGTAGGCAGTAAATGCGACTTAGTGAGACTATCGTCGTCGGTTGTCGTAGAGGAACCATTTCTCGTCGCACATCACAGTACAATTGCTTTCATTGTCCTTCAATTCGTGGAGCATCCATTAGACAACCTTCTTCGATTTTCCACCTTTTTTAGATGCGCCTAAATAGTTGAGATGTGTAAACAAAGCTCTGCTGCAACTTCTCCAACAAATGTGCGTTTATTTGCTTCTAGCAAACCCTTCAGTTCATCGTCGTCAACAACAAAAGGGATGTCCACGACGACGAACTTTTCCAAACTGACGTCAAACTGTGCGTCCGTTAAAGTTTTCCTATCATTGGCCTCTTATCACAATAATGCTTCAGGCCATCTGCTCTACGCACGTCCGATTTCGAAGTCGTAGAAATAGATTTATCGAAATTTCTTGTTTTGACATCTGAAACTTCAACCTTTTTTTTATTCTAATTTAAACGACCCGTCTTCATGTCTATTGTGAGGATCCCAGCACTTCTCACATTCGATTCGTTTCCTCGCATCCACTGTCCACGAAGATCTTCCAACATTTAACGCGTGCCTTTCGTTGTAGCTTGAGGATTTTCATTTCATCTTGAATGTAGTAAAATGTAGATCGAGCAATTCTTCCTGGAGTTCTGAGATAGCCGTGCTGGAGCGTTCCCAGTTGGATCTCAGAGTGTGGTTTTTCCCAGACAAGTCCGGTACCAATTTTTTGGACCCTGGAGGGATAACTGGCTCGGTTGGCTATAAACGGAATCAAACTAATATCATGCTCGTGATGACGGACAACACTACCACTCTGCTATCCGCTCTCTGTTCACTTATTAATCGATTCAAAACCATTCCATGAAGGTTTCAGCGCTAAATTAGAACTACAACTATTTTATAAACCGAAGCAATTGGGAGGAAAGCGTGCGACTGCTAGTGAGAGCTGAAATTGAAATTGAAATTAGACCTTTCCAGTTATTGACACGGAGTGTTTGCCGCCATCTCCTATGACAAAGTTCCCAAAATTGTGCCTGATAAGAATGTTCGCCCTGAAAATATGGAACAAACAACTTGCTTTATCCCTAACATACACTTCATATTAACCTCGGTATCGGTCAATAGCACGGATCTACCTCACACGAGGGATCTCGAGCCGGTTAGTCGCGAGACTACGTGGCGCGTCACCAGGTGACAGATAGGGAGTTAACCGCCGGCCAATAGCGACCTTTGCTTCCCTGAGGTGCAGGTGGATCCAGGAGATAGACTCCCTGTTTCTGCTGCGCCGACTTGGCACATACTTTCTGCATATACTAGCCGTATTCATGCATACGTGTGTGGGTGCGTTCTCGCTAATGCGGATTGTATTCTACGAGTCAATTCGGCCAAAAGCCTGCAATCAAGTGACAGAGAAGTATATGGGAGGCGGTTAGGAGTCGCCTCCAACAATTAAGCTCCACGTTCACTCTGGGAGAGCCTGGCAAGTTACCCGTGAGTATACCCAGCCCCCATCTTCAGATCGCAGCAAGCTATACGTGGGTATCGAAATGCTAAACACAGTAAAAAAAAAGGCCTCATTCCTCTGAGCCCGAAAGAGCATCAAATTTCGCAGCGTTGGGTAGGACGAGAGGCTGCTAAAATCTCAGGGCCAATCGAAGCTTACTGGATTACAAAGAACTATGTTGACGATCTGTATCTACAATGCACGTACACTTGCATACGAGTCCTCGATAGAGGACTTGCTCATGCAAGCAAGAACGATAAGGTACGACATCATCAGCCTGGCCGAGACGAAACGACGCCACCCATTCAACGCCGTCTATGACACCGGGGAAGAACGCTTTCTCGAAACATACGACAGTAGACGTGTCTGCGGCGTCGGCGTTCTCGTCAACACGAGTTTGTCCATGAAAATCGATTCATTCGAACAGCTTGCAACCCGAATCGGGCGTTTACGATTAAAAAGATGTGGATCAATGCCGGCTTTGACAATCTTCGTCGTTCACGCGCCGACATCAAACTATGACGAAGAAGAAGTCGAAGAGTTCTATTCAGTGTTGAAGAAGTTCTACAGAGAAGACCATACATTCTTCAAGGTCATCATTGGAGATTTCAACGCCAATATTGGACCAAGAAGAACGTCTTAAGAATGTCTCATTGGGATCCACGGATTGGAAGGGAACGAAGAGAGTGGGCAACTTTCTGAGTTTATCATGGCGACCAAAACCATCCATGGTAATTAGCAATTCCAGAAGTCCCACCCTCAGCATTGGACGTGGGAGTCTCCCAATGGAGAGTACCATGACGAAATAGACCACATCTTAGTAAATAGAAGGTTTTGTCTAACCGATGCCGCTGTTGTCTCAAAATTCTACACTGGATCAGGCCACCACCTCCTTCGTGCAAGATTCTATTTCTCGCGGAAAGGAGAAAAAGCAGCTAAATTCAAAAACAGAAGTCCCAGAACTACCATAAACTGGGTCTTATTCAATTCATTAGTCGACTATTGGGAAGATGACGTCGTCGATAACATAGACGAAGAATACGATCGGCTCACTCAACATCTTCACGTTAACGCCATGAAGCTGAGAGTTCGAAAGTCACCATGAGACGTCTGTCTCCAGAAACACTCGAGCTGATACGACAGCGTGGAATCGAACCAGCTGCAGACAACCGCGAACTAACGTCCGAACTTGCAAAACAATGCAGAGAGGCAATAAAATAAGGTCTTAAGGAGAGAACAGCAGCAGTTATGGGCGAAGCTGCAGAGGCTGGTAGAAACATTCGCAAAGCCCACCGATGCTTCGCCAATTACAAGACCAAGATGATTGCACACCGACGCCCAGACGAAACAATTACAGCGTCCAGAAAGGATCTATTCGATAGCCACGTCGACCCTCCGTCATATGAAATAAAGGAGGATGGATATGTTGTACCACCGGTTCTCCCTTCCGAAATCCGACAAGCCATTTCGTCGATGAAAAAATCGAACCAGCACCAGGTCCGGACAGGATAAGACCAGAATACCTGAAGAACCTTCCGCCAGTCCTCGTAAACACACTGGCAAGGCTCCTAACACGTTACCTGTCTTTGAATGCAAGAGCCCTAATCAGTGGAAGACCAGCAAGACCGTGTTATTGTTCAAGAAGGGTGTCCTACGCGATATCGGCAACTATCGCCCAGTCTGCTTGGTGTCTGTCGTCTACAAACTTTTCACTCGACCATGTCAGCAAGCAGGGTTTCGAAAAGGATTTAGTACGATGGACCACATCCACACGATAGAAGCAGTCATGGAAGCCCTTGATAGTCAAGGAGTCCCCACTCAGTACATAAAGATTCTTCGTGAGCAGTACAAAAATTTCACAACCAAGATATCACCATTCTACAACGACATTAACATTGACGTCAAAAGAGGAGTTAGGCAAGGCGATACCATCTCGCCAAAATTATTTACCGCCACCCTCCAGAACGTCATGCGAACATTGGACTGGGATAATAAGTAACTGAAAATCAATGGTCGGCAGTTACATCATCTTCGCTTTGCTGATGACATCGTCCTTATAACACCAAACATTAGCCAAGCGGAACGTATGCTTGCCGACTTTGATAAAGACTGTGGAAAGATTGGTCTTCGACTAAACCTCACAAAAACGATAGTCATGAAGAACGGATTGGTTTCACATGCCCCATTCGCGCTCAACGGGACGAATATTTCCGAATGCTTCAGTTATGTCTACCTTGGTCGGGAAATCAATATGAAGAACGACTTAGCGCCAGAGCTGAGCAGAAGGAAATGAGCGACTTGGGCAGCTTTCAAGAGCATCGAGGATGCAGTGAGGAGAACAAGGAATACCCGACTCCGTGCCCACCTTCTCGACTCAACGGTACTTCCTGCCCTAACGAATGCGTCAGAAACTTGGTCGCTGCGTAAGCAGGATGAAAGGTCACTTAGCGTTGTCGAATGCGCAGTCGAAAGGGCGATACTAGGAGTATCCCGTTTCGCACAAGTAAGCGAAGGATCCGAATCACCGACCTGGGTCAACGATGAAAAGTCAAAGATGCCGTTCTGTACGCCAAACAATCGAAGATAAGGTGGGCCGGACACGTAATGAGTATGAACGACAACCGATGAACAAGAGCCGTTAGTGACTGGATTCCTCGGGATGTCAAACGTAATGCAGGAAGACCACTGACCCCATGGTCAGAATTCTTCACAAAGAGCGTTGAAGAAAGATATGATGCTCGACGAGTCCCTAGAGCAAGTAGAACCCATTGGGCTACTCTTGCACGCGACAGGGAAAACTCGAAGACTTGCTTGGCGCTCGCTCGAGTCACTCGACGATCAAAGGGAATACAGGTGATACAGGTGATGCCGTAGTGCACAGTAGGAAGTTTTCCTTGAGGAATTTGGCAAACTTTATACAAAGCGCGTGCATGACGAGCGAATGCCAGGCAAAGAGTACGAGATATTTGCCATCACTTCGTATTCATAACGTTCGTTTTTTCGTGCAAAATAAGAAAACATTCCGAAAGGATATTCTATTGTTGAGGCAATATTAGTTCAGCTTTCATTGTGCTTCCTAGAAATAACTAGAAGACTCATTCAGCGATGACGAGTGATCGCAACACAACAACCACTCACGAAATAAGTCCCTCCTAATGAAGCTGCTATGGTATGAATAAAGTGATTTAGAAACATCACTATTTATCGTTTCCGGCCTCACCTGCGAGTGTGCTGGACGTTTTTTCGCGCATATGGCTCACATTTTTTAATCTCACTAAAGTGTTTCACTACGTTAGTCCCTGTCACTTTAGCATTCCATTCTCGTTGTTTAAATACCCGGTGCTAGATAACAGGAGCATATTTCGCCAACCTCAGGTCTTCCTATGCCGCTGCTTCTAGCGAAATCGTAGCACATAAGGCAATAGATCTAAAAAGGTTTAAACTTTTGCTCGACCAACTGAAGGGAAATCAAAATCAGATAGCTTATCTGCCAAGCGATGTGAATTTTCAAACAACTAACGCTTATCTCTTCCCAACGGTTTAGCGCCTCATCGTGGCAGGGAGGTGTTCCTGGGTGTCGTGCTGTGGTGTGCACAACGAGGATTCATCCGCCCGGCAGAGTCGCCCAAGCTGAGAACGAGTCTGACGTTTCCATCAAGAAGCCTTGTTAAGAGTACACCAACACCAGGATCCGCCACCGTCCTGGTATCAAAGTCGCATGGTGGCCAATCTCTCTCTCTCTGATCCACAAGGGCTGCGATTGCCTGCGGTGGTGAGACCTGGGACAGACATTGGCCCGGCTGACCTAGGGATTCCAGGGAACCACTATGGCTTAACCAGGAAATCTCCGAAAAATGGAGATTATGCTGAAGCCCGCCAACCAGTCAGGACAGGCCATTTAGGAACCAAGTATCAAGTAAGTGAGTAACGCTTATCTTCTTCCTTGATTAGGACATGTTTCTAATTTTAGCTAACTGCCTATGCATCATACTCTAATTTGAAGATATTCGAGTTCTTAGCTTGTCAAACACTTTGTCAAAACACTAGCTTTCTAGCTTGCCGTGACTACTCCAGAACCAGATCCATTAGTTTGGATGATTTAACAGGATTATAGCTGATTCGCGGGATCAAGAAATGTACTATTTCGTTCTAATCTCCTGCAGATTGGGACACAGTATGTTGGTCATCAGCTACTTTCTGGTAGTTTGCTGTCAGGTGTACTAAGGACCTCGGATAGTGTTACCTCTGCAACTAAAAATGATCCACTGTGTGAAAAGAAGGTGCAGAAAATTATGACGACAAATATTTTCAAAGCACTGTGTTAGAAGTTCGACAGAATTCGCAGTCCAAGACATCTTCATTCGTTTTTACGATTTCTATCCTTGAAACAATTTCTTGTTCCATAAGCAAAAAACTCTTTGATCACTTTTCGCTACTTCGTGCTTTTGGTCGTCCAAACGATCATACGCATCTGATCACTCACTGTGTCTTCAGACTATTGCCGTGTGGAGCCAGCCGGTATGAGTGGAGGATGATTACGGCCATCCAGGTTTTTCTTCCGTAAAACCTAACTCAATTTGACAAAAAGCTTGATAAGAATTGCGAAATAAAATAGAACACAGTCGTTCCTGGATAGTCGCTGACAGTTGGGAACTTTTACTAGTAACCTTGTGGAGATCAACGATTCGTCACATCAAGACATCTCAAAGTTATCTGGATTTAAGTGATCGGAATCAAAATAACATCGCCGGTTCTGCAAATCCTTTAAGGATTTAGATTACGACTTGAATGATATGGTCATGGCTAAACTCCTCTTTGAATCGAAATTGTTTTTAGGACATCCATTTGTGATGACTGGTTCCAAACGATTTCTGTAGGTGCGGCGCCAAAGCAATGGCCACTTTCAACTTAGCAACAAAAAGAGCCTAGCTCGTATTGAACTCTATTAACCACAAGAAAAATGATGTGAATACGCACATCGTTGTCTTCAAGAACAAACGCCCTTACCCTAACAAGAACAAACTTTCTCTTTCTGTAACCTAAGAAACTTAACAATTTTCCTCTTCTTTTTTCTCCGAAGCTGATGTTTGAAACACGAAGAAAATCAACAAAGGATTCCGTCCGCGACGACACCAGCGCCTTTCCCAAAATTTCATTGGTTTTCGTCGCTACAATATTTGTGTGGAAAAATTTCAAAAGCTTGAAATTTTATTAAAGAGTCCTGACAAGTTTAATTTCAACCACGTTCAAAATTAGAAGAATACTTTACAGCAACTACATGTGTTTTTTATGTACACATTGCAGGTTGTAACACACGAAATGTCTGATTTTAAAATTACGCTTTGAATAGTCAAAACTTTCTCCATTCTAAATTTAACTAGGCGAAGTAAGCATCATTGGAATCGTTAGATCACCACGCTTTTTCCAACAGAAAACAAATTTTGTGATTCTAGGAACATAAAACTTGTTGGTTCTACAGTCGATGAGTTCTTTAAAGACATTTTTAAAGATTGTTTGGTCGTTGAGATTTTTTTCCTTCAGAAAGTGGTCCAGAACATCAGCGCGTAAAACTCCTGAAGGTTCTGGATCAATTCCGAAAAGTCAAAGATGAACCGCAAGGAGGAGTGTGTTGTCATAACACGTGACCTCGTGCCGTACCTCAGGCTGATCCAATGACCTTTTCACAGGCACAGTCCTCGCCCATGTAATACTCTGTGCGGCTGCTATCCACCAGCTAACTTGAATCCTTACAACAAATAAACGGTAGGTGTTTAAATGAAGCTGTTTCTTATGCGAATGCAATTTTATTTGTTGAGTTTTATATGCTAGGGTTATGAAAGTGTTTGGCTGAGTAGATCGCATCTCAACTTGACCTTTCCAAGCTCTGAAGAAGGCGAAACCGCAGAAACATCAGCTATTGTATCCTAATAAATTCTGTAATAACAACCTCGTGTCTGCTTATCGAAGAAAAACATCGAATTATCAATCAAAGCCGACATTAACGGAAAGTCAGTCTTGGGAAACGCAAGCCCATCTTGTGAATAAGGCGGGTGTGCTACTTCTTAATATCACTTGGAAAACGTACGGTCCTGCGCTGTCATGAAGCAATATTAGTCTTTTCTATTGGCCAATTCCGGTTGCTTGACACGTAGTTTCTAATGAATTTCTTCCATTTTAGCACAATATTTCTCTGACGTAATCGCTTCTTCAGGTCGTAAGAATTTGTAACGAATTGTACCCGCCACTGGCCACCAAATGGAAACCACTGCCTTCTTGGGATGCTGACTCGGTTTAGACATGTGTCGTGGGTTCTCATCGGCATCTAGCCATTGTGCAGAACGCCGACGATTATCGTACAGTGTCCGCTTTTCATAGCAAGTTATAATGCGATTCAAAAAATGGATCTCATTTGTTGCGAATCAATAGGGAATTGCAAATTTCCAGACGCTTAGTTTTTTTCGCTTTTCGCTGAGTTCGCGTGGAATCCGTTTGTCCACTTTTTTTAAAACTCTTCCAATCAATTGTAAGTGACATGAAATGGCCGCAGCACTTACTCCAAACTGTCGCCATCGTAAGTTCTCAGTCCGTTTGACGTGGATTCGATTCGGATGGTGTGAAATGTCTCATTGTAAAGCGTAATTTCTGGCCCATCATGCTCGTCGTTTGCAAGGCTCTCTTCCGTGGATTCACACTTTGCGTACCGACGACGAATGGTGCTTTCGTTAACAAAGCCGTCTGCAAACGCCGCATTGATATTCCGAGCTCCTACCGACGCATTATGTTCGCTCCTCCACGTACACAAAAAAAGGACATGAATATCACGTTGATTCATGCTAAAGCTAAAGCCCATAAGAACGTCAAAATAATAAGTCAGAAAAAATAACACTAGGTGCAGAAAGAGCAAACTTTACATCAAAAAATATGCCATAAAAAATACGTGAAGGACAAAATTTTTTATTTAAAAAAATTGCCCGGAGTGTTAAAACAATAAAATCGGACATTTCATGTGTTACAACCCGTTATATGTTTGCTCATCAATCAAGCTGTCGACGTTAATCAATCTCGAACGAAAGCGCCATGCATTTGACTTCATCAGGCATCATCGTTAGAGGGGATTGAATGCATACCTGGTCTATGCGATGATTCGCGGCATCCTGTCGACGTGTCGAGTCAGTGTTGATCCCCCGTCCAGACAGGTCTGGCACCAATCTGTACACTCCGGAGGGATGAAGGGTATGGTGAGGCTGGAATGCGGTAACGAACCCTTGTGTGTCGCAGAACACCTTTAACCATCGCGCTGGACGGAGCTGGTTCTATCGATCAATGCAATCCACCGTCAATGGGAATGATTTGGGGAGACCGAATCACCAATGAATTAGGTTAAGCAGTCCCCAGTTAAGCTGAGGCTGTAGTCGAAATCACAATGTTGACTTTTAATCTGCTGCGTAGTGCAGCTTCTCAGGACAATTTATTATGTGAAAGAGAGATAGAAAACTGGCTGAAAGACGAGTGAAACGAAGGACCCGCATGGGGTGGTGGTGAACGCCTTAGCCCCAGGAGAAGTAATAGCGCTTTCGTTCCCTACCGCAGACACCTGGTTGTGTCACACATAATACCCTGCCGAGAAGAATTTTAATCTGTAGTAACAAAAAGTTAACAATGTTAGGACATTTAGAGCTACAGATGTGATCTGGAGATGGAAGCTGACTTTGCAGTTGCTGGATGCTCGATAACGCCTCCAAATACTTCCGATAACTACGTGAATTTCCACCATTAGTATGTATTTGCTTTTTCGTATTAGTGTTGATGAAAACAAAAGGCGAAATACAAGTAGTATTCTTTACGTTTTATAATTCCACTGACAAAGTCAAAGTGCCCATAAGTGTTAGTCGCAACGTTATCGCGATGCTAATATTACAATCCTGGTCAATGTCGTATAGACCACAGTTCGGAACTGTAAGCTCTGTTAAGAATACATTCGAACGAAAGAAAGAACACTTTTCTATTTGATTAGATGGTGCGGCCGGATATCGCAACCGTTGGTTGCTGATTCGCCGAGTGCATTATATCTGATGAGTCGATCAACCTCACAATGGCCTGCTATTATGTGGGAAACCAGCGGCCAGGTAAAAACTATCCCTGTAGGAATTTTGCAATGGTCGCATAATGTTACATGACTGAAACCACTGTTTCGTCTGTAACAGTAAGTCGTTCAAAGGATTTGTGTTTATTCCTTCATATTGATAACCATTAAAGAACTGAAAACTGCTTAACCCTTCGAAATTACCATTCATTTCCTTTATTTTTTATTTTTTGTATGACCCATCTTCACGTTTGCAGTGCAGATCCCAGCATTTCATACATTCGATTCGTTTCCTTGCATTCATTATCCACGAAGATTTTCCAACTTTTACGTGTAGCTTCGGTTGCTGAATCTCGTAGGATGCTGGTCGAGCAATTGTACCTGGAGTCTTGAGATAGCCGGGTTGAAGCGTGTTCCCAATTGGACTGCAGTAAGCGATTTTTTTCCGGACAAGTCTGTTAACGATTTCCCGACCCCGCAGGAATGAGAGGCTTGTTTGGTCCGGGTGGAATCGAAGTGGCACTGTGCTCGTGATGATCGACGTCACTGCCACTGTACTATCCGCGCCATATAATATCATTCGTTATACTATAACACATCTACAAAACCAGCTTTCGCAGTTTGTTTTCGCGCTACTCGCATTGCATGAATATCAGCGCCACGCCACTTTTCATTTCTACAAACCTCATAGTATCCCCACGGATCGCATAACTTACTTACTCAGATATTACGATGACCCTTCTTCACTGCATGTGCAGGACCCAGCGCAATTTCTATTCCCCCGAAGATTTCCAGGTTTGGCAGTTGCGGTTTCCTCGAATCTCGAAGACAGCCTTGCCGAAGTTCGCCCCAATTCGTCACCAACAGAGGGAGTCGTCGCCTTTGTGGATCACAGGCAGATTTGTCACCATGCGACTAGTTTGATACAAGGATGGCGGTGGATCCTGATATTGGTTTACTCCTAGCTGGGCTCCGTGATGGAAACGCCGGGCTCCTTCTCAGCTTCAGAGACGCTGCTGAGGAGATGAATCCCCCCGCTGTACATCGCAGCCCGACACCCAGGAACAACTCCCAGCCACGATGAAGCGGTAAACCACTGGGAGGTTTAGCAAGCATTAAGTTTCTGATTGTGGTAAAACGTTTCGTCATGTCTTCAACACATTTGTTAACTTTACTGCATAGCTTATCAGCGAATCATTTACAGTGCTCACGTGTTAGAGTGAAAAAACGATCGGTTGCGACAACAAGCTACATTAATAGAAAAACTTTGAATCTAAACACGTTCAGAACTGGAGCTGTAAGCTGGAAGAAGGCGTCATGGAAGCAGCTGAGGGATTTCCATTGACACTTCCAATCGGCTGCCGGGAACATCGCACAGTAACGAATTGCATTTCATGTCGAACCACTGAGAAAAAGCAAAGCAACGTCAAATGGCATGCTGTACGTCTAAAAATTTTCAAGCGCAAGCTCACTGCTAAACAAGTTAATGCAAGCGACAGTACCCTACTTAGTGCACTAGCTCTGTCATGGTCGAGAGGAAGGCCTTGTGAAGTGGTAAAATTTGAAATTTTTGAAGAATATCTCATGATAAAAAAAACTTCATATAAATAGATATCGCGAGAGGATATATCAAAAATTGGTTGCTCAATGGCCAAATGCTCAGGATACAATGGAATAAATCCTTTTACCTTGGTGTGCTTTTAGGGCAACTGGTAAGCTGCGTTTTCTCAAAAAATACATCTATGGAGAAACTAGTTTGGCAGCAAATTTGGCAATGGGTGACCATGGGATCGACCAAAATTTCGTTGTCGGCGTGCAGCTGACCCATGCTGACCCAATGAGCTCAATTCGTTTGCTAAAAGTGAACATGGTGCAATTTTTCGTCCATATTTACTGTCGAACAGCACTTGTGAATGCGTGTGAACCTTTAACATTTGCAGTACCGGTTATTGATATCTGAAATATCGTTTCCCACTCGTACTATAATAGTAATATCAGCTTCGATCCTTCTGGGAAGTATTTACAGGCAAGTAAAACTATGGGAGTTTCCACGGAATAAGGGGGTGGAAAATTGACGAGTGAAATCGTTGAACCAGTTTGAAAAGGACAACATAGCAAAACGTTTCTGCTTGTGTTCAAACCCCAACGTGGTTAAAGAAACATTGCAATGAAACATTTCCGTCTTTCAGAAATTAAAGATCATCTCGAAGAGAAAAATATGGCAGTTTCGAATTATAGTGATCACCAATCCTTCATTACGTTTTTCGAAACCTTTCCAATGCCGGAACTTCTAGACGAAACTTCTCATAACCGATTTCTATTTCTTCATTCATTTTGTATTCAAAATAAAATATCGAGATTTTGGTCATATGGCAAACTAAGGTTAATTAATTACTAAGTCATTTCAAAGTAGAAAGCAAGAACGAACTTGTTTAAGGGTCACAAATGTTGCTAATCGAATTCCTATTGTGGCTAACATCTCGGCGCTGTCGCGTTCCTCAGGCCCGCAGTGAATCGGGTCGAGCGTTTACACATGGTTCTTGCTATGTGGGCGCCCAAACGTTATCCACAATAAAACTTTACGACGACTGAGTGTAAGCTTTCCGATGACCAAAAATATTGATCATCAGAGCACGGATTAAATGAAAGTCTGTAGTGAATAGCTGAAAAAATAAAATAACTAAAACCAACTGGTTAACACAGCCAAACACTGCGATAACTAAAATCGTTTGAGAGAAAGAAGTAACTCTGTTAAATGAATTATGAATTCTTACTAATTTAGAGCGCGTGTGGTGCAGTGGTCGGAGACGCCACTGCGGCAAACACGTGGAATCGATCCCCTTCGCCGATGGCTCACAAAGCCTTCCATCCCTCCGGGATCGGCAAATTGGTACAGACCTGTCTGGGAGGATAGCAGCACTGGCTCGATACATCGGCAGGCCACTGCGAGTCATTATAAAGGCCAGATATGCATTCAATTACCTCCAAACGATGTTTAATGAAGTCGAATGCATGGCGTATACCTCAGGGGATTGTTTAACGCCGGCAGCTTTATCCCTTTATCGTTTTAACTAACTAAGAGAATGTCGGCAAACACTATTAGAAACTGATCAAGGTGGTTAATGGGCCAGTCCGTATAGAGGAAAATGCACATATGTAAGCTTTCATACAAAAAACTCTACCTTTTTACATCGACGCCGATCCTGTATTACTCGTGATTACCACATTTTGTCCTTCATACAGAAGAAATATGAGCACAAAATAACGATCATAACGGTCATGATCAGATCTCCAGTTACTGTAAACGTCGCTGAAACACTCGAAACCTGCCACTTAGAAATGTGCAGTGTGATTAGGATCAGAATGAGATCCCCACAGAATATAAAACAACTAATACAAAATGAAACGCCTTTTACTTCTATTCTATCGTCTCAATATGTTAGGGAATAACCTAATATGTAAGGCAAGGTTTTATTCCGAACAACAAACAATCGCAGTGTGTATTTATAACCACCCTCTTGTGGGACTTCGCTCGCATAAGTTTGAACAGCATTGCATTACATGAATGAGTAGTAAAATTGTTCACAACAAAAAATAATGCTGAGATATTTGCAAAAATTTTTTCCAGGGGCTAACTCGTTCACCACCACATGGTCATTCGTTTCGCCTGTCTCTCAGCTGGTTCTATCGATCAGCGCCGTCAGCAATCACCCGTCGGTGGGATTCATCTAGGGAGCCCAAATCGGCAACGAACCCAGTTAAGTTGAAGCTGAAGTTGAAATCACAGTCTTATCCTTCTTATTTACAGCCTGCTATAATTTTTGAACGGCAGGGTATCATGTGAAGTGCAACTAAGATGGTGCTGATATATTTGCAAAACTTCTAAAAAAATTGTAGTAGGCAGTAAATAAAAAGTTTGAAATCGTTTCTCAATAGTTACTGCATCGCAGTATTTTTTAGGACCCGGATGCATGGATAAAAGTAAAAGTCATAAAAAAATTCGTGGATAGTAAGCCCAATTTTCCCATTTCATTTGCTGAAGATTAACACATTCACGGCGACGGTTTGTTTTCGACAGTTTATCTGATGACTCATGTGTGGACCATGTTGGTAAAGGTGAGCCTTGCCAATGATACCAATTTTTTTGTCTCACTTTTTGTTACACACTTCGTTATTCCTGTCCGTTCTGTACTGCCAATTTCTTAGCTTTTCATATTACGCACCCCATCCGACAGATCCAACTCTTGCACGTGATGAAAAAAAGAAACATTTAACGACAGGGTTTCTTACTCGCTTTAAAGCTGTTAGCTCAGTAGGATTCAGTGCTGTGAGGTAGCTGTCACTATTAAGCTGTCGGTGTTATAGCTAGCGCGACTTTTTTCCCCGTTTCAAGCGAGTAAATCTCGAACTTGGACAACTAAACGTTTGTATAGTACAATACTACTACACAGCAACGTTATGGAGATATCACGAAATGTGAGCAGTATGGGCGAAAAAAAAGAGAGCGGATTAAAGAAGAAAATATAAGTTAGCGAGTAAGAAGTTACATTGACACGAGAGAATAGCTTCTTTTATAGACTGGTGAAATAATACGAAACTAGTGCAGCAATAAATGATAAATTCCTCGATGATTGGTGTGGAAAAGCCATAATGTGCCACTGATGTTAACACTGATTTTATTATTAGCAAACTCAGAAATCCAATTCTGCTACGTGAAGGGGAAAACGAGAAGGAAATGGAGACTGTAAGCGCCCTATTTGAGCGAGCTGAACTATAACTGACGACGCTATCTAATCTTTCTCTAATGGCTGGTACTTCGATAGAGGAAATGCTCAAGACGAAGTTACGGAAATGTTGCCAGTTTGTACAACCTAATAGAGTGCTTCAACGAACGACACGGTAAGCATTCTTTCACTGATATGCTGACGTGAAGTTGATGAACAACATTTGCCCCTGCTAACATCTCGATTTCTTCCTCTTCATCAGAGCCGATACTCCGAGTTAGTGGTACACACTTGTTCGTCTTCTCGATATGGAGTCTTCATCTTCTTATGGGGGTCAAGTGCTTCTCGGTGGGCACCGATCAATTTAGGCCATCTCGTCCACCGGCAGTCTTTTAAACAAGACCATCGTTATTGATACCGACTACTCTTTGAGAACAATTTGTTAGTTTCGGCGTCTTCACTTTCATCATGGCCGATGATGGATCTATGGACCATAGGCTCGGATCATCTGCTCCGAGGAAGAAGAAGACGTCGAAACATTAGCCGAATAAAGATTGTTTATCAAATTCTTCTAAGCTTATCAAATAATGAATACATGTTGATTAATTCCCACGACCAACTTTCTACTAAACTCGGCAATAATCAAATAATTCTCTATATTTTTCTTGAGCAAACACGAGCTGTTATTTTATTCTTTATTCAAGAGCAAGCTGACGTTTCGGCGGATCTCGCCTTCCTCAGAGCTGCTTTGTATAGTCTTCCACTGAATATATCTCGAGGGCACCAACCGCACAGAGTTCAATTGACATATCGTGACATATTCAGTGGAAGATTTATAGAAAGCGACTCTGAAGAAGGCGAAATCTGCCGAAACGTCAGGTTGTTCTTGAGTAAAGAGTAAAATAACACCACATGTTGATTAGTTATACAAAGATTGGAGAAAAGTCGGCTTTGAGAAATGATTGAGAACTGACCGACTACATTCGTTGTTTTGCAGAGAATGTTTTATACACGTTTACCCCATACATGAATTTCAATCACCATCGCGACTGAAAAATGAAGTGCCAACCTGTTGGTGGTCAAAAAATCAAGTTGAAGAATCATGTCGGTGGTAGACGTATTAAAGTTCATTTGCGCTTAACTATTCGTAGAGAATGACTTCATAGAATCTCTTGCGCTAAACGTCGCCAGACGTCACAGTACAGTTAATATTCCTTACACATGCTTATCTGGAAAAACTTGCACTGGCGGATAAAAGTAAAAAATAAAATGGCTCTGGTATAGCATTATTCATTGTCACTCGCTTCATCGCTCACAATGTTGTCGTTTCTCCATTCACGTGTTTACAATTGAAATGCTACCTAGGGTTTTACCCTGGGTCCGTTCTTATAATTTCATTAGCTTCTCCTCACATTAAGAATACACGCTCTTATTAAGAACTAGCTGATTCAGGAATGGCGCTCTTCAGCTAGCTTAGGACTGTTCAGCTTCTTCCATACGTCTTTGCAGTGATTATAACCTTTCAACGCACTGTTTCAGCAAAATCCAAAGTCTAGCAAATGTGTGACATGCGACTGAAATTTATCTCTAATAATGAGTACGTAACTTTTATTGAAGAGATGAAAAAGGATTCAGTAGTTTTCTTCCCTGGGCATGCTCTGGGACCTCCTTTAAATTGTACCAAATTTATTTTTTTTGGTTTCAAAGTAATGAAGAAAGGGTGTGGTATGAGAAGCTGTGAATGATCTCCATTCAGTGGATAGTATAAGACGAAATGAAAGACAAAGACTATACAAGATAAGCCAGTTGGTCAAGCTCTGCTATTGGTATTGTGATGTTCAAACTCTCGAAACACATCAATTTTCCTGCAGATTGCTGCATCGGCTGGATGCGCACTGCAGCATTTAACACTGATCTCATTGGGTCCCATCAAAAATGTGTTCTGGGTCACCGTCTACGACTTCACAATCTTGGAGTTGCTTCATCGATCTGCTTAAGAGAATTTTAATAATGAAGGAAATGAAACTTTAAACAAATACCCTACTCTTAACAGCAGGGAAAGCCTGATGCATTTGAGGCGGAAGTATCAGCATTTTTAAGAAATCTGCACTACTTTGTTATGTAAAGCTCATTTGGTAACAGCCGGCGTTTCGACGGACTTCGTATTTTTCGTAAGGTGAACACATCACAGAGATCTCCTACTTGAAAGGTCAGATAACTAGCAAGCCTTATGGCTAGCTTAAGAAATTTTTTACGCATGTGTTAAGCCATTTAGCGAGATACTCTTCTATTTTCTATCTGCATTGAATAAAATTTGCACCTAATACTATTGTAAATCGATTTTCGTCTAACCTCGGCATGAATAATCGATGAAAGAAAGTACATTAACCATGCACTTTCACAACGGGTGAACTAGTTAAAAATTGCCACACAAGGCTCGAAATCGGCTCATGGTTCCTCCGTTGGCTTGTTTTCGGAACTGCAATGTTTAAATCTAAGAGGCGTCAACTGTTGTGAGAATTTAATTCGTGGCTTTCGTCTTCTTCAGAGGCACAATGGTTCAAGTCGAGTTCACAACAGCTGTTTCTTTTTGCGACCTAGACCTTCGTATTCTAGTCGAATCATCTAGACGAATCCAGTGAAATGAAGGACAGCACCAATGAAGCAACTCATTTGGTGGTGCCTTTTCTACAAAGTGATTCCTGTAGGACTGTTCATTGAGGATCATTTGTTCTCACAAAGACGATCCATTCGCTCCACGTCAAACAACTAGAGACAAGGTCTGAAGAAGGCGAAAGTTAAATTAATTCAGAGGTTAGATGAGAGTCACTTATCCAAAAGTGCTCACAGACCTTTGCGAAATTTTTACAAAAAATCCGTTGCTGTAAAAGATACTAACTACTAAAGGACACATCAATCCCCATTTACGTCATCTAGTACAGTGGGTAATCTATGTGAGTGAATGACACCACATTGAGATGGGCATGATAACCACACGGCATGAAAACCTGCTGCACTTAAAAAAAACGTTGCCCAGAAGATTAATCAGACTTCTTTGACATCAGGAACATTTAAGTAGATAAAGATAAAGAAGAGTAATGATGCTAAGATATTTGCAAAACTTCGGATCTCTGGTGTCTGCAGTGGGGACCGAATACGGTATTTCCACTTCCGGGATTATCGCGTTCACCAGCGCGCCATGCGAGTTCTTCGTTTCGCCTTTCTCTCAGCCGAGTTATTGAAATAAAGAAAAGCGATTTTTTCGCTTGAAGTCCATTGTGTAGAAAATTTTTTATGCATAGGAACTGGCTAATTGACGTTTTTATCACTTTTTTTATGTTAAAGACGACACTTTTTGGCTAATTATGCTTCGTAAATTATTTAGTGCCTTCACTGCGATGTTTAAGCACTTTCGATCGTTACAGTTTTTCATTGTGGGCCCGTTGCAGCGCCCGTGCCCCAAGAGAGCAGCTGTCATGAGCAGTCGGCTCTTATCACTGAAAGTCTAAAGAAGGCGTTTGAGCCGAAATATTAGCCACAAAAAATCTTGTGTAAAAAACCTCATACACGGTTTCAGTCATACCTCATTCTTGCTACTTGTTGATAAGTGACTTCATGAAGCGATTTCCAATAACACCAACTGGACTCATCTGTTGATTTTTAACACTTTATCTCCCGCACAAAATGAGTAAACAAATTGGTATCAAATATGACAAGTTTCGTCTAGACCTTCCGGCAGAAAGAAGGAACAGTCTATATGAGTGGTGATTCCCATTCGAAACATCCACATTTTACACCGAGATTGCCAGTGGTTAATCTCTGAAAAATGAAAAGCATTTCTTATCTCTTATTCATAAATTTGGAATTTAACGAAACATTAAGGGTGCGTGTGGCACAGTGGTTTGAGGCGCTGCTGCGACACACAGGTGGGAATCGTTCCCGGCGCCCATGGTCCACCGAGCCTTCCATCCCTCCAGGGTCGGCAAGTTGGTACCAGACTTGTCTCCGGAGGATAGAAGCACTGGCTCGATACATCGGTAGGTCACCGTGAGTCATTGTAAAGGCCAGTTATGCATTCGGTCACCTCCAACGATACTTAATGAAGTCGAATGCATGGCGCATCCCCTCAGTGATTGATCGAGGCCGAGAGCTTTATCCTTTAACGAAACATCAGGATCCTTTGACGATGTTGTCCTTCATCCTTTTCATTCCTTACAATTTTAAATTTGCAAAGGATTATTAAAAGGATACATTGTAACTGCTGATTAAAGTCTTTTTTTCTTTTTTGAAGAAAAGAGGCTTCTAAATTACGAAGTGCACAGTAAAACACCTCGTTCCCATGGTAAGATATAATGGCCATGTTAGATAAGCCATCGAATGATTACAAAAAGCACAAAAGAGTCTCCATGGGGCCAAAAAGCGACCGAGAAAGGTAACTAATATGCAAAGCCCGATGATGTTGAGAAATAAGAAAAATCTTGTAGGCGCATGTGAGCTTCAAACTAGTGATAACCCTTTCCGGGACTCACGTGTTATCCACTGTACCATCGAAGTCCTTGCATTGCCTTTCCCTCAACCAGCTCTTTGACCCATAATGGGTGATTGCTGATAGCAACGTTAAGGTGAAGAACTCTTTGACAAAAAGGCAAAGCAAGGGATCGGTTGACGTGTTGGATAGCACATGATCTCTCAGAAAGGTTAGTCACGGGTCGAAGCTCACCTGCGGTTCTGAGTTTTGCTCATATCTCAGCATCATTGTGAATGTGTTTCACATAGCGCCAGGCCATAAAAAGAAGAATAGGCGGCAAATAAAAAGTTGAACCATTGTAACTTATATGCAGTTCCTAGCCAAAAGGTCCAGCCCGCAAAGCTCTGTTCTCCACAGCTAAAATATTTTGATCGAAGCAGTGTGGAATTATAGAAATCGTTGTTAAATTTGTTATCGAATTCATTTCGTACTTTAGAGAAAATGCAGCTTACCAGTTGCTGTAAAAAACACACCAAGGTGGTAGGATACATTCCATTGGTTCCTGAGCATTTGGCCATTGAGCAACCAATTTTCGATACGCCCTCTCGAACCATCTATCCAGATGAAATTTTTTACTGTGAAATATTTTTCAAGAGATGCAAAACTTACCACTTCTCGAGGGTTTCCATTTGACCATGACCGCGCTAGTACACCAAGTAGGGTTCTGTCGCTTGTGTTAACTTGTTCACGAGTGAGCTTGCAGCTGGAATTACCAAACACGGAGCAAGCTAATTGATTTCGCTTCAATTTTCTTCGATAGTTTAATATGAAATGCAATTTGTTACTGTGCGATGTTCCCGGATGTCTCAGAGCCGACTGAAAGGGTCGATGGGCACCCCTTAGCTGCTTCCTTGGCGTCTTCTTCCAGCTTACAGCTCCAGCTCTGAACGTGTTGAATTTCAAAGTCTTTCTATTTGTGTAATAGTTTCGCAGTCAGTTTTTTCACAATAGTACAATGAGCCCGGCCCATGTTTCGCTAGAAAGGTCAACATTCAAAATAAATAAATGTGTTTCAGATGAGGCAAAACGTATTCCCAAAATGTGACATCTGTTGCTTGAAAAATGAGAAAGAGATGTAGAGAAAACTGGCCAAGTATTAAGAAAGAATACCAGTTCTTTACTGGTCCACTTTTTGTGCCTATCCATCATAGATTCTTTCGTCTGCTCATCCGTTTCATCGCAAATCTCCGATGCTTCACTGAAAGAAAAGATTGCACCAGTCTAAAGATTGACACTATTAAAAGGGCTTACTGAAACTTGGTACTACTAACGCCTTTTTCAGGTTATCTTCTAGCAGTATGGTCAACAAGTACAACTACCCGGTCGCACAATTGCTTCCGGAAAGCATAAAGATTATGACGAAGATGAGACCAAGAAACATGACTTCACAAGGTAGGTGCTCAGTAAGGTTTATAAGTAGTTACATCCTTTTAAACACTTAACCCTGAAAATAGGTGGTGATGCTGTTTGATGTTCAGCTGCAGTGAAGTCATTGCCGCGAGCCAGAAATGCTTGCTCAACAAAGATTCTACTATTGTTTTATTGGGCGTGTAACCAGCATTCAGAAGAAAAGCGTTTGACCACCACTTCTTATCTTGACGATTAAACGTTTTTTGAATCTGTTGTCTCTGGCAGATATATGGAGATACCATGAGTTTTGTGAGAGCGAGAAGTGCTATGGCGCTTGCATTCATGCAACACCAGTAGCATGCAAAAACGAACTGTATGAGCTAGTGTTGGAAATGTCATCGAACTATGAATGATGATTACGAAGTGTCATGCATTTTCAGTCGTTGTATGATTGCATCACTTGTATTACCTGTCATCCCGTAGATTGCCGAATGACTCGTGCAGACACCAGTCTCCTTGTCGCTTGCAAGAGTTCCCCAGTGGGTTCCGCTCGCTCTGGGTACTCGTTGAGCATCATACCTTCATATTTGATTTTCGTGAAAAACTCCGAACATTGGGTGTGTTTTCTTCCTGCGATGAATTTGGCATCTCGAGGAATCCAGTCATCAACGATTTTTGTCATCAGTTACCGCTCACACGCACTGAGCTTTAGGCCCATCTTGTCTTCGACAATTTAACTTGCAGAAAAGCATCTTTGATTTTTGATCGTTGATGCAGGTCGGAGCTTTGGTTTCCTCGCTTTCCTTGCATGATACCGGATACTCCTAGCATCGTCCTTTTCTACTGCGTGTTTTATAACACCGACGATTATCTTGAGTGATTATCTCCTATAAAGGGCAGTCGTTGTTGACAACGACTTTTTATTGACAGTAGTTTGTTTTTCAAAGGATATCCATCCTGCAGAAGTCGCCATTAGGTATGCTTGCACGTAGCGAATTAATATCATTGTAAACCGACTTTCATTTACAAAAGGGAATTGCCGGGTGAAACTGCTTTATTCGTGCGTAGCTCCTCTGAAGATGATCCAACTCGTTACGACGACGAAGGAATCAGTTCATGAAGACGGACGACTGTGGACCATTTACCTGGTTCATTGGTCCTGATGAAGACGAAGACGTCGAAATATTAGCCGAATAAATTTTTTGGTCGAAACGCCATGTTAGTTTATCAAGGAAATACGGCAAATTGATCATTCATATCGAGGTTAAATGAAGATCGATTTACAACCAAACCCTTTGAGCTCGTATATTCTGGTTTACTATTAGAGACAAAATGGTGGTTTCAATAACCCGACATTATGTGATCACTGTAAAGTTTGCTACGAAGATGTTCCTACCTGGTCGCAGTTTTGCCGTAATAGCACGCCATGGTGACGTTGATGGACTCATTAGATATTGGGCATTTGACGACTGAGCAACCAACGGTCATGATATCCGGTAGTAGCATCTATTCCAGTAGAAAATGGTTTTTTTCCTCATTGGGATATGTTTTTTGACAGTTTACCGTTAGATACTGAGGTCTATACCACATTGACCAGGATCGTAATATTCGCCATGCTAGGACGTTGTGACTAACAGTTGCCGGCACATCGAGCTTGTCACTGGAATTGCAGGAGTTTAAGAATATTATTTGATTTTGGCTTAGTTTTTGTTAATAGTGACATGAAGTGCAAATACATACTAATGTCTGAAGTTGACGTAGTCATCAATTGTGTGTGGAGGTATCGTTGAGCACCCATTAACAGCTATATCGGCTTTCATCTCCAGCTCACAGCTATAGTTCTAAATGTTTCAACACTTTTTTATGGCTGGCTTACTGCCTCATTGTTAACTGTTATAAGTGGATTAAAGCTAGTTGCACTTTTGGACGAGGAGAGAGTGGCATTCGTTTATATTAAGAAGCTTGGTTGAGGTCACCGACAGATGACAGTCGCACTTGCACTCTAATGTTCGAGATAGATTGCCAACTTTCAAGAGAGGTTTAAACTAGGTTGGTTCTTGGGAAAAAAAGTTCTTATAAGGTATTGTTTTCAGACTGCTCTACCCAACCTACTTGAAAATATCACCTTATCACCATGAATACAGCTTTTTGATTGCTGCAGATATTTTTTCGATTACCAGAGCACGTCGCTAGAGGAGGAGTCACTTGGCGTACAGGAAAGGCTTTGATCTCTTTCTTTCTCTCTCTCCCTCTCTCTCTCGTTTCCTCTCTCCATATATTTTTGTATATAATTGCTGCTTAATATTTTTTCGGCTTTAAATTTTCTGAAATTATGGCCAAAATGTTTTAGAACCTAGTTTAATGTCTGGAAATTTCAACGTAGGCACTCTAACGACAAAAGCTGGCAAAACCTTGGGAAACACCGTAGTCCTCTCCTGTACGAAATCCTCTATTGAATTGCCTTTTCAAACATAAGCTCCAAAGAAAAAAAGAAGAGAAGAATATCTATGTTCTGCAGGAGCTAAAAGCATAAAGCTCTCGGCATTGATCAAATCCTGAGAGATCCGCCAAGCATTCGACTTCATTAAACATTGTTAGAGGTGATTGAATGCATATATATCTTTTACAATGGTTCGCGGTGGCCTACCGATGTATCGAGCAAGTGCTGCTATCCTCTCAGACAAATCTGGGAACAATTTTCCGACCCCGGAGGAATGCAGGGCTTAGTGAACCTAGGGCGCGGTGATCGAACCCATGTGTATTGCAGTCCACCTCTGATCACTGTGCTACACGCGCCTCTATTTTCTCATAAAAGCTAAAAATGATTACAGAAAATGAGCATTTAATCTTGTCAGAGTAAGAAAGCTTCTTCCTTGAAGGCACAGATCTGCGTACTCAGACCATTTCTGTTGTGGTTAATAAAGTCCAGTATTAGTTAAATGGATATCCTTTTTGGGAAGTTGAACGGGGCGATTATCTCAGCACAGTACGTATAGAAATCATTTAAGACCAATCACTACCAAAGGCCGCCACACAAGCAATGCCGATTCAAGGAGCAATTCTGGTAGGACGATATCACTCAAGCTGTAAGCCAAATCATTAAAGGATTTGGAGAACCGGAGATGTTATTTTAGTTTCGATCACATAAATTCAGATAACTCCGCAGTGCCCCCGTCGTGGTGAACCGCTGCTTTCCACATGGCGACTATTACAAGGTCATAAATGTCGACGATTAACTGCGGATCGTTGCTTCTTATTTCTTCCGCAGTTACCATCAAGCTCTTTGTCAGATATTTTTGTCAAGTTTCGTCATGTAGAAGAGAATGTAGGACGGATGAATGCATCATCCGTTCACATCTACTGGCTGCAAGTGGTTATTGTGGGTAGACATAAGGTTGATTTGATGTGTAAGTGGTTTTGTATCACCATACACGGAAGTAGATCTAGCGTTTTTTTGCTCGAAAAATAAGAACTCGTTTCGAGGATAGAAACCTTACCAACGAATGCAGATATCTTGGAGCGCGAATTCTGTCGTGGGATTCTAATACAATCCGTTGAAAATGTTTTTCTTCCTTCCTTTCTCGACCTTCCTTTCCACACAGCGGGTCATTGTCACGAGCAGAAGAAACAATATCCGAGGGCCTTACTTCAGCTGATAACAAAGCTACCAGAAAGTAGCTGGTGAACATCATGCTGTGTCTCGATCTAAAGGAGATTAGCTTGAAATAGGTCATTTCTTAATCATCTGAACCAACCATAATTCGATCAAACAGTCCAGGCTAGCGGATCCTGTTTAGCAGTACCTATTAGGGGTAGGTATTTTTCCGAAAGTGTTTTCTAACGTTTAAAACAAGAAGGAAATACAGCATTGTTAAATCGGTGGACAACTGATAGGCGAATAGCTAAATTTATAGATACTGCCAAACCAATGAAGAAGATAGGCGTTGGCTTCTCAAAAAAATTCTCATTGCTTGAGAGAAAAACTATTTGGCCTTAATTTATCTCCAACTAGTCACGCAGAATTATAAACCATTTTAGAACTGTGTAAATTAAACTTATGTGCCACGGTTGCTCTGAAAACACCAGCATAAGGGAGAATCGAAGTTTGGGATGCATGCGCCTTTCAGCTAGCGAAAGCTGTTCTTAGGGAGAGGGATGGAACGCTGGAATGACAACGAGCTAGCTTAGTGGAGAACTTAATTGATATTAAAGTAGTGAACCACATGGGCGGAAAAAGTCCAGCACACCCACTGAGGTCGGTAACGATGAACAATGCTGTTTGTAAATATTTTATTCATAGCGTAGCAGCTTTGTTCAAGAAACTTAATTAAGAGACGGCCCTATTGATGTTGCCTCGACAACAGAGTATCCTGTCAAAATGTTTTCTTAGTTTGTACGAAAAATGAACTCTGTAAATACGATATGGTGGTAATTATTTGGTACTGTTTGTCCGACCTTCGCTGGTCATACACGTACTTTACATTAAATTAAGTAAACACATCACAGAACATTTGCTGTTCGGCACTACGGTTGTCTAACAAAACCGTTCGTTGATGTGATTGGTTTCTACGACTTCGTTATTAATCACGAGACGTCTTGTTCGAGCCAAACGGCACAGTTTTAGTGGTTACAGGTCGTCTTAGGCCATAGTGTTTGGCCATCTTCAGGGAGCTGAATGAGACGGAACGAAAAACTTCAGAGCCGAGCCGTCGATTCCAAAATGGCACTGTTCGTCACCAATCCGTCTACATGCGTGCATCTAAATGGTAGGAAATGCTCTCGATTGGTGATCTCCTCACTTACGACGTCGTTGGAAACACACAGATGAGACAGCAACACGAGCCGTACGGAACCGCAAGGTAGGAAATCGTGGCGTGGAGCCGTAATTAGGAGAAATGCTTCGGACTCATGAAGTATGACAACTTAAGACTGATTTGCGCAGGTACTTCTTGTCTGCATTTATGTAATTAAAAAGATTATCCGATGAAAAGGATGCTTACAATGGACGATGTTCGTAGGCCAGAGAGAAAATCCCACTACTCTTCTGCCTTTTTAAGCTCTGTGAAGAGATAATCGAAGCTGCAGATATCGAGCAGTTCGAGTGTTGAATAAATGAGCACTTCCGAGAACAATCGAAGTTATAAATTCGTCGTTTTCTTTCTCAGCAATCACGAGGTTGTTAAACACCATACGTTTACTTCCTTACAATAACACACATACAACATAAACCGTAGCTGACGTTTCGGCAGAATCGCATTCTTCAGAGCCGCTTTTTTACCTGGCTTCCACCTAGGAAGAACAGCCGCTTATAGCCGCATACGGTTGACGGAATTTATAATTCAATGCCGAGGTTGATAGAAAGTCGATCCAGAGAAATGAGGTTATGTCGATTTACTACGTCTGGATGTAAAGCACAACGTCGCATAGTCGAAATGTAGTGGAAGCAACTTAACTATTTTCAAAATGTATCGAGTGTGAAACCAATTGTCACCACATTCCATATGCGCAATGGTTATCTGAAATAGAAGTGGGCACGCACTCTCTTTTTTGTTTCTGAGGGTGAATTTTGGGTGTTAGTTCCTCTTTTCATCCGATTAACAATTTCAGCTTTCAGGCAAATTAAATCACCGCCCTGTAACGGCGCTTGTATTCATGCAATACCAGTAGCACGCAAAAAACGAACTGTGAGACTTGTTGTGAGATATATGTGGGACTTATGTGAGATATTCACTTATCAATCGATTCAAAACCATTCAACAGTGAACAGAAGCGGATAGCACAGTGGTAGTGGTGTCCGTCATCACGAGCATGGTATTAGTTCGATCCCGCTTAGGGACCAACCAGCCTCTCATTCCTCCGGGGTTGGGAAATTGGTACCGGTCTTGTCTGGGAAAAAATTCACTTTCTGAAACCCAATTAGGAACGCTCTGACCCGGCTATCTCAGGACTACAATGAGAATTGCTCGACCAGCATTCTACAAGATTCAAGATGAAATATAAATCCTCGAGCAGCAACCGAATCCATACGTTAAAAGTTGGGGGATCTTCGTGAGCAGTGGATGGGAGGAAACGAATCGAATGTGAGAAGTGCTAGGAGCCACACGGTAGACATGAAGACTGGTCAAATAATGTTAAAAAAATTAAAACAAGTAAGTGAATATCTGCTGGTTCGTAAACACTGTTCAGTTGCACTTTTCAGCAGAACGTATTTTCTAAAAAGAACGTGTTTTGCCAGGGAAAAATACAAAGTCCCTCCTAACGGTTCACCGCCTCATCGTGGCTGGGAGGTGTCCATGGGTGTCGGGGGTGCGATATAAAGCGGAGGGATTCATCACCCCCAGCATGGCCTCCCAAGCCGAGAAGGAATCCGGCGCTTCCACTAGGAAACCCAGTTAAAAAGTAAGCCAGTACCTAGACCCACCACCATCCTAATATCAAACTAGTCTCATGGTGACAAATCTCCCTCTGATCCACAAAAGCAGCGACTCGGTCTGTTGGTGGCGCACAGGGGGCAAGCTTTGGCAGGGCTGACCTCGGCTCTCCAAGGAACCATATTGGCTAGACCAGGAAAAGTCCAAAGAAACGGAAATTATTCTGGGGTCGCACCACAAATGAAGACGGGCCAGCCAAATATTCAAAGAAGTAAGTACTTCTATAAATGATAATAGCCCCAGCCTATGATTGTGCTTTACAGCAAAGTAAAAAAAAGTCCGGCGTGGCAATTTCGTGCACAGTCGAGCATTCCGCTTCTAACAAGTAATTATTTGATACGAAGACTAACTCGAAGACCCATACCTCAGTGACCAACTAAGAGACAAACTTGTGGTGACCAGAACGCTGCGCCGTCAACTCCTCTACTGTCGCATTTTCGAGGAACAGTTCTTCTGCGATGTAATGGACGGCGTTGAATGGGTGGCGTTTTCAAGTCTGGGATTGTCTGATGACGTCGTACCTTATCCTTCTCGCTTGCATAGTGAAGACTTCTAATGAGGACTCAGATGCAAGTGTGCGTGGATTCTAGGCACAGATCGTCACCTTAGTCCTTTGCGTTTCAAGCAGTCTAAAAGCTACCTGAAATTTTAGCACCGTTTTCCTACTCTTTCCACACTACGCTGTCGTATCGGAGGCTTCTTCGGAGTCAGGAGAACGAGGCTGCTTATTTTCCTGCGTTTAGCCGCTTTTATCCACCCATAGTTTGCTGAGCTCTAAAGGCCGGAGCTGGATGTGCTCAGGGCTAGCTTGTCAGTCTTCCCCGGAGCAGATGGGAAGATTATTTGTTGGAGGCAACTCTAACCGCCTCCCATATACTGCCTGTTACATGATCGCAGGCTCTTGACCGAATTGAATAGAATCCGCATCAACGAGAACACATCATGCACGCATTCGTGAGCAGGCACTCGTAAAACAGATGGCATGTGCCAAACCGGCGCAGCAGAAAAACGTAGTCCACCTCTTGCATCCATCTGCGTCCCAAGGAAAGAAATATGCCCATCGATCGGTGTTTAACCTCCTAGCCGCCATCTTGTGAAGCGCCACGTTGCCTTGCAGCTAAACGAAATAAGATAGCTCTATGAGGGAGATCCCAGAAGAGGTGTTGTATAGTATTCGATGCTACATGTGCCTAGTGAATAACGTCATTGTTCAGCTATATTTGACCTTCGCCCTGGTAGTTCCATCAAATTTCCATGTGAATCAAGTTTATAAAAAATATGTACTATATAAAAGGGAAACGGTCGCTCGTCGCAAACTTTGCATTTTCACTGGCAAAATACGTTCTGTCGAGAGGTTTTATTAAACAGTGTTTACGAACCACAGACATTCACTTATTAGTCGATTGAAAACCGTTCCATGAAGGTTTTACTACTAAATTGATACTACAACTACCTCATAAAGCGAAACAAATGGGAAGTGAGCGTGCGACTGCTAGTGGGAACTGAAATTGTTAATCGGACGAAAACAGAAACCAACACCCAAGATTTAACCCCACAGATAGAAAGAGAGTGCGTGGCGACTTCCATTCCAGAAAACCCTCACGCGTGTGGAGTGTGCTGACAATTGATTTTACCCTCGATTCATTCTGAAAATATTTAAGTTGCTCCAACTCCATTTCGGCTCTGCAACGTTTTTGCTTTGCATCCAGACTTAGTAAATCGACATAGCTTCAACTGTTCTCTGAAGTGCTCATTTATTAAACACTTGAACTGCTCGATATCCGTAGCTTTCGTTACCGCCTCACAACGCTTAAAAATCTCAAAGTAAACAATCTTATCATCGGGCAAACTCTAAGTTACATAAATGCAGATAAGAAATACTTTTTCGCAAATCAGTCTTATGTTGTCATATTTCATGAGTCCGCACTACTTATCCTCATTTTGGCTCTATGCCACGATTCCCTACCTTGTGGTTCCATACCACACGTAGTTTTATCTCAGCTGTGGTGCTTCCAACGTCGTCGTAAGTGAGAAGATCACCCATCGAGAGCATTTCCATACATTTAGATGCACGGCTGTTTTCGAATCGACGGCTCGACTCTGAAGGTACTCGTTGCGTTACACCACTTCCTGAAGATGGCCAAACAGAGTCCGACCTAAAACGACCTATGACCATTAAAACTGTGCCATTCGGTGCGAACAAGGCGTCTCAAACCAGGGAAATGTAGCACTGCACCAATGAAGCAAACTCATTTGGTGGTGGACTCCGTAAAATGTGACGCTTGTACGACTGTTCATAGAGGACAATTTGCGCTCATAAAGGCGATCCATCCAACTCGCGTCAAACAACTAAGGACACTCGACTCTATTCATTGCGACAGCGCGGGAACGTTGGCTACAAGAAAATCTTAAATAAAAAGTCTCATGTACGATTTCAGTCGTATCTCACTCTTGCATCTTGCTGACTAGTGTATTCGTAGCGCGATTTGCAATGACACTAGCAAAACTCATCAGCTGGTTTCAACAATTTATCCCACATTCAAAATGAGTGAATAAATTGCCATCAAGTATAACAAGTTTGTTCTAGACGTTCCAGCAGAAGAGACGTTTTACACCGGTATTGCCAGGATTAGATCTCTGGAAATGGAAATATTTTTATCTCTTATTGATGAACTCGGAATTTAACGCAACATCAGAATCCTTTAACGATTTGTCCACTTTATCCTTTCACTCTTTACAATTTTAAATTTACTAAGGATTATTCAAGGAATGCATTTTAACTCCTAATAAGAGCCGTTTTTCTTTTTTTTTCTGGGAAAAATAAGGCTTCTAAATTACAAGGCTCGCAGTAGAACCTTTCTTTGCCAAGGTGCCGTGTAATAGCCGTGTTAGATAAGCTATCGAATGATTAGAGAAAGCAACAAAGGGGGATCCATTGGGCCAGAAAGCGACCGAGAAAAGTAGCTTTTATCTAAAACAACTACAATGATGTTGAGATATGGGCAAAACTGGAAGCTTCAGGGGCCTCATCTGCTATCCACTGCATCATTGAGTTCCGGCTTTGCGTTCCTCTCAGCAAGTTCTTTGACCCACTGACGGATTATTGCTGATAGCAACGTTATGGTAAAGAACTGGCTGAGAAAAAGGCAAAGCACAGGCCTCTATTGGTGTGTTAGATAGCATGCCCTCAGAAAGGGGTAAGCATATGAACCCTCAGAAAGGGTAATTGCTGCATAAAACTCACCGGGGTTTCCGAATTTCGCCTGTATCTCACCGTCATTGCGGTTTTATTTTAATTGCCGCTTGAAGCTCACCTAGGCTTCCGGTTTTGTTTGCATCGGAGCATCACTCACTGCGGTTGTATTTCACATAGTACCCTGCTGTGAAAGAAGAATAGGCGGTAAATAAAAAGCTAAGCCTTTGCAACTTCTATGCAATTTCTGGGAAACAGATCAAACGCGTAAAGCATGGTTCTACGCTGCTAACAAAATTTTGGTCGAAACGGTGTTGAAATATGTATATTATTAATAAATTTGCAAACGAATTGGTTTTTCCATGGAAGTATCTACAGAAAGCTTACCAGTTGCAGTAAAAGCACTCCAAGGTGACATGACCCATTCCGCTGGTTTCTGAGCACTTGGCCAAAGAGCAGCCAATCTTTGCTTTGCTCTCTTCCGTCATCTATCCATAACGAATTTTTTTGTTGTAAGATATTCTTCTTTATCAACGCATCCCTTCGGCCATTTCGTTCACAAAACTGATTTTTTGTGGACTCGCCCAGCCCAGAGATCCACGCAGTGGCACTTTTCGCGTGGTTGGCTCGGCAGCGTTGTGTACATGCTAAGCGCTACCAAGATATTCTTCAGGAATTGGGAAATTTACCACTTCTCGAGGGTTTCCATTCGACCATGACCGCGCCAGTACACTAACTAGGGTGCCGTCGCTTTCATTAACTTGTCTAGCAGTGAGCTCGCGGCTGGAATTGTCAAACATAAAGCATACTTGATTTTTCCACCACTTTTTTCCCGAGACTTCAATGAAATGTAATTTGTTACTGCGTGATGTTCCCGGGAGTCTCAGAGCCGATTGGAAGTGTTGATGGACATCCCTCAGCTGCTTTCTTGGCCACCTCTACCAGCTGACAGCTCCGCTTCTGAATGTGTTAAGATTCAAGGACCTTCTATTTGCGTAACCTAGTTTCACAATCAATCCTTTTTCACTCTTTCCATTTCTGAATGTGTTAAATTTCGAAGCTTTTCTATTTATGTAACTTAGTCTTTTAGTCCTCCCAACGGTTTACCGCCTCATCCTTGCTGGAAGGTGTTGTCGGATTGCGATGTACAGTGGGGGATTCGTCCCCCCAGCAGGGTCTCCCAAGCTGAGGAGTCCGGTGTTTCCATGAGGAAGCCTAGATAAGAGTAAACCAATACCAGGATTCGCCACCGTCCTGGTGTCAAAGTCGCATGGTGGTAAATCTCCCTCTGATCCACTAGGGCTGTGACTGCCCGTTGTGGTGAAGACCTGGAGCAGACTTTGGCCAGGCTGACCTTGGGACTCCAGGGAACCACAGTGGCTTAACCAGCAAATCTCCGATAAATGGTGATTATGCTGGGGCCCGCACAACCAGTGAGGACGGGCGTTCAAGTGTGAAGTAAGTCTCGTAGTTAATCTTTATTCGGAATGACACGATGGGCAACGCCGATGATTCGCTGGAAAGGTGCGCATTAAAAGTAAACACATTTGTCATAGGTAAGATATAACTGTTAACGAAATCAGGAATCTGTTGCTTAAAAATGAGAAAAAGTATGTATGGAAAACAACTCAGATATTAAGGAAAAGATACCAATTCTTTATTCATTCCTTCTCTATGCCTTTCCATCATATATTCCTTCGTTTGTTCATCCCTTTCACTGCAAGTCTCCGGAGCTTCGTAGGAGGAAAGGTCATAGTAGTCTACAGATTAATACTATTGAAAATTGCATTTTTGGCATTCTTGAATAAATTTTTGACATCATCTTTAAGTATTATTATCGACCGCTAAAGCTGCCAGATCGCACAATTGCTTACTTGGGTACTCGGATGGCCTGTCTTCACTGGTTGTGCAGGCCCCATCATAATTTCTATTTCTCCGGAATTTGGCTAGCTTAGGCACTGTCGTTTCCTGGAAACCGAGGTCATCCTAGCCAAAGTCTGCCCCCAGGTCGTCACCACCACAGCCAGTCGCCGTCCTTATGGGTCAGAGGGAGCTTTGCGACCTTGCAACTAGTTTGATAGTAACACGGTGGTGGACCCTGTTATTGATTTATTCTTCTTAGTTGGGTTTCCTGATGGAAATGTCGGACTCAGCTTGGAAGACCCTGTTCAGCTGATGAATCCGCCCGCAGCACATCGCAATCCGACATCCATGAACACCTTCCAGCGACGATGAGGTGGTAAACCGTTTGTTGTTAAAAAGAAAAGCACAAAGGTCACTTCGAAGATGCATGAGTTTACTGGCTATGTGGTTATTTCTTATAAATAGTTGCCGCCCTCTGAAGATCTAATCTAAAGATGTGATGGTGATGTTCTTTAATGCTCAGTTGCAAGGAAGTTACGGTTGCTAGTCACAGTTGCCCAACAAGAATACCATTAGTGTTTGATTCCGCGTATAACCACCGCTTATTCCACCATTATTTCGTCATCACCCCTTATCCGGACGGCTAAAAGGCTTGAGATCCCTTAAACCCAGAAATCTGTAGGGATACGATGAAATTTATAGAAACGGAAATGGCATCGCGTTTGTATTCATACAATGTGAGTGAAACGCAAAGAGAACTGTGGGAACAGTGAATGAATGATAACTTCGAAATGTCACGCACTTTTCAGTTACTGTACGAGTGTAAATGTAAATAAACAGATAGAAGTGTTCATTTCCAGTAGATCTTTCGAACCAATGCGTCCTGATTCTATCTTGGGTTCCAAATGGTGGTTTCAGCCACCCAGTGTAACGTGATCACTGCCGAACTCGCTACAGAAAAACTTCTACCTGTTCGCGTTTTTGCAGTTATAGCATGCCATAGTGACGTTGATCAACTCATCAGATATTATGCACTTAGCGACTGAGCAACCAACTGTTACGGCATCCGAACGTATCATCTATTCAAGCAGACAGTGTTTCTTCTTTCGTTCGAATCTATTCTTAACAGAGTTTACCGTTAAGTACTGATGCGTATACCACATTGATAAGGATCGTAATATTCGCCGTGCTAGGACGTTGTGACTAACAGTTGCCGGCACATCGAGATTGTCACTGGAATTGCAGGAGTTCAAGAATATTATTTGATTTTGGTTTAAATTTTTATTATTAGTTACATGAAACACGAATGCATTCTAATTCTTGAAGTTCACGTAGTCATCGGTGGTGTATGGAGTTGTCGTTGAGCGCTCTATCGGATTTCATCTCGAGCTCACGGTTGTATTTCTAAATGTCTTAATATTAAACTTTCTAGAAAAAATATTGGACTTTTTAGTGTGGAGTTACTGTTTTTATTACTAACGAATACTTGTTTCATCATTTAAGTATACTGAAGCTAGGTGAACTTTGTTGGTGGAGAGGAGGCATTCATCTGCACCGAAAAGAATTGCAGGCCGCGCCGAAGGATTGTGACGACAGCCGCAGTTCTACCCTTATGTTCGAGAAAGATACCCACATTTAGAGAGAAGGTCTACGCTAAGATGACTTTTATCGAAAACTGACTTTGATGAAAATAGTTTTTTGATGGTTGGCACTAATTTCTGATTACCAGAGCGCATCAGGGGCCGACGATTATCAGGTGTATGGGAGAGAGTTTGATCTCTTCCTCTCTATACATATAAAGGACAAAAAAAAACAAAGCTCTCGGCATTGACAAATCGTTAGAGCTGATTGAATGCACTTCTGACCCTACGAAGTGGCCTAGCGATACATCGAGTCAGTGCTGCTATCCTTCTAAACAGGTCTGGCACCAAATTTCCGACTCCGGATGGAAGGAAGGCTTGGTGACCCTGGGGTCCGAGGTTAGATCATACCCACATGCCTTGCAGCGCACCTTTAAGGATTGTGCTACACGACCCTCTATAAAGGATAAATGGATAAAGCTCTCGGTGTTGATCAATCTCTGAGGATGTGCCATGCATTCGACTTCATCAATTATCGCTGGAGGTGATTGAATGCATATCTAGCCTTTACAATGACTCGCGGTGGCCTACCGATGTATCGAACCAGTGCTACTATCCTCTAGACAAGTCGGGTACCAATTTGTGGAAGGCTTGGTGGGCCATGGGCGCTAGGGTCGATTCCACAGTGAACTAGCTTGTGTACTACGCTTGAGGAGTAGCCTCCAACAAATAAGCTCCATGTCCACACTGGGAGTGGCGCTGGAAAGCTACCCGTGAATATGCGCAGCTCCTACGTTCAGAGCCCAGCAAGCTATACGTGGGTATCAAAAAAGCTAAAAACAGTAAAAGAACTCGATAGAAGACTGCTCATGCAAGCAAGAAGGATAAGGTGCGACATCATCGGCCTGGCCGAGAAGAGACGACGCCATCCATTCAACGCCGTCTATGACACCGGAGAAGAACTGTTTCTCGGAACATGCGGCAGCAGAGACGTCGGCGGAATCGGCGTTCTCGTCAACACGAGTTTGTCCATAAACATCGACACATTCGAACAGCTTACAACCCGAATCGGACGTTTACGATTAAAAAGATGTGGATCAATACCGGCTTTGACTATCTTCGTCATTTACGCGCCGACATCAAACTATGACGAAGAAGAAGTCGAAGCGTTCTGTATGGACTTGGAAAAGTTATACAGAGAAGACCATACATTCCTCAAGGTCATCATTGAAGAATTCCTGAAGAACGTCACATTGGGACCCATGGATTAGAATGGAACGAACAGGGTGAGCGGATGTCTGAGTTTATCATGGCGACGAAGACCATCCATGGTAACTCGCAACTCCAGAGGCCCCTCCCTCTACGCTAGACGTAAGTACTATATTGAAGAGATAAAGAATAAAAAAGGACGAAGCTCTCAGCGTTGATCATGCGTTTCAGGCGTTGCTTTGCCTGATGGATGCGCAATGTATTCGGGTTCATTGAACATCTCTTAATAACTCAAAAGACCGACTTTCTATAAACCTCAGCATAGACAGTTGATATATCTATTTGTATGATCTTATAAACTGATCTCCTTAAACTGATGCGAGGTTGGTATAGGTGTTCGTTGTCGTTGTCTTTGTTGTTGTCGTTGCTGTTTGTGTTGTTGATCAGTGGCTGACGTTTCGGCGATTTCGCCTTTCTCAGAGCCTGGACGTATTTTTATACAAGAATACTCTAAATATTCGGTGGAAAAAAAGGTTAAAGTGCCAATTAAGACCAAACTTTCAAATAGATGCCATATTGATCAGAAAGGCTAGTACTCACCGTGATGTTACGATAGAATGCATATCTGGCCTTTACAGTGACTCTCAGTGGCTTACCATTGCTGCTATGCTCCCAGAGAAGTCTGCTACCAATTTTCCTGCTGCAGAGAGATGGAAGCCACGAGCGCGGTGATCAATCCATGTGTCTATCGCAGGGCGCCTCCGACCACTGCTCCAGGCGCGATCTTCTGTTGAAGGGATATTATTGAAATTTGGAGTACTCGATTAGGTGCTTCATTAACCTGATAAAGAAACTTAATAGGGAGTTAAAAGGCGGTCAATTGCAGTATTCGTGCATAAGGCTAAATGAGTACTGTTCCGAAAAGAGTAAATCGAGGTGCTTTGTGTGAAACGTGCTTACATTCGCTAGAGGGATAGAATATTGAAATCGTCTTTGCTTCACAATGACCCCAGAATTCATTGACAGACATTTTCGTTTATTCCACATGGGTTCGACTTCTCCTTCCTTCCGTTGTTATATTGACAGCCGACAGTAGAAAGAATGTATTGTAACTCTTGATGGAATTCAATCATCAGTACACATTTCGCTCATTGATAAACTCATACTAGGTTGTTGTAAAAAACTCTTTACTCGTAAGACTTTTGGACGTATTCTCCTTCTTTAGAGCCGATGATCACAACCAATGGTCCACATTCGTTCGATTTCACTACGCGGGTCCTCATAGTCGCATTGAGTCTAATCTTCTTGAGAGAAAGACCACTCAATCGTCGCCATCATACCGTGTTCAAATAAAAATTGATTGACTTCAAGCAAACACCAGCTAAGTTTATTCGTCAGTCACCCGCCGTCATTAGCAAACCTGACAACCAAAGGAAGCTTTCGTAGATTTACTTTCGGTGGTAAACTACTTACACGTCATCAATGTAAAAGGTCGGAACAAAAACTGCTTTAATAAAAGAAGAGAGCCCTGAGTGTTGATTGACCCCTAAGGAAAGCGTTATACATTCTACTTCACTAAGAATCTCCAAAAGTGAATGAATCCATATCTGGCTTACACAACGACTCGCGGTGGCCTGCCGATGTATTGAGTCAGTGCTGGCATCCTTCCAAACGTATCTGGTGCCAACTAGCAGACCCCGGAGGGATGGAAGTTTTGGCGAATCTGGGCACGGGATCGACGCAACTTGTACATAAGACTATGACTAGACCATGTACAGGCTACTGGTCTATCGACTTGGAGCTCATATAACCCCTGGGCTGCACCCGTCTTCCTTGTGTGCCACGGTTTTTTCCCACTTTTCTAAGTGCGTCATTTGGATCTCATTTTGCTATTGTTCTTTTGAGAGAAGTGTTAATGAGTTCAACGATGGCTCAAGGACGATGGAAAACCCGAGCGAAGCCTGGTACAAAACAGATAAATGAATTCCGCGCAGTTTAACACTCCACTCTTCGATTGATCCTAAAAAATGCACCTCTCGCCTTTGTGCAAGGTGAGCAAGTAGTTGTGATGAAGATATGAAAAAAAGTTAACACTGCTATCTCAGGGTTTCCCATAAAATTGCGATCGACGCGCAATAACATCTCACTGGGGATGGAGTACGAGATATCTGTGAGATCCTCTGAACACTCATGTGAACTCGACCACACCTATATAAACGGTCGCGAGGCAATGAAGCAAAAGTGTGGGGGGCCTCCATAGTCATTGAGAATTTTCATTATCTAGAAGTGAGTCACAAAATTCTCTTTAAATTAAGAATTAACTCTTCACCTCACAAGGATTAGAAGTAATGTTATAAGTAGAAGCCGTTATGCAACCGAGTTCGAAGTCTGCCTGCAAAACACTTGTGATTCTCTAAACCGCTAGAAAATTTTTTTCGCACACTGTTTAGTAGTTCATTGTGTCTAAGTGGAAACGCGATAAGTTGGTTGCGTCGGTGATAAAGATGATTTTATTGCTCCTTATCTACCAGACGTCGTTGTCTAACTGTTCCCATACTCGTTAGTTTGCAATCTTGTCAACATTTGCTTTGTTCCATTTTGCGCCATAAAATATTTTATCCCCGAAAAAGATACGCCCTGAATTGCTCCATAGAAGAAAGACCGGTCTACAGAATCCCATCACCATATTTTTGAAATTACGTAAGTTTCAACAACTTGATTGCTTTCCTGATGAGCACAGGTGAGCTTGTCAACATACTAATAATGAGGTTTCGGCGAATTTCGCCTTGTTCAGAGCCTGACAGGTTAAGTCGACTCCAATCTAATCAGTCAACTATCTCAATAACTTCTGCGGAAAAACCATGACAACTAAAAATGCAACAACATTGCAAACCAAACAGCATTTTCACACATTCAATGCAGTCCGTGAATCTTCTAAAAACCAGTCCATGAATATACCTGGCCTGATGTGATATCTTGATAGACCTGATATGCCCTCTCTTAAGACGGTAGTGGCATGAGTTCATGCACGGTGTATTCAATCACCTCTAAAACGCACCGACACGAATACATTGACGAAACGGGTGTTAAACTCTGTTTCCCCATAAACGAACACCTGTTGGTAAACTGCAGTTTAAACAACATACTTCACTAAACGCTAGGACATAAAGGCATACTGTAGAAGCTTTTGAAGTACTGAATTCATCATCCTCGCACCTGTACCACCTGTATCACCAGTCATCCTGTTGAACATCGACTGACTTGAGCGGACGCCAGTTAATTTTGCTTTTCTGCTTCCCACTTGCAAGAGTAGCCCAGTGGGTTTTGTTCGAGTAGAAACGCGTTGAACATCATCTTCTTCTTCTAGGGTTTCCGTAAGAAACACTGATCATTGAGCCGTTGGTCTCACTACTGTATGTGTGACAATACCAGAAATCCAGTCACTATCGTCTCTTGTCCTTCAATTGCGACTCATGCGCATTACGTATCTGGCCCATATTATCCGTGACAGTTTAGAGCATAGAACGACGACTTTGACTTTTGATCGTTGACGTAGGTTGAAGTTTCAGGTCTCTTCTCTCATTTGCGTGACAAAGGGTGCTCCAATCACTGTCCTTTTGACTGCGTGCTCAATAGCCCTGGGTGATCGTTCATCGTGCTTGGAGAGCAAGCAGGTCTTGGACGCAAAAGGAATCGTGGAGTTGAAAAGCTCCGGGAGCTGCTCGCATCCTCCTGCTCAACTCTATGATTATGGCGTTCATTGTTTAGACTTCCCAACCTAGATAGACTTAATTGGAGCATTCGGAGATTATGGCTTCGTTGGTAGTGAATTGGGCATACGTAACCATTCCTTATCATCGTTTCTGCTAGGTTGAGTCGAAAACCCATTATTTCGCAGGTGTTGTCAAGGTCAGCAAGCATTGACTCCGCCCGGCAATGTTTTTCTTATAGGAACGATATGATCGGCAAAGCGAAGTTGGTTAATTTGCGACCATCGAATTCACTCTTATGTTGTCCAATTCCAGTGTTCGGATGACGATCTCAAGAGAGGGAATAAACAGCTTTGGCGAGATGATATCTCCATGCCTATCCTTTCTTTTTGACGTCGACATCAATATCATAGTAAAACGGCGAAATTTCGGTTCTGTAATTTTTATACCCATCTGCCTCATGTGAGTCAAAAGCTTTCTTTAAATCGATGAAAGTGAGACAGAGCAGGCTCTTATACCCTCGCGGTTCTTCGATTCAACCTTTTACTGTATGGATGTCGTCCATCGCACTAAATCTTCCTCGAGAACGTGGCTATTGAAGAGATCTGAGTCGTAATCGTGAGTGATTTTTTCAACTGCCCCTTGGGGGAGGCGTGTTTCATCTAGGCGTCGAAGTTCAATCGTATTGCTCTTGCAATTGGCGAAGGTCGATGAGCTTTAGGAATCCCTTTTCCCAGCCTCTGCAGCTCCGAGCATAGCTGTTGCTCTTCTTTCTATATGATCTTCCTTATCACCGGTTTATAGTGTTTTGCAAGTTCGGATGCGAGTTGACGGCTGCCTGTAACTTGTGAGATTGAAAGCTGGCGTATCAGCTCGTGTTCTTTTGGACAGAGATATTTGTTGGTGACTTTCGAACTCAGTTTCATAGTGATAAGGTAAAGATGTTGAATGAGCTGATGGTATTTCTCATCGATGTTATCAACAACGGCATTTTCGCAGCAGCTGACGGATGAACTAAATATGCTTCAGTGTCAGAAATTTCTGGACTTCGTTACTTGAATTTGGCTGCTTTATCTCTTTTCCTCGACAAATGATTTCTTGTGCGAAACAGTCCATGGTTTAATACCACGCACGAGTTTGGGACAACAGCGACACCGATTAGGCAAAACATCCGAATTAGTATGGTACGGTATAATCGGTTGTGGCACTCACCATTGAGAGAGTCCCACGTCCAGCACGTCCAGCGTTGAGGGTGCGACTTCTGGAACTACTGGTTAGCAAGAATGGTCTTGGTCGCCATGATAAACGTAGAGAGTGGCTCACCCTGCTCGTTCCATTGTAATCGGTAGGTCCCAATGTGACGTTCTTCGGGCGATGTCTCGACTCCAATCTTAAGATTAAAGTCTCCCATGATGATCTTAAGGAATGTGTGGTCTTCTCCACAAGACAACAAACTCTTGAGTGCCTTTCAAGAAAACAGCGAATAATAAATCAATGCTAAGATTAACATGAAGTCTCTGTTAGGGATAAAGCTACTTGGTTGTTTCACATTTTTGAAGGGAACACTCTTCTTAAGCAAAATTTTTAGAACATTGTCATAGAAGGTGTGAGCAAGAATTTCATACCAACAACCGGAAGGGTCTAATTAGTAGGAGGATAAAGAGGGTAACGCGTATGGTGATCCAAATACCATCTCGATTGGCTATTGGTGGTCGTATTGTGCGCAACCAACGATCATTTGGAATCGCGCTGATGATGCTCGAATGAGATAAATGGTCGACTTCTACAAAGATTGATTGACTTTTTACACGTCGTCTGTTATCGGGTGAGCCATTTGTTTCAACTTGGCTATGTGGATTTTAAAAAAACAATATCTTCAACACTTTTTCATGAAAAGTCTCCTAATTCCACTAATGTATTCCCGTAGTGCACTTAAAGTGTTTAACTTCAATGAATTGAGTGTTGCATTCTAGACATGGAAATTCAGGATTTAGTTCATTCTTCAACAAGCACTAAGAAATCTTCTGTCACTGAACGAGATTCAAGAGGAACATCTGCCCGTGCTTCTAGACCTCAGCAAGTTCACCTTCAGTGCCGGACTTTATCTGGAGATTTATCTGGAGATGAATCGCTTTATCTCCATATCTTCTCCATTTTGGCTGCAATTGTCGATGTAGAATCAGATGCCTAAATGCGTTCATCTGCTGAGCGAGTTTCAGCATCTCTCCCACTGTTTTTTAAAGGGCATTTTTGTCCGACAGATTTGTGACTTTTTGGTGAAAATCTGACACTTTATATAGAGCTGGGATTTGTCAGACATTGTGGAAGGATCTGAGATTCACAGATCAATCCCGAGCAGTTTCGAGATTTCTCGAGTAACAAGTACCTTTGCTAAAACTTTCGAATTGTTGGGAACTCCTTTGCATCAGTAGTTTTCCCAATCGCATTCCCCGCTGTGAGATAAGATTTAAATAACCGTTTTTCACATTGTCACAGCTTTCTGTAGAGTATCAAGCACAAGCATATTTGGTCCTGTAGTTTGCAGTGCATCAGTGAGTTGCGCATTCGTTCGAATGTTTTGCAATAGAGTGAACTCCCTCTGAAACTTACGCTAAGCCTGTCGATTTTTTTTCAATGTTATATCAACTTCGTTTTGCCTCGCTAGGTAACAATTGCTTTCCGATTTAGTACGATAAGCCACCGCTTGTGTGAGAGCACGAAGAGTTGAAAACGGCGCTACGCTGTTGTCTTAAGATTCCCGGAAAAACTGAATTAGCTCGGTACACAGAACGTCAATGAGGAGACTGGTCAACGAATCCTCAAATAGCAGCCCATCACACACTCGTGCAATATCACATCTACGAACGACGGTCAGAAGAAAACAGATAGTGTGGAAGAAGTGCTGTCCGTTTATCCATGTATGTACGCATGCCAGCAAATTAAGAAACAATTCATTATTTGATGCACTGTCTTAAGCGAGGGCGAAGAATCCGCTGGTTCACTTAATTTAAAGTATACTAACAAAACAGTGGAAGGAAGAGATTTTTTTTGAAGCACGCTTAATAGTCAAAAAAACTCCCAGGATCGACTTTCTATTAACCTCGGCATTGGAATACGAATGCGTCGTTTTCTTGTTCAGCAGTCGCGAGGTTGTTAAACAGCATACATTTACTTCCATAGAAAAAACACAATGCAATACAACAGTAGCTGACGTTTCGGCAGTATCGCCTTCTTCAGAGCCTGGAAGGGTATACTGATATACAATTTATAGGCCAAACGCTTCAGTAACAGTTACAAAAAGACAAAAAACTCTATGGTAATTACATGATCAAGAGCTTCTCGGGAAACTCACCGCTTTTTACGCGACTTCCAATGAGGAAGTATTAGAACAGCTGACTATGGTCGCATAAGGTTGATGACTGCACCATCCCAAATCAGAAATTGATGCGAACATACGGGGCCAGATCGCGCATGACTTCTGGGCATCCATCCCTGCTATTCATTGTAGGGTTTCTGCCATTTATCCAAAAAGCCTCAAGAAGTTCTCGCACTGGTGTTTTAGTCTCCTGTGCATATTGACTTTTACTTCAAAATCGTCTCCGCTGTGCTTTTGTATCCTATGCGTGCCTAGTGGGAGTACTTTGTCTTAGTTTTCGTTTGCCATCTAGGTGTTCTTTTATACGGATACACAAAGGGTCTGCCCGCTTCGCCATTATATTCATCTCCGCAATTGTTACAAGAGATCGGGTATATCGTACCTGAACTCATGCAATCACCGTCCCTGCCGTAAGGGACAAATTACGCAATTTGTTGTCTCACATAGACGGTCATACAGGCGGTTACGAACTAACTGACGACGCAGAGTAGCCGGTGGTATTTCAACAATCGCTACCGATTCCTCTACACCTACCCTTCTTAAGCATCGTTTAATAGCTACCCTTACTTCATCTGTAATAAAGGGCAACATAAACGGGACTTTCTTTTGACCAACTGTTTCGCTTGGGCGTGTCGCTCTCGTTCTAAACTTATCTTGTGGGGTTACTACTTCGTAGCCATTGGAGATGGCTATTTGCCGAGCCAAGTTGCGCGATTCCTCTTTTAGTTCCCTCTTCGTGCACACAGAGGTGGCTGTTCGAAACATGTTTCTCACAAGCGCCATTTTTGTGTGTGAAGGGTGGGAGGAAAGGAAATGAACGAGGATGTTCTTGTTACTTGGCTTTCGGTGCCACTTTGTCATGTAACCGCTACTTGACAGGTTTATTTCAACGTTTAAAAACGGAAGCCAGTTTTTTCTCGGTTTCTCCCGGCTGAACTTAATGTACTCAGACGGCTCGTTCAATAATTCAAAGCATTTGCCCATCTCCTCCTGCGTAGAAGATGACAAAACAATCATCTACATATCCGCAGTAGAGTAGTGGCCGGAGATCGAGAACAGGGTCTTCTATCTTAGACATAAACACAATGGCAAGGCTTGGTGCCAGTCGCTATCCCTTAGCCAACCCCCTTATTTGTGCGAAATATTTCCCAGACCATCTGAAAATCGAGCAGTTTAGGCACTCCTTTAAGAGAGCCATTAGCTGCTGGATGGACAAGCCATGCATATTTATTCTTCCTTTATGTTCAAGAACAATTCGAAGATGGCTTGCATTGCGGAGTCATTCGAAACGTTGGTGTACAGCGCGGTAACGTCGAATGACTCCATCACGCATGCGTTATTAGGAGACGCGTTACGTAGACGTTCTAGGAACATTTGGGTGTTTGTGAGGTGAGCTGGAATATGGTTAAGCAACTGGGTAAGTATTAGGCTTAAAAACCAGGTTATTCTATCCGTTGGCCCGTATACACAGTTGATGATGGGTCTAACCTTAAATGATGACGGATTGGTTGACGCAAGATCATCAGGTGATACCAACTTATGTGTTTTAATAAGTAGGTATAGGACGGGACATGTTGGTGTATCGATTTTTAAAGTGCGAAATAACCGATGATTTTAAACCTGCAGCCTTTGCCACACTGACCCATTGATTGTTTAGCTTTCGGTATTGACTTTTATATTCCTTTTCAGAGGACGGGTGATAGAGGGTAGCACCACTAAGGTGTTCCTCTGTCATCGCGCTAGTTCGTCATTCTCTATTGCGATTGAGATTTTTGGATAAATGTGTTTATATCAATTATCTTCTATACTGATTTTTTTAGAGTTGAACTGCGCACTCCAGGAGTACTTTGCATTGGTTGGCCCTTCTAGCTCCGCATACAAGGTAAATATCAAGCTCCTCAGCTTGAGCGATATTCTCGTCCGTGGCGTTCAAATGTTTGAGAATTGGCAGAATATTAATTCAAACGATCTCTGTGGATTTATTCCTGATTTATTGAAAAAGTGTTATTCCTTTCAAATTGCTTTGTCCGCAACCGCAGGAGAAATCTGTTCATTTCCGATGAAATTCGTCTTCGATTCGGGAACATGAAAATGCTAGGAAGAGAAACAGTACTTCGAATAATTCTGCTTATGCGTGGCCAGATATTTCTCCATCACACTTGCAAAGAATAAAAGTGATGCTCAACGTAGCAGCGAGGTCAGAAAGAGAGTAGCTTCCCAATATTCTCAATAACGCCAATGGTTGGTGGCGTTCCTGTAAAATATTTCCACGGACAAGTCATCCATGAAACCACCCATAAGGTGGTTTGGACGTTCCAGCGTACTTTCGATGTATTCATCTTTTGCCACTCTCAATAAAGCAAGTATTTCACTATACCTGAAGTTTTCGACAGGGAAAAACGAAAGCGATGAACGAGCTTACAATATTTTGCTCAGATGGCACATTACAATAAATATTTTAGTTGTTGTTACCCTACAATAACAGACTGAGGGTATTCTCTACAAGGGCGCGTGTGGCGCAGTGGTTGGAGGCGCCACTGCGATGCACACGTGGAATCGATCCTCGCGCCCATGGCCCACCAAGTCTTCCATCTCTTCAGTGTCGGTAAACTGGTGCCAGACTTGTCTGGGAGGATAACAGCACTGGCTCGATACATCGGTAGGCCATCGCGAGTCACTGTAAAGGACAGATATGCATTCAATCACCTCCAACGATAATCAACGAACTCGAATGCATGGCGCATCCCTCAGCGATTGATCAACGCCGAGAGGTTTCTATTTTATTTTTTATTCTCCATGGTTTTTTATTTGTCAACTCCTTCGTTTCATGTATAGTTTAAGAGAGTTGGAATGCCATTAACTCAATCGTCAAATCCTCTACACGCAAGGAGCTCCTCTGGTGTTTGAATAGTGCTGTACGGAAACTCCTCTTGCTGTCGATTGTAAATTACCATTACGGTACAAGCCGTTACGGTGTGCGGAAATGCTGTGTAAGCACCTCTATAAAACGGTGTCTGATAAGAACAAAAGCTGATACACCGAACATTTTTTTAGATAACACGACCTGATGAGTCATTGAGACGCATAGTTGAAAAGAATTTTTTCTTTGGATTATTGAAAAGTAATCGGCGTCCAGCAAAAGTTATCTCATCGTACATGGTCGTCACTCTGCTAATTTAAGAGTAATCTCTACGACCGACTTTTTATTAACCTCGGCATTGATCAAATAGTTCTTAATATCCTTCGTTAAACGTCATCAGAGGAGTCGTGTAATTGCAGAAGATGAACTTATATTTTACCAAAAACAAATGATTAGTAAAATTAACAAGCAGGATGGAGTTAATAAGACAGAGCTTTCGGCGTTGATCAATCCCCTGAGAGATGCGCCGTGCATCTGACTTCATTAAGCATCGTTTGCAGTTGACTGAATGCATATCTGGCCTTTACAATGACTTGCTGTGGCCTGCCGATGTATCGAGCCAATGGTGTTATCCTCCCAGGCAAGCCTGGTACCAATTTTCCTACCCTGGAAAGATGGAAGGCCTGGTGAGCCTGCGACGCGAGCATCGAGTTCACGTGTGTGTTCCAGTGCGCCTCCAACCACTGCGTCACATGTGCCCTGGGGTTGGAGTTACAAAGTGAAAAATTGATGCATGCAATTACGTAGAACTGCATAACCATCGAGGATCTATGTGATTTCTTGACGCTCTATCTTCTCTTTGACGAGTGTTTGTAGAGACGATTTGTCCATGGAAACCAGAGCGGCACTTAGTCAGTGAAGAGCACCGATTCATTATTTCTTTTAAAGTACGCCTTTCATTTGCTCGTCAAAGATGGTAAAGTTGTAGAAAACCGATGTCGATTGTAACTATTAGATAGCCAGTTAACTGAAGCATTATGCTTAATCACAGAAGGTATTTCTGTTCCTTTTTGATAGAGATGCCAAGTATAGATAAGAATTTCGGAGTTTCAAGTCAAAGAGAATTGTAAGGTGATATTTGGTTAATTAAGTGACGCATAGGACAGTGGTAGTGGTGCTCATCATCCACGGTGTTAGCTCGATACCACACCACCGGGCCAACCAAGCCTCTCATCCACCCGGCATTACCAGTCTTGTCTGGAAAAAAAATCACTCTCTGCAATTCAAGCGGGAACGCTCCAGCCCGGCTATCTCAGGACTCCAGGAAGAATTGCTCAACCAGCATTCTACAACATTCAAGATGAAATGAAAATCTTCAAGCAGCAACCGAAGGCCACGCGCAGAAGTTGGAAGATCTTCGTGGGCAATGAATGCGAGGAAACGAATCGAAGGTGGGAAGTGCCGCGATCCGCACAGTAGACGTGAAAACGGGACAAATTAAAAAAAATGAAAAAATATTTAGCTGATTGAGATAGACGACCAAGCGCTCTTCTCTGTTTTTCACACTCCTGCTCAAGCTATATTGATTTTCCTCATTCTGGTCGTATAAGAGACGGTCCAATTAAAACTGTACATCTTGTAATCGCAAATACATCACCTGTGCATTACCACTCACTTCAACAAATGTTTACTCGGCTAAGCTCCGATCGGTTTGTGAAATTTGGCAAAACGGTACAAATTGAATCTCGACATTCAGGACGAAGCTGCGAGTGAACTGATGGGGGTAGAGGGCGGCGGTGCTGTATTGTAGGCCTCTGTATCAAGCGCCTGCGAAAGATAATGACTATGATGAAATTTCTTTGTTCCCTTGTTGACGTTGTGCTTTACATCCAGACTTAGTATTTCGACATAACCGCATTTCTCAGGATCGACTTTCTATCAACCTCGGCATTGAATCATAAATACCGTCAACCGTATACGGCTCTAAGCGGCTGTTCTTCCTAGGTGGAAGCCAGGTGGAAAAGCGGCTCTGAAGAAAGCGATTCTGCCGAAACGTCAGCTACGATTGTGTTGTATGTGTGTTATTGTATGGAAGTAAACTTCTACTGTTTAACAACTTCGTGTTTGCTGAGAAAGAAAACGACGAATTTATAACTTCGATTGTTCTCGGAAGTGCTCATTTATTCAGCACTCGAACTGCTCGATATCTGCAGCTTCTATTATCTCCTCACAGAGCTTAAAAAGGTAGGGGAAGAAGAAGAATTTTCTCTCTGGCCTACGGAACATCGTCCATTGTAAACATCCTTTTTTATCGAACAATCTTTTAGTTACATAAATGCTGATAAGAAGTGATTTTCACAAACCAGCCTTAAGTTTCATATTCCATGCATTCGTACCATTTCCTCCTCATTATGGCTCCGCTAATACCTATGAATGACAATCAGTGGACAAGAGCCGTTAGTGACTGGATTCCCCGGGATGTCAAACGTACTGAAGGAAGACCACCGACCCGATGGTCAGAGTTCTTCACGAGGAGCCTAGAAGAACGATGTAATGCTCGAAGAGTCCCTAGAGCAAGCGGAACCCACTGGGATACTCTTGCATGCGACAGGGAAAAAATGGAAGATTTACTGGCGCCCGCTCGAGTCACTCGACGATCGACAGAACTACAGGTGATGCTGGGGACAGGTGGCTTCATACCATTCATGGTTTTTCCGAATTGTGTGTTTCCAGCGACGTCGTAAGTGACGAGGTCACCATTCGAGAACATTTCCATTCACTTAGACGCACGCATGTAGACAGTTTGGTGATGAACACTGATTTCATTTCAAAATCGATGGCTCCGCTCGGAAGGTTCTCATTGCGCACACACACACCTTCTAAAGATGGCCAAATACACTGTGGCCTAAGACAACCTATAACCATTAAAACTGTGCCATTCCAGCCGAACAAACTGTCTGGTGATTAGAAACGAAGTCGTAGATAACATTCACATCCACGCCTACAATATACTTCCTTGCCACTTGATTGCAGGCTTTTTGCCGAATTAACTCGTAGAATACAATCCGCATAAACGAGTACGCACCCACACACGCATGCATGAATACACCTCGTAAATACAGAAAGTATGTGCCAAATCGACGTAGCAGAAACAGGGAATCTACCCCCTAGATCAACTTGTGTCTCAGGGGGAGCAAAGGTTTCTTTTAGTCGGCGATTAACTCCCTGTCCTCCACATGGGGACGGCGTCACATAGCCTCATTACTAAACTGCTCCTGATTGCTCATATGAGGGAGATACGTGGATTAGCGCAAAGAAATTAGTGTTAGAAGCCATGGATTGTAAAAATTACACATGAAAATTTCAAACTGATAAGATCTGACCTGAATGCAAAGCTCTAGTCCTCGAAATCTGCGATGTATGCGGGACCTAGAAGAACACACATCGCTAGCCAGACATAGAAGGGCCGTTCATATTATGAGAAGAACAAATGACAGATGGACGAAAAAACTGTAAAATGGACTCCACGAAGATTCCGGAGTCGTCTAGGACGATCATCTACATATTGGTCGGACGTGTTGGTGAACAAAATCGTACAGCTGTACTCTTAGCTCGGGCTGTTTAACAACAGAACACGGTATGAGATTTGCAACCTTTACCACCTTCGAATCAAACCACCACCATGGACAACGACTGCAAGGCAAGAAAACGAATGGAAAATGTGTAGGGGTGGATACAACTCGTGAAAATGCGCCGTACAATTTAGGTAATGAATCAGTAATAAAACCTTCTCTGAACGAGTTCACAGTTCCTATTGTTATTCAGCGGCATGTACTACCACGCTTCGACAGCAGAGGATTTGTAGAGATAATAACGTAATAAATGACTGAAGAGAATCGCATAGAGAATTATGTAACGTCCAGGATATTTTCGTTGTGTTTGCCCTTCCAAGCAATAAATAGTTTTAAGTTCCTTTCTCAACAGCTTTCACTGGCATTGCAGTTGGCCAATCCTTAGAATTTACGCGCTTACTTTTCTGTCAGGTTCAATGTATAATGTTTTGTTTGTATTAATAAGTCTTACATGAAGCCTTTCTTTAGTCGTCTCCGGTCATAAGACTTGGCTAGTTAGGATGTAGAATAATTGCAAAAAGCATACTTAAAAACTCTTCATTGTGAAATAAACGGCCGAAAATGAATGGGTCATAAATGAGTCATATTTGCCTCATATTTCCTTACATTTGTTAATCAGTCTGATCATAAGCATTAAACGAAATAGATTATCCCAGCGTTCCTAGGATGTAACTTATTGTCTAATGGGCGTATAGCTCTTAAATTGATAGTCCTGTGGAGCGGTGATATGCATGTTTGAAACAACTCAAAAGAACGAGTTTCTATAATCCGCAACATGAATAATCGACAAATTTATTTACATGTTTTTCTGAACTGGTCTTGTTAAGCTGATGCGACATTGGTATGTGCTTTATTGCTGTTGTTGTTGTTTTTGTTTTTGTTTTGTTGGTCGGTTCGTTCTTGTTTGTTGTTGTAGTTAGTTGTTGTTGTTGTTGTAGTTGTTGTTGTTATAGTTGTTGTTGTTGTTGTAGGTGTAGTAGTAGTAGTTGTTGTTGTCGTCGTTGTTGTTGCTGTTATCGTTGCTGTTGGTGTTGTTGGTCGATGGCTGACGTTTCGGCGATTTCGCCTTCCTCAGAGTCGTGCTCTTACAAGTGAGACTTTATTTTTCTTTTTACGCAGTTTTTATTAAACGATGGTTGTTTCTAGTTTTTTATAAAATAGTGGCTCACTTCATGAAACTGAAATACTGCAATCTTAAACGGGAACCGACAGCAAAGCAACCCTATACAAGTGAAATAATGCTAGCTAGCAAAAAGCAAGAAAAAGCTGAGTTGTCCACATGGTAACTAGCAGATTGAATAATGATGTAGGAGTAAACTGGACGAACCATACACTCGCTGCATCGAGAACTACCAGCACAGTATGAAAATTTCGAATGCCCACCATTGAGTTGCACACGCCAACCCAGGCAAATTGCTTCTGACATCACGGCTCTGAGGAAGGCGAAGTCGCCGATACGTCAGCCATCTGCTAGCAACGATAACAGCAACAAAGACAACGACGACAAAATCAACGACACCTTGTACCAACCTCGCATCAGATTAACAATGTGAACCGATACAAGAACATATAAATAAATATGTTTGCAATGTTTTCCGCTTAAGGGGAACTGCAAAGTTCGGCTTTTCAAAAAGCCACTAAATAAGCTGCATTTGTGTGAGAGTAGTCTTTACTCCCGAAAATGGAAAAGGCGCTTGCTAGTGCGTGCCTTTGTCTGTTCAGGGAAATCAACCGCGTGGAATGGTGTTTCAGAATGGCGTCAAGGTAACTGAAAATGGTTCTTCTTGTGACGTGACCTTGTGCAAAACATAAACCACAATGCCATGAAAATGGAGCTATGACTTCTAAAATGATATTTTTTATACTCTTTTTCAAAATCTCTTTTTTGGTAACGACGTTTCAATAGGTTCAATTCAATAGGTTGCCACACATCGTGTGCATAACAGGTAACATGACGGTAAAACTTTATTCAGTTTGACTACAGCGACTTAGTTGTTGACTACCGATGCTTCGCATTTTTCCATGGAAAGTGGAGAAATAAAGGGTCCTAATGAGCAAGTAAGGTCTGTCTCCTTTTAGCAAAAATGTTTCTTTCAATTCAATCCAAAAAATTCAGCCATGTTGATTACTACTGTCGTGTATTGTATTATCTTAGACGGTGCGTGCCAAAAAGAGTGAATTTCTTGGTAAGGGCGATCGTGTTGATCCAACACTGGTAATGAGGGATAGAGCCGTAAAAGCAAAACTCTTCATCTTGGATAATACACTAATAGTGAATGATCTCAGACTAGTCCTGCGACCACATTATCTTCGATTTCGCACTCATCCGTCCCACGAAGTATGCGGAAGTAACCTGAAGAACGTCATGGCTTTATTAAAAGCTTAGCTATGAAGAGATTTGCTTAGTTGAATAAAAAATTGATTTGACGAAAAGATCAGCAGAAATCTGTTCATTTCCTCGTTTGTGGAAGCATTTTGCCTACCTCTTGAAAACAAGAATCAAAATCGGCTTGAGAACATCAGAACTTTTTCAGCATTTTTAGTTCTTGTCATACTAACTAGCATAAACTATTCCTTCTAGCTAGATTACTAAATCTGTAGCACTAATGAAACTGGGAAGGATTTTGCCTACCGTTTTCTCCCCAGTCAGTGTTCCATGAATTAGCAACCAGCCAGTAGGGCACGCCACCTTCCTCTCCCCATCCAAGAATCCTCACAGCATGACCTCCATCTTCTTCACCAAAGGTATGCTAAATGCTTTGCTTTTAAAAATTTTATGCACTTTTGCCTGAAACAAAGTATTGTTTGTTTCGTTCTATATAGGGGAAAAATTCCTCGCTTTTTCATATGACACACCGATATAGCTCCACTACGCCTTCAGAGGAAGGTATCGACCTCTGCTCTAGGTGTAGGTTAAAATCTTAACAATCTGGAGAACAATTCACGAAAAAGAATTTTATCCAAACAACAGCTTTAGACTGCAAAAGTTAGTGAAGGTTTCGAAAAAAATTAGGCTGACTTAAAATGAAATGCTCATCATGCACAATATTTTGATGGTCAACATTCACGGCAATAACACCACCTGGTTGCGCTGTTTAACCCGTGATATCTTAAAGAGCATGAGCTATTGAGTCCAAAAGCAACTTCTAAACCTGTGGAGCTTTTGATAAAATCAGCTTAGTTTTTATACTTTCTTACAACTCCGGCACAGATAAGAAGGCTTCAAATAACCCTGTGAGTAGGGGTAACTGTGAAGTGTATGGTCCTAGCTATGTTAAAAAGATGTTCGTCGTTCAGACGATAAGAAGGGACGAACTTTCACACGGTACAATGCCTTGTAAATCCCGCTGCTGTAGAGAAAGAAGTCGTCATAGACAATGAAACCTGCAACGACTGGTCCATTGGTCATAATTTCCCTCTGAATGGCAGACACAGAATTCGAAACGTTGTATGCACTCCTTCCTGAACAGGATGGTACGAATTATCAATAGTTTTTGCGTCGGAATTCTATTAGATCGTCGGTCACTTCATTTTTGAAAAAGTCAACTTACCGTAGGTTTTTGTCGTCGTCGTAAGAAATCGGATAGCCGGCTTGGCATGTGGTTTTGCATACAGGTGTGTCGAATCCTTGAATGCAATTACTGTAGAAGGTCTCATTTTTATGAAAACCACACGGTGGGATTTCATATGGCCTGCATGCGTCCTACAAGAAAAAAACAGACCAGTGCATTGTTGTATTAGAAAAAACAACAATGGCAGAAGAATCTTTGTGCCGTAGAGTCCACCGGTGACGACACCGGTTTCAATAAAGTACTTCCAAGGCGCGTAAAGATATCCGCCATCGCATCTAAATTCCTTTATCTTTCAAGCACGCACAAATGGAGAAGAATTAAACAAAGAACTTGTCGATAAATAATTCGATAGATCTTTTGACATTTCAGATCCCACTCATGTTTTCCTAATATGACCACTTCCAGAGTTGATGTTGGATTTACTTTGATGTTGGATTTACTAAGTACTTTCAGTTTACTCTTTTACCGATGAATTTTCATAACACAAGATTTCAAAAGTAGATTGGAATCAGGAAAACAGAAACGAAACGTGCAAGGTGACTGCTCAACAGTAAATGGCTATTTGAGAGTAAGTCGTAAGAAGGAGGCAAGAGTGTATGTGAAAGGAAGTTACATTGTAATGTGTTGCCACAAGAGCAGAAACCTGTCTTCGGTAAACAATATTGGATTTTAGGTTAAGCTAGACCGTGATATATAGGGGTGACTAAAAATTAGATCCATGCAACGGCAACGTTGCTGAGATATTTGCAAAACTCCGGACCGCAGGTGTCTATGGTGGGGAACGAACGCGCTTTTGTCCTTTCCGAGGAGTAACGCGTTCACCACCACACCATGTGGGTCCTTCGTTTCGCCTGTCTCTCAGCTACTTCGATCGATCACTGCCATCAGCAATCACCCGTCAACTGGATCGATCTGGGGAGCCCAAATCGGCATTGAACCCAGTTACCCGTTACCCGTACCCGTTGACGGGTGATTGCTGATGCCAATGATAGATAAAACTAGGTGAGAGATAGGCGAAACGAAGGACCCGCATGGTGTGGCCCGCCGCAGACACCTGCGGTCCGGAGTTTTGCAAATATCTCAGCAACGTTGTGGTTACATTTCGCTTAATACTCTGTCGTGAAAATTGTATTGGGCAGAAAATGAAAAAAGTAAAACATTAACTCCATGTTTAGAAATACTTGTAATTTATTGTAAATATACTTTAATCTGCTCCCGCTGTGAATGATCAATGTCTAGGCCATCCATTCACAAGCTAACAAAGAACAGCTTATTAATGAAAAAAACAGGTATTACTTGCAGTTTATTCATTTGCTGTAATAATCTCTAAATTTTGTCCTCATGTTCCTTAATGTCAGAAGATTAAATCTGTGGTGTTCACAGTATTGCCGAGTAGGACGTCCAGCCATCGTGGAACACCAGTTTAAGATCCTGTGCAGTCTGCACTATATATATATATATATATATATATATAACGTACATATACATATATATATATATATATATATAAATATAATGGGGCAGACTTTGGCCAGCCTGTCCTCGAGATTCCAGGGAACCACAATGGCTTAGCCAGCAAATCTCCGAAAAATGGTGATTATGCTGGGGCCCGCACAACTAGTGATGACGGGCCGTTCAAGTATCAAGTAAGTAAGTATATGTAAACGCAGAACGAATCGGTCACTACACGAAATATGGGGTTTGAAATCCTGACACTATTAGCCAGACTTTGCTTTTATATCAAAGTGTTAATGTCGTCGTACCCGTCACCACCATCAGTGCAGCAGCTCATGATGTCGTCCGCTGAGAGTTCAACCTGAAATCCCTTGCTAATCTTTGAGATATGCCTCAATTTAGAATCCATGAAAGCGTCATACCGTCTTATTGCCGTGCGAAGCGATGCAAACACGGTCTGACATAACTTCTGCAGACGAGACGGCCCAACAGGAACCTGCAATTTTCGACCCGCACCAATACATTCAATTTTAACCACAAATAAAAAAAACTAATTGAAGTAATATTCTCACTGCACTGTGATTGGTCACGAATGTAAGAAATGGAGGGGCAGTGAGGCCATGTGACACGGGCGTCGAAGCTACAACCAGTTTCATTTAGTCTTGCATCGTCAATTTCGGGTCAAACGTTTGTGGTGATTTTGTTCCATCGATCTCTTTCCGGCTTTTGGACTGCACACAGGCAATAAATATCTTTCTCCTAGCCTTATTTCCCTAACCAAGCTAGTTCAGAACTAGCCTGATTATGGTGAAACTAAATGAATGACCGCACTCGAGGAGTTATCTCTCCGCTTTTTTTTGCACTCCTTCCACCAGTGAGCAAACTATTGGTTCCACTTACCTATCTGGAATTTTGGAGCCATCGATTTCAGTGTCATCCTCTCGGGGTTTGTTGTTTCGATTTATGAACTTCGATTTCATAACCTTCCTTCTTAATTGTTCAATATCGGCTCTAGGTTCGGCCTAAATTTGTCTATTTCTCCATTCTGCGTTAATGTCAAAGCGAGAGTAAAAACAGTATTTTCTTTATGTTGCGTTATTTGTTCAGAAATATTTGGAAGTCAAGAAAACAATTTGGAAGACAAAAACAGGCCACTAGTGTTATTGTAATTTTTTTGCTCCAATTAAGTTAACAGTGCGCCACACGCATGATCGCAGTACCACCCCGGTCTTTAAGAAACGTGAACTATTGCAAAGACCCATTCGTAACTGCACGAAGGCGAAATCGCCGAAACGTCGGCCCTCGACTAATGACAGCACCAAGAACATCGCCGGCAACAACAAAAACGACAACGGCAACTTTTCCAACCCCGCATCACAGCAGTACATCAAATTCACCAAACAGAAACCAAAAGAAAATCGGCTTCAATTTCTTAACGTTCAAATTAACTTACCAGATAGCGGTTACATGGTGGTACCGATAACCAAGTAACAAAAAACATCCCAGTTCATTTCCTCTTTCCCCCACCCTTCACAAACAAAGAGGGGGCTTATGAGAAACATGTTTCGAACAGCCACCTTTGTGTGCACGAAGATGGAACCAAAGGAAGAATCACACAACTTGGCTCGGCAAATATCCATCTCCAATCCAATGGCTACGAAATAGTAACCTCACGAGATAAGTTTAGAAGGAGAGCGACTTCCCAAAACGAAAAACGTGGCCGAGACAAAACCCCGCTTATGTTGCCCTTCATTATCGATGAAGTAAGTGTAGCTACACAACGGTGCTTCAGAACGGCAGGTCTAGAGAAATCGGTAGTGGTAGTTGAAATACCACCCGATACTTTTGCCGTCAGTTAGTTCGTAAGCGCCTATATGACAGCCTATGCGAAAAACAAATTCGCTTAATTTGCCCTAATGGCAGGGACGGAGATTGCATGAGTTCAGGTACTATATAGCTGATCTCTTGTAGTACTTGCGGAGATGAATCTCTTGGCGAAATGGGCAGAACTCCATGTATCCGTATAAAAGAACACCTAGATGGGAAATGAAAAACAAGACAAAGTACCCCACTAGGCACGCACAGGATACAAAAGCGTAGCGGAGACGATTTTGATGTAAAAGTCACTATCTACGCACAGGATGCCAAAACACCAGCACGTAAACCTCCTGAGGTTTTTCGGATAAATGCCAAGAACCCCCAGAAGGCATAGAAAGGAGTGATGCCCAGAGATCACACCTGATCTAGTCCCGTAGCTTCGCATCGACTGGGGTGGTACAGTCATCGACCATATTTGAATCTAATCAGCGGTTCTTACTCGGTGAAAGGCACTTAAGTTTGACAGGTTTTTTCTAGAAGCTTATGATCTATGATTGCTATTTAGATTTTCATCTTTCTGTTTGTGTTTTTGAAGCGTTTCGGCGTTTGGCGCAGTAAATCGCGTGTCAACATACCCTTCTAAGCTCTGAGGCGATACAGCTGAAAGGCCTGCTTTAACGGAATAATGAATAAAGTAACACCTTTTGTTTGCTCAACAAGAATATCGAGAACGATCAAGCATCACCTTGAAAAGCTGCTGGTGTTTATTGACGTAATCGGCAAGTGCTCCGCCAGTGAGAAACCCTGTCTCAGGAGTAATAACATCGGTTTCCTGCTTAGCTGTAATTTGATATAGATTTGGTATGCTAAACTGCACTGTTCACTTTTTTAGGAAAAATCGACAATTGATTGCCGAGTAAACGGGTATGCCTTTATAAAACTCACTGAGAACACTCCTATCGGGTAGTGCGGACGCCCACGATAGGGAGACGATTAAAATGACGACAATTAACCTCTAAAGAAATTTTATACCTTCCAAGTAAATCATTCGGTAGGTTGTTTCATGTTAATATAAGAACACGTAAAAGTGGGAAAAAAATTAACTTCTTCCTAGTTCTCATTATGAGCAAATCCATTCTCCTTCAGGATAACAACAGCAACTGCTTCTGATGGTGAACGCGTTATCCCCCCGGAAAGGGTAGTGGCGCATTCGTTCCCCACCGCAGGTTTCTGCGGTTCGGACTTTTGCAAATATCTCAGCGCCATTGTGGTTGTATAACAGCTGCTGCTGAAGCAGTTTTCCTGACGTTCTATGAAACGGCTTTTACTGCTGTGTTGTCTAGGTGAGATGATTGACTAGACGACTAATTCGGTTTTGAGCAAGGTGTATACTGACAACAAAATTTTGAGTAAGGTGTACACTGACAACAAAACGTAGCCTTGATTGGAACCGGTTCTCTCTTAATGTGTAACTCAAATGTAATTGAAAATCTGCCCATATGATGCTGAAATTACGGAAATGGCAAATGTACTGCGAGGTTTAATTGTGAGGTCGTGCTATATCTCGTTGAGCTTTCGTTATTAGAAGCATCACTCCATCGTACGTATGCAATCTGGCTTACATCTCTTAAAATAAAAAAAGGGATCAATTACTTACTTGATACTTGAGTGGCCCATCCTCACTAGTTGTGCGGGCTCCAGCATAATCACCATTTTTTCGGAGATTTGCTGCTTAAGCCATTGTGGTTCCCTGGAGTCCTGAGGTTAGCGTGGCCAAAGTCGGCCCCAGGTTTTCACCACCACAGGCAATCGCAGCCTTTGTGGATCAGAGGATTATTGAAAGAGGGGATTATTGAAAAAAAACGAGGTTATACCGTTAAAATTGAAACTAAGTTCTAAGTTGTTTCGATCAAAACTGTTTCATGTTAGCTATCAAACCAACCATAGTAAACTAGGAAGCAACTCACCATCTCAGGAAGAAAGGATACACTCATCACGACGATGGCGAACTTTTATACGTAATCCAGGATTTTCGGCAAAATTATTCTGCTGCGCTGATAAGAGTAAGGAACAAAGAAGTTTTAGCATAGTCGTTATCTTTCGTAGACGCTTGATACAGAGGCCTACAATATGGCACCGTCCTCTACCCCATCAGCTCACTCGCAGCTTCGTTCTGAATAAACCGATCGGAGCTTGGCAGAGTAGAGATATGTTGAAGTAAAGGGTAATGAACAGGTGGTAACCTTGCGATTACAAGGTGTATAGTTTTAATTCAACTGTCCTATATACGACCAGAATGAGGTAAACCAATCAAATTAAGCAGGAGTATGGAAACAGAGCAGAGCGCTTAGTCGTCTCTCTCAGTCAACTAAATAGCACTTCACAATTCTCTTTGACACGAAACTCCATGATTTCTAGCTACTCTTAGGATCTCCTTCGGAAGAAACGGAAACACCTTGTATGATTAGGCATTGAATGCTCCAGTTAACTAGCTATCACTTACAATCAACATCGGCTTTCCACAACTTTACCATCTTTGACGAACAAATGAAAGGCGTATTTCAAGGCAAATAATGAATCGGTGCTCTTCACTGGCTTGCTACCACTCTAGTTTCCATAGACAGATCGTCTCTAAAAACCTTCGTCAAACAGAAGATGGAGCGTCAAGAAATCACATGAATTCTCGCTTGTATTTGCAACATTCAATGGTTCTGAAGTTCTACGTAATTGCATGCAGCGATTTTTCACTTTATAACTCCAAACCCACGGCGCGTGTGGCGCAGTGGTCGGAGATGCCCTGCAACAACACGTGGAATCCATTCCCTCGCCCATGGCCCAACAAGCCTTCCATCCCTCCGGGTCGACAAATTGGTACCAGACTTGTCTGAGAGGATGGCTGCACTGACTCGATACATCGGTAGGCCACTGCGAGGCATTGTAAAGGCCTGATGTGCATTCAATCACCTCCGAACGATGCTTAATGAAGTCGAATTCACGGTGCATTCCTCAGGGATTGATCAACGCCTAGAGCTTTATCCTTTATCCATTTAACTCCATCCTGCTTGTTTAGTTTTACTAATACTTTGTTTTTGGTTACATATGAGTTCACTGTTTGCGATTACGCGAGTCCTTTGATGACTTTGACAAGAATATCAGGAACTATTTGATCAATGCCGAGGTTAACAGAAAGTCGGTCGTGGGGATTATCCTTAAATTAGCGCGGTAACGACCATGTGCTATGAGATAACTTTTTCTGGACGTCGACTAGTTTTTAATAATCCAAAAAAAATTCTTCCCAACTAAGCGTCTCTTCTAATCAGTCACTGATTCATCAGAACCTTTTATCTAAAAAAATGTTCGGTGTACCAGTTTTTGTTCTTATCAGACAGTCTGTTGCGATCCAATGACGTCTGGCGATTTGCATGCGTGGTGATATGAAATTTTATTGCGTCTTATAGAGATGCTCGCATAACATTTCCGTTTACCGTAACGGCTCTCTCCATACTGGTAATTTACAATCGACAGCAAGAGTCGTTTCCGTACAGCTCTATTGAAGCACCAGTGGAGCTCCTTGCGAATAGAGGATTTGGTGATCGAGTTAATGGCATTCCAAATTGCTTGAACTATGAGACAAATGAGAACCATGGAGAATGCTCAATGCAATCGATGTTACTGTGGGGAAATAGCCGCTAAAAAATTTATTGAAATGTCCAGTCTGAGCAAAACATTGGTAACCTCGACCTCGCCTTCGTTTATCCTGTCCACAACTTCAAGTACAATGAATTACTTACTTCGATGGCAATGAAAAAGGATAGATAGATCGAAAATATGCTGGAACGTTCAAACTACTTTGTAGAGGCATTCATGGATGACCTGTCCATGGGAATATTTTACAAGAAGGCCGTCAAGCATTGGTGGTATTGAGAATACTGAGAAGCCATTCTCTTTCTGACCTCCCTACAACTTTGAGCATCATTTTTATCCGTTGGAATTGTAGTGGAGGAGAATTTGGCTATGTACAAGCACAATTGTTTGATATGTCCTTGAATCAAAGACGAATTCCACCCGAAATAAACAGACTTCTCCTGCAGTAACTCAATTCACGCGATGTTGAAAAGGACGACTGGTGATAAAGGTGATACAGGTGCGATGATGATAAATTCCGTGCTTCAAAATCTTCTTCAGTATGCCTTTTGTCTCACCGTTTAGTGAAGCATGTTGTTTAGATTCTAGTTTACCACCCAGGTGTTCCTTTATGCGGGAACGGAGTTCTCTACCCGTTTCACTAATGTATTCAGGCCCATACGCTTTAGAGGTGATCAAGTACACCGTGTTCGAACTCATGCCATTTCCGTCTCTAAAGATAGAGCGTGTATCAGGCAATTCATGGGCAGACTTTTAAAGATTCATGGACGGCGTTGAATGTGTGAAAATGTTGTTTTGTTTGCAAATAGTTGCTGTTTAGTTGTCATGGTTTTTCTGCAGAGGTTATTGAGATAGTTGGCTGATTAGATTGGAGTTAACTTAACCTGTCAGGCTCTTTAAAAAAGCTAAATTCGCCGAAACGTCATTATTAGTATATTAACAAGCTTATCTGTACTCATAGGGCGCGTGTGGCGCAGTGGTTGGAATCGATCCCCCGTGCGCATAGGCCCACCAAGCCTTCCATCCCTCAGGAGTCGACAAATTGGTACCAGACTTGTCTGGGAGGATAGCGGCACTGGCTCGATACACCGGTAGGTCATCGCGAGTCATTGTAAAGGCCAAATGTGCATTCAATCACCTCCAACGATACTTAATGAAGTCGAATGCATGACGCATCCCTCAGGGGATTGATCAACACCGAGAACTTTAGCTTTAGCTTTATCTCTGCTCGTCAAGAAAGCAATCAAATTGCTAGAATTTTCGTAACTTTATCATATGGTGATGGGATTCCGTAAACCATTCTTTCTGCCGTGGAACTCTTCAGAGCGTTTCTTTTTCGGGGACAAAGTATTTTGTGGCACAAAACGTATCAAAGCAGATGTTGACAACATTTCTAACTAGCGAGAATGGAAGGAGTTCCACAACGGCGTCTGGTAGATAAAGAGCAATAAAATCATGTCTACCGCTGACGCAATCAGCCAATCATGTTTCCGCTTCGACATGATAAACTATTAAACAGTGTACGAGGAAATTTTTTAGCAGTTTAGAGAATCGCAACTGCTTTGCAGCTAGACTTCAAACTGGGTAGCATAACGGCTTCTCCTCCCAACGGTTTATCGCCTCATCGTGGCTGCGACGTGTTCCTGGGTGTCAGACTTCGATATACGGAAGGGATTCATCCCTTGGCATGGTCTCACAAGCTCAGAAAAAGTCCGGAGTTTCCGTCAGGAAACCTAGCTAAGACTAAGCCAATACCAGGATCCACCACTATCCTGGTATCAAAGTCCAATGGTGGGAAATCTCTCTTTCTGATCCACAAGGGATACGACTGCCTATGGTGGTGAACACCTGGGATAGACTTTGGCCAGGGTGACGTCGGGATTCCAGAGAATTATAATGGCTTATCCAGCAAATCTCCGAAAACGAGATTATGCTGTGGCCCACAAACGGCTTATGCATATAACATTACTTCTATTCTCTGTAAAGTGAAGAGTTAATTCTTAATTTATGGACAATGATATCACTTACTTCCAGATAGTGAAAATTTGCAATACCTGTGGAGAACCTTACATTTTTTATTTGTTTCATTGCCTTGCGACCGTTCATACACGTGTGGTCGAGTTTACATGAGTGTTCAGAGGATCTTACAGATATCTCGTGTTCTCTGCCCAGTGAGATGTTATTGCGCGTCGATCGCTATTTTATGAGAAACCCATAGATAGCCGTGTTAACTTTTTTTTCACACCTTCATCATAACTACTTGCTCACCTTGCACAAAGGCGAGAGATACACTTTTAGGGACCAATCGAAGAGTGGAGTGTTAAATCGCGGAATTCGTTTCTCTGTTTCCCCATTCCAACGCAAGGATTTGAACATACTACATATTTATGGAAAAATTTATTTACTTAGGGTGAGCGTAGCGCAGTGGTTAAGGGCGCCTTGTAACACAAATAGGATCGATCCCGCGCACAAGGCTCACCAAGTCTTCCATCCCTTCCGGGTCGGTAAATTACTACCAGATCTATTTGAAATGATAGCAGCACTGACTCGATACAACAATATCTCACCACGAGTCATTGCATAGCCCAGTTATGCATTTAGTCACTTCTGACGATGCTTAATGAAGTCGAATGTATGGCACATCCCTTAGGGATTGTTCAACGCCGAGAGCTTTAAACTCGTCCTTTAACCTTTAGTTGATCAGTGGCTCTGTTTGAAAAACCCAAATGGGGCCCAAGCTGCTCTCCTTCTTTGTAATTCCTCCTTCAGTTTACTCTCCATGTTCATTGATCGGCCAGGGCATGTTTGCGGGGGTGGTCTCTGCAATCAGAAAACCATCCATTTTGATCTGATCGCTTTGGCACCACGGGTTTTCCACGAACTAGCTCTTTTTCTGATTTACGAGTAGTCTGATCCTTCTTCCCGCTTCATTGAGCTCATTGGTTATCGCTTCAGTTCCATTGGTACTTCTTGAGAAAGAAGACGATCTCACTAGCGAAACAAAGCTTTGATAGGAATTTTCCATGAACATGTTTTTTCCTTCTTATCTCAATCGGGTGAGTTCATTATTCACTGCAGTGCAGCGATAAACAACTTTAACGATATTGTTTCGCCTTGTCGAACTTTCTTTTTATGGTTATGGTAAGGGATCAATGGAAAAGCTACATCGTAGCAATGCATTTTCCATAAGAGTCATACAGAGTTCTTATGTTGAACGCGTCCACTCCTTGGTCGATGAGCGATTATAGGATTGCATGACAGTCTGTGAGTTCTGCTACAACTCGTAAACAGTTCTCTCAAGGAAAACAATACCGAAAGAAGATCTAAAATGAGAAACTTGGAAAAACGGGAAAAAATGGTGATATATAAGAAAAGTGGTGTAGCCCATTGGTTAGAGGTGCTCCACAGTACAAGTTGCGTCGATCCCGTGCCCCGACTCGCCAACCCTTCCATTCCTCCGGGGCCGGCTAGTTGGTCCCATATCTGTCTGGGAAGATGCCAGCACTTTGGTCCCATATCTGTCTGGGAAGATGCCAGCACTAACTCGATACTTCAGCAATGTAGATTTAATCACCCTTGGAGATGCTTGGAGAAGTCAAATGCATGCGTATCTGTTGAGGATTGATCAACGCTGAGCGGTCTCTTTTTTTATAAAGCAGTTTTTGCTCTGACCTTTTAATTCGACGACGAGTAAGTGGTTTCCTATCGAAAACGTATCTAAAAAAGCTACCTTGGTCATAAGGTTTCCAAATGAAGCCGGCGACCGACGAATAGCCCTATCTGGTGTTTGCTCGAGATCAATCGACTTTTATTTCTACTCGGTATGATGCCGCTGATTCAGCGCTGTGCCACACAAGAAGATTACTCAATGCGACTACGAAGACCCACGTCGTGAAATCGAAAAAATGTGGACCACTGATTGGGACCATCGACACTGAAGAAGAAGTATACGTCCAAACTTTGCGCGAGTAAAGAGTGTTCGGTACAATCTCATGCAATGTTATCCTTCTGTTTGCTGTCTACTACAATCTTTAAGGGGTATGGAGTGAAAAAGGGCACGAATATGACGTTGATTCATAGTAAAGTTAAAGCCTATAAAAAGGTTAGAACAGCAAATCTTGAAGTAACCAATACTAGATTGAGATGCAGCAGACTTTTAAACATACATAAGGAACAAACTTTTTATCTAAAAAAGTTACATAGAGAATTAAAAGAGTAAAATCGGACATTTCATATGTATCAACTTAATACAACCACAACGATGCTGAGATATTCGCAAAACTTGGACCTCGTGCAGGATCGAACCACGGTTACCCTTTCCTCGTGTAAATTTATCAATGAACAAAATGGTTATTGATGATTGAATTCCATAAAGAGTTGCAATACACACTTTCTACTGCCGGCTTTCCATTTAAGTACAGAAGGAAGGAGAAGCTGAACCACTCTGGAATAAACGGTAGTGTCTGTCAATGAATGCCGGAATTATTCTGAAGCAAGGATCATTTCATTGTTCAATCCCTCTATCGAATGTGAGCACACTCCATTTTTTAGTTTACTTTATTTATTTTTACTTTACTTTTAAACGTCTCAATTCACTTTTGTCGGAATAGCAGTCATCTAGGCCTATACGCAAATACTGCAGAGTGGCACCTTTTTAACTTTCCATGAAGTTTGTTTACCAGGCTAATGCAGTACTTAATCGAGTACGCCAAATCTCAGTGTTCCTTCAATATAGCACTAATTCCGTCAATCTTTGTCAAGCGAACAAATGTATCTTTATCGTCACAATTACGAAAACGTGGATGACGGCACCGATTGTACCTAAGGGCTACATACAGTCTTTTAAACTCTCAAATGTTCCACTTTGGAGATTCTCACTTCATTTTATCGTCCACACGCTCGTACCGTTTACAGGGTAGCTCAACATCACTATAAGGTTATACACTCTTTTACGCTCCCGAATGTTCCACTTTAAAGATTCCTACTCCATTTTATCGTCCGTACATCCGTATCAATTACAGGGTAGGTCATCATCACTGCAAGGTATGCTCTTAGTGATTTTTTGCATTGAAAAGAAAATTATTCTTCATTCTTGTAATGACCTTGTGGCCTGTGGTTTCTTAGTAGAGTACAGCAATATTCGCGGAGACCTTGGTGAAACTTCCGCATGGGAAGGACACTGCAAGAACCACAATGGTGCGCGTATGCGCAGTTCTCCCGTGAGGTAGTAGCTCGTAGCTTTGAAGGTGTTTAACTTTCTGACGACCAGCCGGATAGTGCAAAAGAGATAAAAGTAGCATCCATTCATTAACTCAAACCTTCATGAAAGCATTTGACACATCAAAACACAAGTGTACCCGTTTCATTATTTACTTCACATTATAGGAAAGGATGAGTACAAACATTCCATTACTCTATAATTTCGGCATAGTAAAAAAAAACTAAGAACGATTGTGAAGTTGTCGACGGTGTTTCTCCAGTGTCTCGGTGACCCATCGTAGATGTCTTCACCAAAATCGCGTCACAGTAGCCGAATTGCGAAGTAGGTGATGTGGCTACTAACTGCAACAGCTTTATTAATCAACCGAAGGTTTGTGAATGATCCCAATGGAATAAACCACTGAGCCGAAGTACTTAACAGCTTACAGCCCTCTAAAATCGGCAAAAGAAAATTTAGATCCTGAAGCGTAATAAATAAACAGTTTAAAATTTAATCGTTTAGGATGAACTTGAGAATGGTGGCCACCGTTCTGGCTAGTTGACGTAAATTTTGGAATATATGCGATCGAATAAAAAGCGAAAATATTTCCTACTAGTCACCAGTGATACTACCATGGTACGGTAGCTTTAGTTGGTAATAAAATTGCTGTTTTATAATCAGATTTGGACTGACAGAAGTAAAGAAACAATAATTTTGAAACCGACCGTCATTTAACCTCGGTAGTAAATTAATCAACATGTGTTTATCTTGCTGAGATTACACGAGGTTGATAGATATGTTCAATCGGCTAACGTTTCGACGCCTTTGCGTTCATCAGAGCCGACGATCCAGAAGAGGAAGAACTGTGGACCATCGACAAGGATCGTCGGCTCTGTTGAAGACGAAGACGTCAAAACGTTAGCCAAATAAACATATCTATCAACCTCGTGTAGCTCAGCAATATAAACACATGTTGACTGAAAAGTAATATAAAAAAGCAACCTCGTAAGCAAAAAGATTCACACCAACGGTTTACATTTGGCTGTGAAGGACAATGTCGATATGTTGACCCGCAAAGATGAACGTATGTGATTCGAAGAGCGAAAAAACTATCAAAAGTTTTAAAAAATATCAGGATGTAGATTTCTCTGGATCAGGGGATCGGAGGAATTAGTTGTACGAGGAACCCACAATGAACACGCACATCGCTAGAGAGAGTGGCCGTAGACCATCAACTTGAATATACGCGACGTTGAAGAAGGCAAAGACTCCAGCTACCGGAATAAGTATTTTGACACGAACGTCAAGTGTGCTTAATAATCAAGACAGTATTCTTTACCTATGCCGAGGTTTAGTGAAAGGCAGTTTTTCTAACAAAAGTTCTACTCAGCCCAAACTCTGAACGTCATGTCGATCGAGCCACACTGAAGGAGTTCTATGTTTCACATTGAACAGTAGTCATCAAAACCACCTTCGAGAAGGTAAAACAGGCAGATCTTCATCGATACCGACATAGAAGGATTTTTCAAGAATAAAAAAGAAGAAGCCGAAGAAAAATTGGCCGAGATCTTCGTAACTACACCATTCTACGTACTGCATTATTCGACGTGGACGGGAGAGTTAATAACCCGCCTTAAGATGGATTAAATAGAAGGAAATCGTACAAAAAATCCTTTATTCCTTTAATCTACAACTCCGGCATCGAAGTGTTAGATCCTCGTTGGAAGGTCTCCACCAAGGATCCTATTTACAGAAGTTCAAGCATCATTAGAGGTCAGGTTAGAGGTTAGAGGCATGAGATCACGCACATTTCGTGGACGAGACATCGTTCCAGCTGAGCATCTACTATCTGACGGCCGCTGCCTAAAGCCCTCAGTCTTTCAAAAGACGTGGCATCTGTGCCCACAAATGGAGCCGATATTCAATCTGTTTGTGACTTTGTGCACCGTCCTTTTTTTATTTCCGATTCACAACGATTATCTTACGGCATATTATGAAAAACTGGAAGGAGCCCATTGTACAGAAAGAACTGGAACTTGAAAAGAATTTAGCAGCACGGACCACATCAATACACTAGTGAGAGTCGTAAAAATTTCCTGTAAATATCACCTCTTCCTCATCCTGAACAGCCAGAGCTGTTTACTGCCGTGCTGCTCACGGGTACCATTATCCTAGGAAGAAAGAGCGACACAAGTTCACGGATGAACCTTATTCCACTTTTTGTGTTGTTGGCGACACTGTACTTTCTCTAACTAAATCGGAGGAGCAGTTACAATACTCGCCGAGACCAATGAAAGAGAAATACCGAAATGCAGATAAATTGCAAGACGCCGCAATTTATGAAGAATGCTTGCTTGTTGTGAAGGAGGACATAATATCGTAGACAGACCACCGATTTAGGAGATCAGATTCTATATGTACCTAAAAGCTTCAATGAATATTGATAAAGACTTGAGAGAACTTAGTAGAAGACAACGAGCGCCGTAAGCCGCCTTAGAGCCTTGCCAACTTCTTGACGCAACAATTCTGTCAACTCTACTGTGTGTCACAAAGATGGGTTGGTGCTTCAAGTAAAACTGAAGAAACTGCGGACAGTACATAGGAAGAATACACGTTTTTCGAATCCCAGTGGGATTCACCTCGAGGAATGTATATTGGTATGACAAGCCATGACGGCAAATGGACGAGAGGAACAATAGGCTCGATCCCGAGAGAATCGAAACGACTTCGTAGAGGCCACGAAGAATACTGGCCTTATTTCCGTCACACACGCAAACCCGACAATGCGAAGCGTCAGACTATCTTTTTAGACCCTCAATTCACAGTTCACTCCACGCTTGAAGAAATATTAGTAATTGTAGTCGCTTTTTATTTACTGCCTATTCTTTTTTATGGCAAAGTGTGATGTGAAATATGATCACAGTGATGCTGACATATTTGCAAAACTCCGGACCACAGGTGTCTGCGGTGAGGAACGAACGTGCTATTGCCCTCTCCGGGGCTATCGTGTTCACCACCACACCATCCATGCGTTTTCCTCGTTTATCCTTTCTCTCACCCATGTTTTATAGATGCTATCAGCAAGTAATACTGAATGTCTTTTGCTCCGATTTTTTTTTGTTTCGTCTTTTTTCCAATAAAGTTATGACTGTGGAAAACATATACTTATTGATAGCAAGTTTTTTACAGGTTTCTTAAAACAGCCACCTAATTGATGATATAAATAAGTAAATATAGGTATGATTAGGTGGAAATTGTAATAAAATGAGAAATGGGTAGATATGGCCATGTGGATTTAGCTGTTAAATCGTCGTCAAGGTGTCAATTGGGTAGTCGCAATAGTTGGTTTTTGGCACAGCAGTGGAAATCTGCCCTACTGCTAGAATCCTCTAGAACCCTGGTCGCGATGTGGCAAAATCCATATTCAGCACTCAAATTCATAACATCGAATGAGTGCCTGGCAAACTCAAGAGAGATTTAAGCACTGCTATCTTGGAAACCCACGGGTGATCCCTTTTAACCAGAATTTCGATACGTCAACAACAGGAGAGAACGACAGATCCCTACACCGCAGCCAGAGCACCAAGGGATGCCAAACGGTCACGAAAAGCGGTGGAAACATAAGAAAAAAGAACGGATGAAATGCTGGACCACACATGACATGGCGAACCGAGATTGTCTAAGCATGAAAGCTGGTATTTTTGCGATTTTCTGTCGTTGTCTACTGCCCAATAAAAAAAAAGAATCTCCTACTCACCAATGATGTCGAGAAACGACTGAAGGACGAATAAAATTTGATCCGCATTGACTGTAAACAAATGTTTTATCCCGATAAATCACAATGTGCGAAGATTTTGGAAAAAAAAAGTTGATAGCGCCGCATATCGAGCACACGAGAGTGTAAGTTCAGCTCAGACACTATAAGAATTGTATACCAATGTTTCCATAAATATTTTTTCAATCCTTTTCCCACACAAAGCTTTGTTTTGGCGGACTGCGTAACCAGCATAACAAGCAGTACATGCAGTTCAACTACCCTCAAAGTTGGACCATACTTGCCCTATTTTCATGAGAACAATGAGCTGCCCAATTGACAGGACATCCTGTGACTTGACGAAATGGGTAACAGATACCTTTGCTGCCCCCTTGTCCCACCGAAATATCATGGCATAATCTTCTATTCTGCCTGCCTCCGGAATCGGTAAATTGGTGGCAGATTTGTTTGAAACGATATCAGCACCGACTTGATATCCGTCCATCTAGGTCATCGCAAGTCGTTGTATGAGCCATATATGCATTCAATCACCTCTAGCTATACTTGTTGAGTTCACTTTATTTTACCCTCCTGGCACATACTAAGTGTTGCGTCAAAGAATGACCTACGAGGCTGCCAGTAGCGCTTGATGATGGGCAACTGTTTCGGTGGTGTAGCTGCAAGGAACAAGGTTTCGACTGAGTGCTGAAGACAGCTGAGGCCACTCTCACCGTTATTCCCATTAAATCACTCAGCTTGTATCTAAGCCGCTTCCTTCTGATTAGAAAGTCTCCGCAATTGACAGCAGAAGCTTTCAACGACCTCACCACTGACAGCTTGGGAACTACAAAAATATCTGGAACCATGTAAACTTCTGTTTCCCAAAATGGTGGTGATTTGTGACACATGATGAATTTGACATGGGAATCGGGATGAAGGTACTGAATTTCGATGTCTGCGTAACGTGTAGTGAGTATTAAACGCGTATCCATTATCTCACTCCGTCACCCAACAGCACTGGCATCTTCACATTGAGACGCCAAAAACATCGGGTAGGCGAACTATAACTTGGTCAGCCTGATAGATCAACACAGATGTCTTTTTTAACTGACGAATAATTATGTCCGATATAAGATCTGGCAAGACATACATCCTTTTCAGATTTCCTTATCATCACCTTTGTCAAAGAGTTTTATCAGAGTTTCAGCTTAGAGTGACAGGGAGTCGCGCCCGTAGTCAAGTTCATTCCTCGACGCCTTAGTTCATTGTGTTACTCTTATATCCGTGAATCTGTCAGTTGCAGTACCACATATATAAGCGAGGCAATTATTAGGTGATTTTTCTACTGTTCTCGTTAAAAAAGTGTTGCCGATCCAGTCAAAAGCATGGTAGTCGAGTTCACTTGTTCTATGATGCCCGATCGTTCTCGTGGGCATCGATATCGCCGAACACTATCGTAATCAAATCAAACACTTACAATCATTTCTGTAATGCTGAGACAATTGCAAAACTCCGGACCGCAGGTGTCTGTGGTGGGGACTTTCCGGGGAGTAACACGTTCACCACCACACCATGCGGGTCCTTCGTTTCGCCTGTCTCTCAGCTAATTACTTACAATCATTGTTTGACCAGAACGTAAATGTCTCCAGTGCGAAATACGAGAACGTTGCCGTGGCTAGACCCTGTATTAATGTAATTATTATTCAACTCGGATGTCTTTGTCTTTTGATCCAGGAAGTGGATTTCCACACTCCAAATATTAGAATACTGTTGTCGTAGTCATCAATAATAAGAACATAATACACTTTCTATGTATCGCATGGTATAATGCTACGAATGCATATTAAAGGGCGCATGTGGCGCAGTGGTCGGAGTCGACCTGCGACACACACGTGGAATCGATCCCCGTGCCCATGGCCCACCAAGCCTTCGGTCGCTCCGGGGTCGGCAAATTGGTACCAGAGTTATCTGGGAGGATAGCAACACTGGCTCGATACATCGGTAGGCCACCGCGAGTCATTGTAAAGACCAGATATGCGTTCAATCACCTCTAAGCCATCCTTAGTGAACTAGGATGCATGGCTCAAGGGGATTGATCAATGCCGCAAGCTTTATCCTTTCTAAAGCTTTATTAATAGATATTATATTATGATGGTTCATCCCAATATATTACCATACCATAATGTAGTTGTTCAATCGATCTTTTGACAACGCCTAATTCTCAGTGTCAGCACCATGGCACGATTTTTCTTCAATTTTCCTCCGACTGACGACCGCATCGAGATCAATACAAACCGCGCAATGTGCGTCGCTTCTCAAGCCAAAAGCGAGAAAAAAACGTTTCGCACTATCTGTCCTCTTCGAGCTATACTGTCAATACCAAGGGCAATTGATCCTTCAAGGCCTTCGTCATTATATGGTATAGAATACGGCTTTTCTCAGACTCTGCGCAGCCATCGTCTGCTGTGTAGAAAGCTTTCAATTTAATAAAAAAGGGGGTGGTTCTGTAGTGCAAAAAAAATTAACAAGGAGAAAATGTACCGAAATCAATGCCCATTTTGACGAGTCTGGTATCCAACAAGCAAATCCAGCGGTCACCAGCTAAGGTTCTGTTATTCTGTCTCACAGAAAGCGCTGCTCACTGAGCTCTACCCATTCAAATTGTGTGAATATCACTATACTATCAGTAAGACGCTCTTTAATTTTTACTCTTTTCTCAAAAGAAGATAGCCACGGTAAGATCGTGGGGATTATGCCATGACTCATGCATGACCTGGCTTCGCGTCCATAAGCAAGTGTCACACCTGCTTTTGCCATGGGTTAACTGCACTGAGAATGGTCCCACCCTGTAGCCATTGAATATTGGAAAACCCTTAGCGGACAGAATTAAGATGTAAATCTCTACAGGCGGCTTTGTACAGTTCTCAACCGCAATGGTCATGTATACTGTCCTGCTATGCATGCGTGCACGTAAGAGCTTTCATAAATGCAGCTTTGTATCCTAGACATCTGTTTAACGAAAATTGTACGATCACATGATTGTAAGACAACGGAGATGGTTCGATTACACTCCCAACAAACAAGCTACATGTCTACTCTTGAAGTAGTTGAGAAGTTGCCCATGATTATAGCAAGCTCTTTGGTGAAGTACAATGAGTTGTCTATAAGTTTCATCCTGCTAAAAAGAATAGCAGTAAAGTGCACTACATGAAATTTATATGCCTTTCTTTCTCCACTAGCAAGCAGAACCAGCTGGACATCTGTGGCGAGCTAAAGGGACCTACGGAGACTCCACCGGTGTCGATTCGAGTCACTCGATGATTTACGAGGGGATACAGGTGGTATTAGTAGTCAGAATTGATCCTCAGTTACCCTACTAAAATATTTTGCAAAGAAGAATAAAGCGAGAATCCGTATACACATATTACCACAACTGCAAGCTTATTGGCTGACTGCAGTATAACTTCACTAATACTATATCGACTTATCGAGCGACTGTGAAGTCAATGACTTCACAATTTTCGCAACTTTTTCGAAACCACGCTGCCATTTTTTCGTCACTTATTTCCAGATTATTAAGATAGGGATGGAATTCACAAGGTGGAAAAATCCAAATGAACTTGATCTTACCGCAACTATAGCGACAAAAATCATCATTTTTCCACTACGCATTGCTGTCGCTGTGTACGCAGAGGCACCGACGAGGATCTAAAGGGAACAATGAAACCAAGTGCTGATTGATTTTATATGGATGAATGAGACGTTTATAAGTTGTGTGGGTTAACTGCATTAACAAATATATGTATGACACGACCACAGTGTTCTAAAAATTGCCAACCAGTGTAAGAAGTGCGTAGACGACGATGATTTCCTTATAAGCGAACAGGACTTTTTCGCATTCCACATTCCACGTCGTCAACAATATTTACATGAAAGAGGGATGGCTGACTTTACACAATTATTCATCCTAAAAGGTTCCCGTGGGACAATGTTCGGAGGCGCCCTGGAACACACACAGGATCGATCTCCATGCCCAAGGCTCACCAAGCCTTCCATCCCTTCGGTGTCGGCAAATTAGCGCCAGACTTGTCTCGGAGGATAGCAGCACTGGATGGATACATCGGCAGGCCACCGCGAGTCATTGTAAAGGCCAGATATGCATTCAGTTACCTCCAAACGATGCTTAATGAAGTCGAATGCATGGCGCATCCCTCAGGGGATTGATCAACACCGAGAGCTTCATCATTTTTTTATCCTTCATCCCAATTCTTAAAATACACATTTCATCTTGAGGACTTTTACATAGCTGTACTCGACTCCACTTATCGTATCTGGTTGATAGCACCTTTCCGGGTCAACCGAACTAAGCGAAATATTACGAAGACGGAATCGGAGTTTTCAGCCTTTGCGCATAAGGTGAAAAGTCTCCTCTCCGAGTTGAAAAGAACACGAAGAGAAGCAGGACATCCAATCAAGTGCAACTTTTTTCGGTTAGATTTTGAAGAGTCAATGAGTACAGTACTACTTCCAGAGGCTGTCAGTTGTGTAGAGAAATGCTACATAAGTTTTAGAGAATACACCAGTTTACTCTTCCATGACACAACTGAACGGAGACACAAAGAATTTCTACTCGTACTAGACGCATACGCTAGAGCGACACATGTGTGCATATACTCATGAATTCAATAGAATGAAATGGCAACAAACATATTGTGTAAAATGCATTACGAACGGATACAACTACCAGGATAACAGTTCAACGGGAAGGGTTAAGAAAAAACGAAACACTTAAATCACTTCAGTAAGTCAATCTTCGACGGTGTTATAACACACAGTCATCATCGCATAGTCCTTTTTGCAAGGAGAAACGATATTTCGTCTTTGTTAATGTTTACATGACTAAGGACACGATCTACAATAAGGGAACTGCCTTAACGAGAAAATTTCAGTTCGTTACAAACAGAGTGTAGCAGAGCACGTGGACATAAATTTGGATAGATCATAAACTAAAAAGATAGAATGAATAAAAGACTTCAACAAAACATCCATCTGGCGGAGGCAAGGTCTATTGAAATATTTCAGGAATACAGGGCTTTGTCATAAATATGCACTTCGTTTCGAAGTGTTCGACACCCATTATACTGCCAAGAGCAAACATGTTACCAAAACAAAACTCGCTGAAATTAGCGTAGAACTACTGCACCCGAAGAAAGGTTGGTTGCTTTATGGTTATGGTTCACATTTTGATTTCGAAAATCAGTTGGGTCCCGAACCCACGATTACTGCTTCCGTTGCTCTGTACTGGGGTGCTATCCACTACATCAACAGAATCCCTTGTTTTGCCTCTCTCTCCTCTCTCTTTCTGTCTTCGTTCTAGATGATAACTGTTCAATGGCAAAAACTAATTTAATATATTGATTCACCTTTAAAAAGTATAGTAACGACTCCGATCATCACTGAAATATATTCGACAGTACAGAAGGATATCGTTGGCATTATCGAGCCCAACAAATAGCCCAATGAAGACAAACATATCTCTCTGAAAAAAGAGCCCTTTTCTTCCAAAAAAATAGAATAGTTTTTCACTTCAAGTATTTGAAAATATCACTGCATTGACCTCATTCAAATCCACAGAATCGCTCGTTTTCATCTGATAAGTGTGAGATTGCTCTAACATACAGAATCCCGGTAACCCTTACATCCCCAGCAATAGCAGGAGTCAATCTGCACTAGGTGAATATTTCTTTCCCTGTCTTTTTTTGTTATTTCATCTCCTAACATAGAATGATATGTTGCTGCGACTCTTTGTTCCAAGGAAAAAAATGAAAGGGAATTCGCTATCACATGAGCTGTAGGAAAAAATGATAAAGCGAACATGTCAAAGCAAAACCTACGTAACCATCACCGATTATGTAGTAGACGGGCTGAAAAAAAGTCATCATTATTTTTTTAACTGAATAACGAAAGAAAAAAAGGAAAATACCGGATTGGACACGCATCTAACAAATGTCACTGACCACATTTCCCCCCTCCGGATAATCTCACAGTTCGTTCGTCAGGACTGAAATATTTTTAAAATACAGCAATGAAATGTTTATCGTCACAAATGAGGCAAGGCAGAATGGCTTCGGCAGGGTTGAGACGTTGATAAAGTAAGGAAGTCATGCTCTACCGCAACAGAGGAAATTTTAAGTGTTGATTACAAATAATCAAATTTTCGAATGGTACTCATGCTGTTGACATTAATTTGTTCACCTAAAGAAGACTTCACGCCATATTCATTCCTAAATGCTTCTAGAAACCAGAAATAACTAGTACAATGTGAAAATGGATGGCTCATTGATAAGATATCTTACGAATACTCAGAGTATGGGAGCGCGTAGCACAGTGATTAAAAGCGCCCTCCAATACACCTGGGAACAATGCTCGCGCCCCAGCTTCACCAAGCCCTCTGTCTCTCCGGGGTAGGCAAACTGGTACCAGGCTTGTCTGGGAGGGATAGCAGCACAGGCTCGATAGATCGGTAGCCCGCCGCGAGTCATTCTAAAAAGCCAGATTTGCATGCAGTCATTCAGTGCATTCAGCCCTATCGATGTTTAATGAAGGCGAATGCATGGCGTATCCCTCAGGTAGTGATTAACGATGAAAGCTTTTACTTAGGGTATTCCTCAAATATGTAGTACGAAATAATGGTCGTATATAGTAGAAAAGGAAGACCACCGTTGTCGACATTCGGATCTGTTTCGTAGACAAAAGGGCAACGACACTGGCAACTGGTCGACTTGCCAAATTTCCAGCAGCCTTCTAGGTAGCTAAGACTTTGACAATCGTCAAAGCGTATCAGAGGTTTTCTGCACCACTCAAAGAACTCTTCATCTTTTGTTAACTCATTCGCGACAACTCCTAATTTTGCGTGCTCTAGAGGTATGGAACGGCAAATTTCCAGCCACTACGAACACACTGGTTTTTTGACAGTAGACGCTAGTTTTTCGATAACTAGTGGATTTTCGTAGTTGAGAAGATTGCAGAATTATGGGAGAAAGTCTATTTGACGGCTCTGTGTGAACAAATGCTAGGTCTACTATATGAATGATAAAGGATGAAAGGATCGACATTGACCAATCCCTTCATGCGCCATGCATTCGACTTCATTAAGCATCGTTTGGAGGTGATTGAATGCATATCTGGCCTTTTACAATGATTTGCGGTGTTGCGGTGGCCCTCCCATGCAACGAGCCAATGCTGCAATCCTCCCGCACAAGTCCGGTGCCAATTTGCCGACCTCGGAGGGATGGAAGGCTTGGTGGCGCATGGACGCTGGGATCGATTTCACGTGTGTGTTGCAGGGCGCCTCGACCACTGCGCCACAAGCGCCCTATGGATGGTAAGTCTACTATTATTTTTACTTCGTTTTACAATGGCCTGTCACGCAAAAAACACTACTGTAAGCAGCTGGAAGTGTTAGGCGGCATATGTTGAGTCCTTTCCTGCATTTATTAAACCCACTTAATTCGTCCGATATCCATTAGTTAATCTAGTGATGGGAACTGAAATTACAGCCTATTTCGAGTCAAATCACCGCGTGAATAAAATCTCTAGGAAAAGGTTTTTGTATGTTTCCAAGTGTAGAACAGAAGTTTGCCCTACGGACGTCCGTCACAATATTTGTGTTTGATAATCTACCAATTGGTTACGAGAAGTGGCGAAAAACTTTTGTATGTGCCAAAGTAAACTGTCAAAAACAAGTGACCTCTACAAGGGGTAATAGCTACCATAGCGTTTTCTAACGCGTGACTCCTATATAAGTCATGTCGTCAGGGAATGCGTTAAAGAACAGGGGGGACGTAACTTCAAGTCGATCACAGCAATTCTGACCTTCAGAAAAACTTGGTCCTCATAATTCATCAGAGTCAGTCAGGTTCTGATAAGAATTCACGACAGATGGACGAGAAGGACGGTAGATTGGAACCCGGAGGATGGAAGATTCAAGGCCGTCATCGAACTTATGTCTTGTTTAAGATAACAACTTGCTCCACTGGATTGACTACTAGAGTTTTTTCGGAAGAACCGAACAAGTACTGAAAAATGTTAAGAGCTATGGAGAAGACAGACTTGCACGTTGCCAAAAAAAAATGTCCGAATCGTGGTGGTCCTTATTTTTTACCAATAAAAAATATGTCTTAGCGGAATAATGACGCGTCATACTTGCCGGCTACTGTCGACTACTGCTTTTTCATCAAACTGATTCAATGTTTGCCATTGAACAAATCGAATGACCTTTATCAAATAATTGTGACAATAACTTAAGCCAGGATTACTGTAACAACTGTTCCACGGGTGGTTCCGACTTTCTATATCAACTTATGATTTCCATGCTAATTATGTTTACACTTAGCCACATTTATTCTTGCCTTGCAGCCTACATCTACACTTCTGTATCGCTTTTAAACAAACATTCTTTGCCAGCTATTCAACCACTATCTGATAAACTTTGATATTAACCGATATACCGTCCAGTTGATGGAAGTTCTCGCCACTACAGTGGAATGGTTCGAATTGAAATTATCAGCTTGTACTTTGAGAGAAACTTCCTATAATCTCCCTTTGGGCAGTAACTTTGAGCTCCTCTAGCAACGCTTACCTATCCTTAATGGCTCTGTTGCCATATTGCCGCATCTATTGTTTCGTTATTTAGATATCGTTGTTAACAAAAAAGCTCTTGGCGTTCATCAATCCCTAAACGATGCGCCATGCATCCTACTTCGTTAAGCAACGTTTGAAAGTGATTGAGTGCATGTCTCGCGTTTACAATGACTCGCGGTGGCCTACCGATATATCGAGCCAGTGCTGCTATCTTCCCAGACAAGTATGGTACCAATTTGCCGACCCCGGAGGAATGGAGAGCTTGGTGGTTCATGGGCGCGGGGATCAATTACACATGTTTGTTGCAGGGCGCCTCCACCCACTGCGCCACACACGCCCTTATCGTTGTTATTGCACTATTATTCTTATAAACGGTCTGCTCATTCAAGTTTGACATTGTGCTAACGTTTAAAAAAAATTTCCTTGGCAAGTTCGAACGACGTCGAACATTCTACTTTGAGCTAGTGATTAGTCGGTGTCGACAACTGACTCGAAGACCTATAATCCAGTAGCAACTGCTACAGTTTCCGGTGCATGGGCGTAACGGATACAACCACCATAGCATAGTTACTGGAAAGAGCAAGATCTCCACTACTCAGCAAAACCTGGATAGCATTCTAGGACAAGGTGATTCCCTTTTATCTGTGACAAAAAATTCTGGAAAGAATCCTCTTATCATAGTAGAAACCACCATAAAGAATTTTTCCTTAACACTTTTTTTAGCAGGAGCTGTAGAAAAATGTTACCGTTTTGTGACGCATGACGAATAACCGTAACTGACGGAATCGCAAGTGCTTGAAGATGCCATCTTTGGAATCGACGGAACTAAGAATGAACCGTTCACGTTAGATCAACTAATAATAAAATTGGAGTTCTGCTCAAGATAAGCATATCATGAACGTAAAGAATAATGTTGTCGGCGTTGATCAATCCCTGAGGGATGCACCATGCATTAGACTTCATTTAACATCGTTTGGAGGTGATTGAATGTATATCTGGCCTTTACAATGACTCGCGGTGGCCTACCGATGCATCGAGCCAGTGCTGTATCATCCCAGACAAGTCTGGTACCAATTCGCCGACCCCGGAGGGATGGCTTGGTCTGCCATGGGCGCGGGGATCGATTCCACGTGCGTGTTGCAGGAGGCCCCCGACCACTGAGCCACACGCGCCCCATTATGAACATAGTTCCACTTTAAGGCAACAATGCTACTTTAATATAAAGGGCGATTTAACGCAGGTCCATAGTGTTATATTCGTAACATCGTCATATTTTGAAATCAAAAACTGTATGGGTACCTTGTATTTTCAAACCACAACATAGGAAGGCTTTCTATAGGTAATAATGCAAAGTATGAAATAGTTAAAACGAATGCTGCCATGAAAACCCCATATACGCTTTGTCCATGAAAGAAAGAGTTTCCAGGTTCCATGACTCCAAGATTCTGCTGCCAATACTAAGTTGTTCAGTACTTCAGCAACCCGAGTCGGAAGACTTATTTTGAACTAAAGTGCATCAGTCTCTATTCTGTTTTCTGTTCTGATTCTAAACTCACAATTACGACTGTTTGAAAGATTCCACATGAATTGGAGTTAAATAAAAATCTTGTGCCTTTTTACGGATGTCACTGATTGAAATTGAACGAATATAAATGGAGCTGAGAAATCTTTTTTAAATTTCTAGGACGTGATGATAAGTGCTGCATTGAGACTTACAACTGCTCGCTCTCTTTTTGGCAGTGGAAACCTCTCTCAAGAACTTGCAAAAACTACAGCTTGAAACTTCTTGGTGGTCCACTAGCCAACTGGCTTTTTAGAAGAGCATTCGAGACGTTCATTTTCAACGTTTACTTCGCTCTCCTTGTTAGCAGTACATGCTAATTCATCTCCATGAGATGGGATGGTTGAAATGTGGACATCTTCAGAATAAGAGGCCCACCTTACCCTGTACAGTGGCCATTTTTTTCCAGCTGTCGTTTTTTGAAACACAACTTTTGTACAATCGCAAAGTATCTCTTATTGCGGACAGGTATCTTAAAGTTCTTTAAAATTTTGTCACGCATAGATCAGAGCCGATTGGACGTCATCATGAGATCTTAGAATTGCTATGCCTGAAAATTATTATTTTCCTATCTATCCACTTTTTTGATATGGTTCTGAACTGACCTTTTGTTACAAATCCAGCAGAGCTAAAGAAAAAAGGTACCACCTAGAGGTCTTTGTAACAAGTTGGAAATAATAATTACACTCATTCTACACCGCATACAATGACATCTAATGGTTCTGATGTGATCACTCAAGTTATTGTTCCCTTAACTTCTCCCTCGTCACCAAATGGTTTACTGTATTCCTAATTGGTGATGACTGGGATGTGCAAGTGGAATCCATCCCAACAGGAACACTCAAACCGAGAACAAGTTCTACACTTTCATCTAGAAGCCTAACTAAGAAAAGTTATTCTATAGATATGCCAAAAAATGTGAAAAAAGAAACGGATACTATAAAAAAAGTGTGACAAACATTGTGTTCATAGACCGAGCAAGCACATCCCACTGAGCACCTCTGAGTGGAAGTCTATTTGTGCACATTCGAGTTATAAGATGATCAACGGGACTACAGCTAATGAAGGTTGCCTCCCTGAACATTTCTTAGTCGTAACCGGTTCTTCTTCATTCTGAGCCGAATCGAGAACTTTGACTGAACTTTGACTTTAAATGGTAGAGATACGTTTCGACCTGCAAACTTCCCATGTTGTCTCACAGAAAGAAATTAGCTGGCCAATCCAAATCGACTTATGGAAATCTCATCAATGAGAACAAAATGTTGTTACTACAGTTATCATTCGAAATATTCACCAGGAAACTCATCTACACTGGAAACACCATTTATCATTTATTACATGATTTTTGCCCTTACAAAGACTCTCAAGCAATAAAGGGAGGAATTTAGAAGAAATGTGAGCAGAAAAGTCAGCATATTCAACTATTCATCATCGTCTAAGTTTCATGGCTACTTAGTTTCTGCTAGCGAGGAAACTGACGTAATCCAAGCGAAATGACGGCCATGCCAACGGATCCTCAGCAGACTCATCTGAAATCGACTGTGCATTAAATAAGTCACCAAATCGATTCCTGCATAGCCTCGACCTGAGTTATCGATAAATTTCTTTGGATTTTTCAGCTTCACGAGGTTGCTACAACTTTTACCCCGCTTTTTAAACACTAACTTAGCCGACTAAAAGTTATATGACGACCTCGAGCACACTGGACAAGCCAAAGAAACATTGTAATGTCTATTGAAACTTCAGCTTTTCACCAAACATATGTTTCTTCTGGTTAAAAAACATTTCAAGCTGAAGAATACATCCAGCAAACATAGAGGGAAACCATCTAAGAAAGAGTATTGCTGCTATTTGTGATTCTATCACCTGCTATGGTGTTATCAGTAATGCGTCGTTTTCCTATTCAGCAATCGCGAGGTTGTTGTACAGCATACATTTACATCCATACAGAAACAGATGCAATACAAAAGTAGCTGACATTTCGGCACTATCGCCTTCCTCAAAGTCGTTTTTTTATACGTGTTTTCCACTGAAGAAGAGAAGAACAGCTGATTATAGACTATAATTATATTATAGCCAACCACAACGGTGCTGAGATATTCGCAAAAACTTGGACTCCGCGCCAGATCGAACCACGATTTCCGAACCACTGGGTTCAATGCCGGTGTTGGCTCCCCGGATCAATTCCGTCGACGGGTGATTGCTTATGGCACTGGTAGATAGAAAACTAGCTGAGAGGAACGGAGATCATGGGCGCCCGTGGCGCAGTGTCTAATGCGCAAGACCCCGAAGGGGAAATTATGGCTTGATCTGACCCGGGTCCAAGTTTTGCGAATATCTCAGCATCGTTGTGGTTGATTTCGTATAATGCCTTGTCGTGAAAATTGTAGTTAGCAGTAAATAAAAAAGGGGACGTTAAATCATAATCTATTATTGCCTAGACTATAATTATCTTACAGTATCTTATCAGCTGTTCTTCTCTTCCTCAGTGGAAGAGACGTGAAAATACTGCTCTAAAGAAGGCGTTGCTGCCGAAACGTCAGCTACTGTTGTATTATTATTTCTGTATGGAAGCAAATGCATGATGTATAACAACCTCACTGTTGCTGAACAAGAAGACGATGCATTTATAATCCAGTGGCGATGTTAATAGGGAAGTCGATCCTGAGAACTGTTAACAGTAATCTTATCATCGTCATTCTTAGCCAACAGCGAATCAACAGTGGTCGTCCATAGGGTAGAACATGCTGGAGTCGCTGAGGCGGATAAGGAAGGAACGGATCATGGAGAACGACCCACACAATTGCGGCGAAACCGATTTCTCGGTAAAATACGATAATTTCTTAATTAATAGCCAAATAAAGGAGTAAAGAACAATGCAGTCTTATAAAAGAGGTTTTGCTTTCTCCACTTTAATTTCACTTACAATTAAAACTGTGAAATATTTTAAGGCGAGGTTTAAACCTAAAAAATTTCCGGCTCAAGTTGTATGAGTAAATAAGATATTGGACAACACCATAATGTCGTGCTGGACAAAATTCTTATTCTCCAATTCCTTTCGTGTTCGAAGCCGACCCCTGACCCAAAAAAGCGAAAAAATACGCCTTCTTTGTTCCAAAAAATCATAATTTCATCGTAATAGAATAAGAAAACATGTGCCTTCTAAACAAAAAATCTGTAGATTCCAATAAATCTTACTGCAAAGGATGAAGTCCAATGTCAGCTGAGAGACGGCGGTTTCATGCGCCGACTGTCTTCACTTAACGCGCATTGAGGTCAATGCATATAGTCATAGAAGTGTTGATGATGTCCATATCATAGATCCGTGTGATGGTGCAAATCGATCATTACAAGTTACCAAAACGGTACATTGGGGGTGTTCGACTTGACCGCAACCAAAATATCAATGATGCTGTTCGACAAAAAACTGAAAGCTTCCGGTAGAGAGCAGTAGGTGTTTCATTGGCTGCTTCAAACTGTAATATTCAGCGATTTATTCGCTCTACCTGTGCTAGTGTCGATATAACGAAGATTTCACAAGCAAAGCAAGTAAATCTAACTAGCGTGTCTTGTTTTCGGTTCTTTTTTTCTACTCATAGTGCTGCTTTTATCTGAAGACCAAAAAGTAACGGTAATAAGATTTGAAGCGACCAAATTTTTAGGCTTGACCGTCTGTTTTAAAAAAAGACTAGGGCTGTAGGCGTGATCAATGCCTACAGGATGCACCGTTTCATCAAGCATCGTTAGAGGGATGGAATGCATAACTGACCTACAGGTCCGTCTTTGGAAGGCGATTGGTTATACCTACGATAAAGACTGCTCGTGTGCTAGAATCTTCCATAATTGGCTGATAGAAGAATAACTGAGGATTTCTTGCTACTACTTGTCTATCTACTTTTTAATATTTGATTCAATTTGATCCGTCTTCACGTCTACTGTGAGGGATCCCAGCACTTCTCACATCCATTTCGTTTCCTCGCATCCATTGTCCACGAAGGTCTTCCAACTTTTACGTGTGGCTTCGATTGCTGCTTGAGGATTTTTATTTCATCTTGAATGTTGTAGAAAGCTGGTTGAGCAATTCCCCCCTTAAGTCCTGAGATAGCCGGGCTGGAGCTTTCCCAGTTGGACTGCAGAGAGTGATTTTTTTCCCCAGACAAGTCCGGTACCAATTTCCCGACCCCGGAGGGATGACAGACTTAGTTGACCAGGAGTGGAATAGAACTAACACCATGCTGCTGATGACGGACATCACTACCAATGTGCTATCAGCCTCATCATAACTGTGTTTGCTACACAGAAATGTAAACTGTAGAATGCCTGAATGTGACGATGTAAAGCGTTTCTATAAAATGAGTAGTACAGATAACCAGAAATGTTAGGTTAAAAGAAAAGGACAACTAACCCAACATTTCGCAAATAATATTTAAGAAATGGTTTTAGAGATGCACTTACAGTTTTCTTCACGTAGACGGAACATCTCCCAAAACAACACCAAAAAAATGAGAGCGATCGGAATCAGTGAAATAACCGAAACATCGACTATTCCCTAAAGACGTTCATAAATAGCATATGTTTGTTTTAACATATGTATTGCATTTTCTATCCAATACTCATCCGATTTTCCTTCGTATATTCGTAAAAACGGGCGCGTGTAGCGCAGTGGTCTGAGGCGCCTTGCAACACACGCGAGGGATCGGTCCCCACGCCCATGGCTCACCAAGCCTTCCATCCCTCCGGGATCGGCAAGTTGGTACCAGACTTATCTGGGAGGATTGCAGCACTGGCTCGATGCATCGGTAGGCCACCGCAAGCCATTGTAAAGGCCGAATATGCATTCAATCACCTCCAAACGATTCTTGATGAAGTCGAATGCATGACGCATCCCTCAGGGATTAATCAACGCCGAGAGCTTCATCCTTTTTTATTCTTCATATTCGCATTAGTTGGGAAACTAATGTTATTTTAACATGAGTAACTCATATCCCAATATGACAGCAACAACAGAATACGGTCGTTCGCTCATTACGCGAAGCTACGAAACCGTCATCCTCTGCAAGCAGCCATGGGGATGAGGCGACGGATGAAGAGTAAAACAATTTTGAATTCCAACGATTAAAACACGAAGATTGGGATTCTGTGGCAATAAATACGAAGGTGTTACTTAGATATGAATGTCTCCTAGGCAACTGAGGCATCTTAACTTGGTCCCTTAAAAATAGAACTTGTAGAGAAACCACTGCATGTGGGCGTTTCTACCTGAAGATTTTCCCTCCTAGAGGGTTTCCGTGAAACAGCCACCTACTCTGAATATAGCCAAAACATTACCGCAGTTACAAATATCTGTTTGAAAACACGGATTTTACTATAGCGGGTAGTCCAATCGCTCACATAGGAAGACAAGAGCAATTCTGTGAGTGGAGTTCTCCACAGTTTTACAAGTGAGGGAAGCCACAAGGTGGAAACGCGCCACTAAATTAATAAGAAAGCTCTCTTTGTTAAGAACACCTGCTGTGGAAAGAACGACTAGTAATGAACGATCAACTATCGTATAGTCGCAATTTCTGGCACTGTTGAAGTTCCTCTTCAATGATTTACAGCCTTGTAAGCGTGGGAGTGTTTAGTGGCCACCAATAGCGTGATAAAGAGCGACGTATCTTTTGGTTGAGTCATCCTCACTGGGGCTTCCTTGAAAGATCGAAGGTTCAGCTGAGAGTAAACATCCGCTACCTAGATGAAAAAATATACTCGCATGAGTCATAAGAGAAACAGTCACCTGACAAGAAGGTATGGAATTTTAACCCAGATATCTCAAGACGCGAAAAAGTTCGACCAACATTGTGTTGTGATACTCACTGGGTGGAAGTTAATTGGTTACTTAATTATCCACAAATTTGTATGACCCATTTTCATCAATTGTATATGCTTCCAATTTGGCATCCCGGAGATCTGTGCGGCTTAAATGGCCTAAAGCATGGTGGATCAAGCCTGGAGCAGTGTATGTATTGCATTACATCTCTGACCGCTGTCTACTTCTCTCATCCCTCAATGAGTTTAGGTCGTGTGAAGGAAAATGCCGAAAGATGTAAGACCCTCGTCGAGAAATTAAACAGGAAATAACAAGGGACGTGAACAGTTTTTTGTTTAGTAGTGGAGTAAGAAAACAAACCATAGCACACGTCAATTCTGGTGCCTTGCTGCAGAATCGTTGTTCGAACCTTCAGCCAAATCTGAACACGATGCATAAACTGCTCAGTAAAAGACACGTTGCGGAGAAGCAGCAGAAGAACAGCAGTCCCAGTAGCCCCTATGAAAGAGCAGGATGGACATGTGATTCTAACGAGATGGAGCAACACCTTTCCCCAGTCTCCTATTTTCTTACCCGTTTTCCAGAAAGTCATGCCTACACTTGTTGCTATTTTCAACGAGGACTCCTGACATTACCTTTTCCGTTGTTACTTCGGATGCAAATAGGAGTCCCCTACAGAACTGCTAATGTTTTTTTGCAAGCCTTATTGTCTGGTGACGATTTGGTACGTCACGTTGTAAGAAGTGAAATCATGGTCGTAAAAAAGAAATGAAAGGATAAAGCTCTCGGCGTTGATCATTCCGTGAGGGATGTGCCATGCATTCGACTTCACTAAGCATCATTAGAGGTGGCTGAATGCATACATGGCCTAAACAATGACTCACCGTGGCCTACCGATGTATCGAGACAATGCTGCTACAGTAGCAGACAGATCTGGTACAAATTTGGCGACTCCGGAGGGATGGAATGCTTGTTGAGCCTGTGACGCAGGGTCGAACCCATGTGTATTGCAGGGCATCTTTAACCAGTGCGCTACTTGCGCCATCCATCGTCACAGGAACCAGTTATCTTGATGAAGGCTAACTAATTCATGATGAGGGACAATTTTCCAATCGATATTTTAAGGGTCAATACAGGAATAGAAATTTTATAACTGTGAGCGGCCCCTATACTACGAGGGCTCCAATCGCAAGAAACAATCCAGCATTCGACTCGAACTGTCGTGGCTCTGAAGAACTTGATGGTGGTGGAACCTTAAACCTAACAAAGTTTATGTAACAACCTCTTGTAAGGTTATCAATAAATTAAGATTTTAGTTCCATAAAGTGTTAGATTGATACTGCGAACAAGAGCTTCAAAAACTTAACCGACCAAACAGACAGCCATTCTTCCAGAAAATGATAGATTTACGGAGCAGCAGCTTCGGAGCCCAAAGTGATTTGTTGCTATCACGATTATCATGCTATAACATTTAACGATTTAAAGAAATACGTACCGTATCCAATGAAATTCCTATCAGTGGAATTTCCAGGAATTTTCAAACGAATACCAGGATCCACCACCGTTCTGGTATCAAACTAGTCGCATGGTGACAAATCTCCCTCTGATCAGCAAGGGCGGCGACTTGCTGTGGTAGTGACGACCTGGGGCAGATTTTGGCTAGGCTGACCTCTGGACTCCAGGGAAGCACGATGGCAGGCCAAGAAAATTCCGAGGAAATGGAAATGATGCTGGGGTCCGCACAACCAGTGAAGATGCGCCGTCTAAGTATCCAAGTAACTATTTGATGAAATTACAGCTCTACCTGTACTCACCTGGACTAAGAGTTGCTTAAGAGAATGCTCTGCACAGATGTTGTGGAATCTTAGATTTACAGTCACCAGAACTAGCACCTTTAAGCTTAAATGGACTTTTTCACTACCACTACTTTCCATAGAACATTATTGAGAATTGCCATATTTCATAAGTTCTTAAAACTTCAAGAAAAATGCATATTGCACTACAAACTCCTTATTAATGAAGTATCCGAGAAGTACAACTGCGTTCGATGAGTACTGATGACCTTGCAAGGGTGTACTGACAGTGCACCCAGGCACAGTTGTACTAAATTGCCGTTAAAATCTCTTCAAGTATTAAGCTGCTACAAAGCTTAATTCCCCAGTTTTATGCTGCGGAACCAAAAGTAAAGTACAGTGATAAGTTGTTCATTATAAGGACTCAATTAAAGACCACGTAACTTTATAGAGAAGCATTGGGACATTTTGTAAATGGTTGGGTTACGATGATATCAAAAGTCCGAAACTACAGACATGAAGCTACGCCCGATTTTGAACATTTCTTACGCTGCGAATGTTCTCCAGCTCAGTTCGTTCCAGCTTTGTTTGTCGCTTAGACTTTATTTCGTAGTTTTCGTTTTATCGCTAAGGATTTGTCCTTCAGTTACCTTACTGACTTTAAGTCTGTTTCTTATAAAATTCATGTTTAGTGCTCTAAGAAAATGGGCAAAACTCACAGAAGGTGCTTTTTCGACATCTCTGTCGATGGAAGGGAAGCCGGAAGAATAGTTTTTGAGTTATTCGACGACGTCGGTACGTGATTTATGATTTCAACGTATTACTGGAGTAGAAAACTAGCTAAGAGGAAGGCGAAACGACGGATCCGCATGGTGTGGTGGCGAGCACGTTAGCCCCGTGAAGGGTAATAAACAGGTTCGATCCCATCCGCAGAAATATGCGGTCGGGAGTTTTGCAGATATCTCAGCATCATTATTGTTGCATTATTGTGATGTTTGTACTCCACAATATTTTTCTGATTTAGTTCTAACATGAACATTCCGTTGCAGATGTCTGAAATGTGAGTGCAACCTCATATTGCCTTTATCATTTGCAGCACCCCCGTACCACTGAGAATTTCGTCAAGCTTTGTACTGGAGCGGCGGGACTTGGGAAACAAAGTGGTATTCCATTGCATTACAAAGGATCGACATTCCATAGGGTTATTAAAGATTTCATGATCCAGGTACTATTCTGCGTGTTTTTCTTTTCGTTTTTTAGTCTACAGACCCAAGGCTCACATTTGCTACCACGGTTTCGTTTAGGGCGGTGATTTTACAACTGGCAAAGGCACTGGTGGAGAATCGATCTATGGCGGTCTTTTTGATGACGAGGCTTTTGTTCTAAAACATGATGAACCCTTTCTTCTCTCCATGGCGAACAAGGGCCCAAACACTAACGGATCACAATTTTTCATCACGACTAAGCCCGCTCCACATTTGAATAATAAACACGTAGTATTTGGAAAGGTTATTTCCGGTAGTGAAGTTGTGACAGAAATCGAGCATCTCAAAGTCAATGCAAGATCCTGTCCGGTTGCCGATGTCATCATCACTAATTGTGGAGAACTTGTCAGGAAGCGAAAGAGGGAAGTCAGCAGCTCCGATAGCGAGTCTTCTGACAGGTATTTTTTCTTACATTTTGCTTCTAGGGCGCGTGTAGCGCAACGGTTAGGGACACCCTATAATGGGATTGATCCCCGCGCCCTAGGTCCACCAATCCATCCATCCCTCGGGGGTCGGCAAATTGCTACAAGATTTGTCTTGAAGATTGCAGCACTGACTCTATACATTGGTAGGCCACCGCGAGTCATTGTAAAAGCCAGATATTCATTCAGTCACCTTCAACGACGCTTACTGAAGTCGGATGCATCGCGTATCTCTTAGGGATTGATCACCACCGAGAGCTTTATCTTTTTTTCGTCTTATTTCTTTAAATTCGCACATTACCGTATTTTCCACCAAAGTGGGTTTTTTCCACAGCTCTTGATCTATTTTTAGCGAACGAGAAAAACGTAAGAAGAAGGCATCTTCGAAACAAAAGGAAGAACAAGCCACGACCATCGAGAAAGATGAAAATAATAGGGATGCCGTTGCGGTAAGTTGTAGTTTTGATTTTTGAGTATATTCGTAGTTCAACACTAAACATCTGTACGAGTAAAAGTATTCTTCTCCATAATTATCTTCATTTATAGGTCTGCTCAATAAAGAAAGAAGACTTACCGCCCGAACCACCTAATCAACATTCGTTCCTCATGCGAAGATCTAAAACTCCCGAAGATCGGAAGAAAGCTAAGGTTCTTTTTCAATCGTGATTATTATAATGGTCGCAATTTCCTGTTGACCAATAAAAACCACATCTCCTTTATGTGGAAGCTGTAATTTCTTTTAGAAATTTTGTTCGTTGCGCTGTAGTAGGAGGTTCCCATGTGTATTGCACGGCTGGTATTGAGCAGTGGTCGGAGGCGCTCTGCGATACACGGGGGATCGATCCCCGCCCCCAAGGCTCACGAAGCCTTCCATCCCTCCGGGGTGGGGAAATTGGTATGACCAGACTTGTCTGAGAATGCAACAGTGCTGGCTCGATACATCGGTAGGCCACCGCGAGTCATTGTACAGGCCAGACATGCATTCAGTCACCTCTAGCGATGCTTAATGAAGTCGAATGCATGGCGACCTTGGATCCTGCGATCCCTCAGGGATAGATCAACACCGAGAGCTTTGTGCTTCATCCTTTTTATTTTGTTTGACTACATTTTATATGCCTTATGTAAGAAATTATTGGGATTTTATTAATTGGGTTCTGTATATCATACGACAGAGTGTTTCCATGAGTCGGACGCCGATGGTGAAATAGCGCTATTTTCTGCACATAGGATAAAATAGTATTAAAACTACAAGGTCGAGTTTGACACTTGTGTATGCTAAGAATGGTTCAGTAGATCATTGGTTGTACAGGTATCTTCAACTTTTTTTCCCTCTAGTGCTTTCTTTTTCTAGCAAAACTTTTTTCCTGTACTGTCTAGATGAGGAATTTTGTTTTTATGTTTCATGTTTAGGAGACTGGCTTTATTTGCTTACAAATTTAGGAAAATGGTGGGAAATCTGGAAAGGATAAACATCACGATGTTAGTTTCTTCTATCATTGAGTTTTATTTCATCTTCATTCTTCATAGGTGATGCAACCGTAGAACAAGGAACAGCTACAAGTGGCAATGAAATGAAAGAAACGATTTCTTTGCCGTTTTCAGAATGATAAGAAAAAAAGGCGATCCCGTACCCGCTCACCGGTTAGAAGACGATCGCGTTCGCGTTCAGCCCGCAGAAGAAGGTCCCGTTCTCATTCACGTCAAAGGAGAAGGCGACGTTCGAGATCACATCGTCGCTCTGTAAAATTTGTTCTGTTTTATCCTTCATACCACAACCTTCATGCTTTCCAGTTCCACTTTTGCTATGTTAAGGGAAGAAATGAGCGCTCTCAACCAGAAAAGATCATTAAAGTAAGAGGACGCGGCCAATTGCGTTTTACATCACACCTTCGTGATAAGACACCACCTCATTGGAAGCGTGAGGAGGTATATACATATGTAATTTTTTTGATTCAGATGCATTTTTCTTGCTTGAATATTTATATGGTTTCATTCATCCTGCTTATGTGTAGTTACTTAGATTACCCATGTTCACATATAAAGGTAGTTCTAGCAATTGTACTTGTTTCGTCGTTTTAGAACCGTAAGGATTGGTTTTTTTCACTGAGACTTCGGATGAAGGTCGAGTGTGATTTACCGCAGTATTCCGAGATAGCCATTATGAAGCGTTCGAATTTTTTTCACCGCAAGAAAATGTCGGCCTTTGTGGGTTGTAGGGTTTGTTACCAGTAGCTAAGCTACCGTAACATTGGTCACGAGTGGCTTGTGCCCGACTTCCGGGTGGGAATTTGGAAGTTCTGAATTTGGTTGAGCGTGTTGGGAGAATCCATTCCTGAAGATATATCACAACACTCACGCAAGCCTTCCAGTCATAATTAAGCGGTAGACTGTTTCAGTGTATATTTAACGTTTTCGAATTCGTTTAGTATTTGCCCATTTTGGAGAATGAAAAATATTGAAAGTAGAGTAGAATTTGCAAAGTGCGTATTGTAGTCAATGCGTTGAATTATATTACCATGTTTATGTGGGGATGTTGCACCTAGTAGCTTCAAATTATTCCAGGCAAAACTGATTACATTAAAAAGAATGCAAGAACTGAGAGAAGAACGTGCTAATCGAGAAAGAGAGTATCAGGAAAGGATAGCCCGAGAGAATGCGGTAATCTGAACTGATTTCTAGCATATTATGTAAAGAAAGTTGATGTTTAGTTGAACTACTGTTTATGGTTTTACTTGATTCTGCTTATTAGGAGAAGCGCGATATTGAGAAGAGGAAGTCAAATCATGATGAGGAAAACGAGGAGCGGAAATCAGATGACGATGGACTTGGGGAGAACCAAGTGGACGAAGTTGACGTTAGTTCACATTGTCTTTTCATTTGTTTACGTTTAGCAGTCATATTCTATGGTCTTGTTGTGAAACCAACCCACTTATTTGGTTTAGCTGCGTGAGCATCAGGAAGAGGAAAAATCGCAAGAGGTGGAGAAACCAAAGGACCGTGAGATTGGAAAAGATGACAGTGAGACGCATCATCGCGAGAATGATAAGCAACGATTGCGAAATTCAAAGGAAATCCGAAGAAGTGATGAGCATGATCGCGGTCGTGAGGTTATTTTTTGAAATAATGGGCCTGCCTATGTCTTTGCTTTCCCATACTTTGTTTAATGTGTTAAGCCTATTACTCTCCTTGTGAGTACGTGGTAAATCAAGGAAGTTTTTGTGTTTAATGAAGTACTGCCTACCATTTACATAAATTACAACCTTCGCTGAGTTTATCGGTCTTCGTGTTCTTAGCATTTCCAAAGAATTTAGAGATAAGTCATCGCATTTCCATCGACTACTTCCTACCTCACCTTACAAAGCACTAGGGGAATGCGATATCTCCAGAAATGTTTATTGATTACCCCGCTTGAGAGCGCATTCCACCTATATCTGAAACGTTCATTTAATATGAATAACTGCACATGTACAAAAGTCCACTAACGAACTTGCTGATCGCATACGTTTTACATGTAGCATTACTTCCACATTATGCAGCGATGCAGATGTATCTTTTAAAAAGTGGTCCTGCATGGTGTGGTGGTGAACGCGTTAGCCCCCCGGAAAGGGTAATAGCATGTTCGATCCCCCACTACAGACACCTGTGGTCCGGAGTTTTGCAAATATCATAGCATCATCACATCTTTTAAAAGTTAAGCGGCACAATTGAAATTATGCCGATCTTTCTGTTCTGGGTCTTCGACAACCAGCGGAAAGGTTGTCAAAAAAATAAAGGTGGAAGAACCGGTGGTGCGAAGACTTTAGGTGGGCGAAAGCAACATTGGTTTTGATTTTGAGAGAATTAAAGGGATCTTAAGTGAGATTTCCAAATATATGAGGCGAGCAGTTTACTACACCCATGCACTGGCTTTACTACTAGCGGGGGATTATATCACTGAACGTCGGGCTGCAGGCGTGCCAACACAAGACCAAAAAATAACATCAGTGAATAACCGTTTCAATTTTTTTCGAAGAAATTGGTGAAGGATTGGCGCGGCCATCTACATATATAAATTCCCAAGGGCTTAACAACTTTCTTAGTGACTCCGAGTTTGTGGAAGCTTGGACAAGAAATAGGAACCAAACAATTTTGTCTCTTTTATTCTGCTGGGGCAGTACACATGGGTTCGATTCCCTCGTCCCAGGCCCAACAAGCCTTCCATCTCTCCGGGATCGGCAAATTGATACCAGACCTGTCTGGGAGGATAGCAGCACTGGCTCGATACATGAGTAGGCCACCGCGAGTCATTGTAAAGGCCAGATATGCATTCAATAACCTCCAGACGATACTTAATGAAGTCGAATGCATGACACATCCCTCAGGGATTGATCAACGCCGAGAGCTTTATCCTTTATCCTTTATTTATTCTGTTGGAATCTCTTGAGATTTTTTGAGCCAATTTTATGTGAATACTTCGCTGTAGCGAAAAAGTGCGGCATGGTTTACAATCAGTTTGATTGTTGGGTTTCTTCTAAATATTCCATTAGCACTAATATCCAAAGTTCTGACGTTTAATGTTAACTTTTTTTTTCTAAAAAGTGATGTATTCATTGTGTTAACTGAACATTATGGACAAAATTTCCCTCACTATTTAGAAGGAACGAAGAAGAAGTCGTCACCATGGGGACAGTGGCTGATGTTCCGGTCGGTCCTCGCAGAAGGAAATAATCGTTTTGCTCTGCCTTCATGGTTTGACGATGTATGTTGTTGGACCACACAACTCACATTTTTTGATTCCTTGAGTAAGAAGAGATTCCATCAGTGCTGCGTTTCAAGTTTTTATTAGACTATTAAGTTACAAGTTCTTACTGTTATTGGCAAAGTTCTGTGACTTTAGCCGTTAAATGATTATTTGAAGCTATTTGAACCGTATAACTTGTTTGACATTCTGCTGTTTTGAGGTTTTTCTGTTATTTTTTCATTTGTATGTTCGTTGTCTTCTTTCTGTTCATTATTTTTTTTTTTTTGCTTTTTACTTTCAGTTTTTCAATATTGTGTTATAAATTGGTGTTCATACGGTAAATGTAATGAATTTTAACATCAACTTTGTGTTCTTAGTGAACACATTCTAAATATTTCATGCAATTTCCAGTGCTATTAACACTTTACTGTTTACACAGCTCTGATTAAATTAATATTTTGGGACGTTGTTTTCATTTTTGACATTGGAAATTTGTTTTCGAGGTTGAATTTGTTATTAAAGCCCTATCGACTAGATCCTTAAGTGATGTACCAATATGTGTAGGCCTAATTAAGCGTCTTATCGAACTTCAGTGCAACCAAGTGATCTGCCTGGATCGTAAGAAATTTGTGAAGTGCTTTGAGAATTGCTATGGACTTCTCGTAAAGGGCGCGCGTGGCGCAGTGGTCGGACGCGCCCTACAACACACACGTGGTTTCGATATGCGTTCAATCACCTTCAAACGATACGTAGTGAAGTCGAGTCCATGGCGCATCCCTCAGGGATTGGTCAGCGCTGAGAGCTTTATCCTTTTTTGTCTCATAGAGCTCCGTGGATGAAGATCGCAAACTCAGGATTATTGAGAGAAGACTTCAGTTAATATTAAGGGATCTATCATATCTATTACCATGTCTCATTACAAGTCGTCTAATAAAGAAAGGTTAAAGCAATGTGGAGAGAAATAATGTCATACTAGTCCGATTGTTTCGCAGCTTGTCTTTAAGGTGTACTTTAGAAGGGATTGAACCACGGTTCGTTTAGCCGTAGCAGTGGGGTTCGCGTAAGGTTCTGGTTTGAGCCGACCCATACCAGTTGGGCCTCTTCTCCATCCGAATGCATGGAATTAGTACCACAATTGTCCAGGAAAAGCTCTCTAAGATCCAAAATAGCTGATGAATGCATGTGGTGAAGAGCTGAGGACGCCATAGGGGCAACTAGTCTAGGATTCCAGAGAGAAACGGCTCGAAAAGGTCACTCAGTGACCTTCATAAAAGAAGACCGGAAACCATCAACCCTAGTCTATACGTGAACTTTGTAGGACTTAATGGAACATAGATGGGAGGAAACGAATCAGTTGCAAGAAGCACTCTTACGAGCAGAATATGCGACTTTGGACCATTTGAGAAGGAAGTAAGTCCTAAAAGACCGAGTTTCTATAAACCGTGGCTGCAGTAACTAACAGTAACTAATATATGTAAATACTATGCCAACCTTGCAACAACTCAATAACGGCATTTCTTAAGAAGTAAAAGTAAGTTGTACGTTCGACTACATTATTTTATGCGTAAGCAAGTATACCCTCCCAGCAGTTTGCCGCCTCGTCGTGGCTGGGAGGTGTTCTTGGGTGTCTGGCTGGGATGTACATTAGGGGATTCATCCTCTCCAGCAAGGTTTTCCTGCTGAGGAGTCCGGCGTTTCCGTCAACAAGCCTAGCTAAGAGTAAACTTATACCAGGATCCACCACTATTCTGCTAACAAACTAGTCGCATGGTGGCACATCTCAGTGATCCATAAAGGTTATGGCCGCCTGTGGTTGTGATGACCTAGGGCGTACTTTGGCCAGGCTGACCTCAGGACTTCGGGTAACCACGGCCAGCAAAACTCCGAAAAAATGGAACACGACCGACCAGCTAGGACGGCCATCCAAGTATCCAAGTAAATAAACAACTATCCACAATGTGCTTGAGTTTTGATTGATTTATGTGTCCCATACAGAAGTATCTAATTATTCATTAAGGTAGAAATAACGGTGATACGAAGTATTTAAGTGCTTGTCCATTACAGACGTCTGTTCAATGAAATGAAACAAGCGAACTTTGCCTAAACTTGTTTAATAGAAGTGTGAAAGTCGTAGTATGTACCGATTGCGCAGTGAGCGTAAGTAGAGTAATTAAGTAGTATTGTCCTTTCTTAACAGCATCCCGGAATCGGAGTAAGTCGACATCTGTTCAGAGAAGCTCAGTTAAGGACAAACTTCTATCATCATGGAGTCTGTAGTTGCTAGACATTGCTACTTTATCGTCAAGAATAGATAGAACAGAAAGGCTTTCCACAAGTGATGTGTTTCTTGAGCAAGCGAAACCTACTTGGTTCTGGTGTGCGATAAAGATGAGTACAAATCCTACTGGTAGCGCTCGACCCACTCGATCATGAAGAGGTAAATTTATTAGATATGAACAAATACAAACACATCGTTTGCAGAAACGATGACGAAACCTATTCTGGGTTAAAGTGGGAATTTATATCTTGACGCTATATGTGCTGATAGATATCCCTATGCATGCACTTCATTATGGAGAGGAAGTCCTCTTCAATAAGCGATACTTAGGTGGCCCATCTTCACTAGTTGTGCGGGCCCCAGCATATTCAACATTTTTCGGAGTTTAGGTGGTCTAGTCATCGTGGTTTCCCGACTCCAGAGGTCAGCCTGGCCAAAGACTGTCCCAAGTCGTCACCACCACAGACACTCGCCGCCTTTGTGGATCAGAGCGAGATTTTCCATCATGCGACTAGTTTATTTGTTTGCTCTCAGCTGGGCTTCCTAATGGAAACGCCGGACTCCGTCTCAGCTTGGGAGGCCTTGCTGGGTGGTTGATTGAATCCACCACAGTGCATCGCAGCCCGACACCCAGGAACACCTCCCAATCACGATGAGGTGGAGAACTGTTGGAAGGCAAAGTCAGATAAATACCTTGTTGAAGTGTTTTCCTGAAAACTATATCTAGGCATACAACATTCTAGTTCCATCTTGAACTTTTCATTCATTCTAGTGATTTTACAAGCACCATACGTTGCTACAGTCCCTCTCAGTGGGGCTGACTATCTCCATGAGCTGTACACTTACGTAAATGATGTACAAATGACAATGACAACAGGTGACAAACTTTATCGTTTTCTATCAACAATAATAAAAAATACCTTGCGTATTTTCATAACAATAACAGCAGCAGTGCTTTATATAACGTTCATAATTGAATAATGTAAACAAAAAAAAAAACACATGCAGAGTATAGAGCGATTGTACCCCAATTTTTGAGCAAGACTGTTTAAATGTCCGAGTTTACGGTTGTACAAAACATCGACATATTGACTAAACAAATACCCAGAACAAGATACAATATGCATAAAAGACAGGATAGTCTTATATTATGCTATCAAATTGAAAAGAAAACAATAAGAGAAGATAAACAGAAAAGTGACCTGGCACTGAGGTACTGTATTATGGAATTTTACAAGAGTAAGACACCGCTGGAAAAGTGAAGACAGAAGGCAATAACTTCCTTAAAAAGAAATTTATCTAGAAAAGATCTTACTTCACACTACACGGAACAATATTATAGAATGAATGAGATCCGAAACGACGTGATATGTGACCACTACCCAGCCATAGTTCGTTTATGATTCTGCAACTCATCACTAGTGTCACCTGAACGCTTCGGTGGGGATGACTTCCACGGGCGGCATGTCCTCAAGAATCTAAAGTGTGAACTTTTACACCTTCTCTTGCCATCAATGTGCAGAAGGGGAACAGATGGTTCACGGCACGGTTTTTCAAGAATAGAACCAAAATAATAACCACAGCTTAGCATTTGCAGTTAGTGCTATGACACTGCTTAGCTTTATCGCTTTCTTATACCAAACGACAAAAAACGTACGAATCACACAAAATCAATCCAGAAAACACACCTTGACAAGGTTGTCGATACCCGTAAGGTATCCATCCTCAGAGTTTCCTGGAACCCAAGGAGTGCGATGATTGAGGGCTTTGGGAGGATCAACTGGCGATGATTTTGCAAAATCAATCATCCAACAGTTGACCTTCTCGTTATCATGTACAATAAGCAAAGAACTCCCAACGACCTGAAACTAGAGAAGCTTCAGACAATCACAAGATAGAAAAAGACGGTATAAGTGGTCGGAAAGGTTTTGTTGTTAAAGAAAACCATTTGCTCTACAAGAAATGGGCGTTTCCAAGGTTGGAAGCTAAACAAACTTTTAAGAATATAACATCCAGAATCGGAAATAAAGCGAAGGAATGGGAAAGGCACCTCATGTGTGGCAAAAAATCGGCTCTTTTCGATGGCACATCTCATTGCCTTCAATCGAGCTAGCAGTTTGCTTCTCACTCTTTCTCGATCTTCACCGAAGAAATCTATTAACGTTCGAGTGACATCGTCAACTGTTCGGACTTTCTTGAAATTCTTTTGCAGGCAACCATCGGCTACCTAGATCAGCTAACATAATAAAGTAAGAATAAGCTACAATGTGGCAATAGAGAAAAATCACTCGTAATTTCTTAACACACCTTAGCGGCCTCTATTCGAAATCCCATCGAAGCAGAGCTGCTTTCTCGTTCTCGGAACTGCATATAACGCAATTTTGTGATTTCTCCACAAGCTCTTTCTTCCGGTGTTGGTTCTTCTGGATCTATAGCCGTCATTTTTTCGTACAAATCTTTCCTTCGCTTCGTATTAGACACCTCTGACTCCAGGAAAGTCCTAGAAAATAACACAAATGAACCAGAAGTGTACGCATTTACTTGGATAATTGGATACTTGGACGGCCCATCCTCAATGATTTTGTGGGCCCCAGCATAACCTCCGCTTTTTCGGAGATTTCCTGGTTTAGCCATTGTGGTTCTCTGGAATCCCGACGTCAGGCTGGCCAAAGTCTGCACAAGGTCTTCACCACCACAGGCAGTCGCAGCCTTTGTGGATCAGGGGGAGATTTGCCACCATGTGACTAGTTTGATACCAGGACGGTCCTGGTATTGGTTTACTTTTAACCAGGCTTCCTGATGGAAAAGCCGGACTCCTCAGCTTGGGTGACCCTGCCGAGGAGATGAACCGACCGACACCTAGGAAAACCTCCCGGCCACGATGAGGAGGTAAATCGTTGGAAGGAGCAATTAGTACATTCAAACAAAATGATGTATATAAACTTACCGGGTGCCAATTTTTATATCCATTATACTAGTTTTGGTTGGATCGGCAAACTGTTGCAATAAGTCCTCGATTTCGATAAAACCTTAAATTAGAGTGGTGGAGATATGTGAGAGCTATATGTTAGCTCAACAGAAACTTGCTATAAGGGGTACATTCGAGTACGATGACCTACAGTATATTAGCACTTAGATATTTCATATGAGCAAATGCAAATGCATTTTGGTAAACAATAAAGACAATCAAACAACAAAAGTTTCAATTAAGCTCAAACATGACGCTAATTATGTAAACACCAGAAGACCACATTGTGGCACTGCCTCGCGACAAAAAAAAAGAAAAAAGAAAAAGGGAAAACATCCCGAACGTTTCCATAGATGACAAGAGACAGTACGTGACTTAATTTTAAACTGAGCCAATCTATGCTTAGGATAAAAGATGGCCAGATAGGATTATAAGAGATAAGATTTTGCCATAGAACTTACATTCATCGTTTTTATGCAGTTGTTTGTAGTAACGTGGTGTGAATCCATTCAGTACTGAATCTTTCGAGATATTCTCATAAGCTCTCGCCTCACTGCAGTTACCAGCTTGTTTCTTGTATAAAGTACTGGTTGTTGCCGGAACGATACTGCCTGAAAGCCTACAGCCTTATGATCACTATCATTCACTATAGGAATTAGAACTGAAGCTGTAGTCAATTAACACCCAAGTTTCGTGTTAGTGAAATCGTTCGGAAGAAGGTTTTTTGTAGATTTCTAAGTGCACAAAAGAGCTTTTTCTGACCAGTGCGTAATACAATACCTCTGTTCTACAAACTACCAAATGATGACAAAAAAGTATAGAAAAATAGCCCTTTGTGTTAAAGTAAACTACAGGAAAGAAAATGAAACCTATAGATGTCAAACCGGCCACTCCCGCAGAACCAACATGGCACCTATAGGTGTCATTCGTCGTTAGGGTGTTAATGAACGGTGAGAAACATACTGACGAATAACGTGTACTGTTTCACTAAAACTGTATAAATCCTATAGAATTGTGCTCATCAAATGGACATCCAGTGAAGTAAGACCATTGGAGGAAACAAAAAGACAAATCAATGGAACAATGAAGTAGATAAATTCTGCAATGTAGTTCAATTTTAGCGCTGTAAATGCTAAACACATCCTCGCTTCCTCGGTGTTTCGATTCAATGTTGTCAAACTGAGTTACAACAAAAAACTGAGTTATGAGCGTGCAGCAAACTACAGCTTCATTAAATTTCTCCCCATACTTGGTATCACATTCTACATCAAACGCAGAACTCATTTCTTTCTTTACTATGGGGGCGACATCAAAAGGCGATCAATATGAGTGAATTGTGGGCAAAAACGTGTTAAACATTCGATGTGAGATTTAAAAAAATCGCTACTATAAGTTAATAAACACGTGGAGTTCACCGACATATTCATGACAACGCCTAGTTTTGTATAGCGGCTGCATTACACGCCCAATTTCTCAGCGCGCTAGCTGTGAATTGAAACCAACTCGTATCGACAATGCTTAGGAAAACGACGAACTCGCTTCTTTCTTCATGTTTTTTCCTTGTCTAGTCTTCGTTTCATACAAGTATTGTCAGTAATTTTTTCATTTATCATATTCTATGTTTCTATGATCTTCTAAGGATCACTCCAAGTTTTTGACGCGTTTACAACTTTTATGCAACAAATGAACAAAACACAAAACCGTCCACTATTCCCTGCTGTCAACTATTGGTGATCAGTTTCGTAGCACTTATGAAATAGATTAAGAGAGTAAAATGCAAGGCAGGCGTTTTTGATCAAAGATTTGTGGAAATGCATTCAACAGGAAATGTTCTGAGAATAGCAAGCCACTTTAAAGTACAGCCAGCATTTCCTTACGTGTGAGTTGATATCAATTCACGTCGTCACGAGTGTATTGGATTTCATAGACGGTGAAATGTCAAAGTAGCAATAGATCATTACAAGTCACAGATTTAAGATTATCCAAGTTTCTGAGCTGTCAAATAAACACAAATATTGATGTAATTTAAAAAAGCAACAAGAGGACGTATCGATTTTGCCACAGCTGACTTCGGAGGTAACTTCATAACAGTTGAGGTAGAAAGAACCCACTTTCACTACTCAGATTTATCCAACCATTTGAATCACCTTTTATGCACCGTCTACTTTATATAGGCAACTGGTAAACTCTTTTCGGCGTTAGCAAAGGACAGTATGACTAGCCCTGTACTCATACTTTGAGGTTATAATGATACGGCTATCTTAAATCACATTCTATTATTAAATGTGTCACAATGAGACCATTTTACGCTCGAACTACCTTCACATTTGATATAGTTCTTTTTCAAATAAAATAAAAAGCGACTGCAATTATCAGCTTATAGTACCGAAGATTACTCTAGCTAGCAAAAAAACAGTATAACTTCGAGACACTAAGTAATGTCTAGGGAGATAAGGAAATGGAAACCAGTGGGAAGAAGTTAGTATCATAAGGATTCCTCCTTGCCTATCATCTAACTACCCAAATGGCAACGCCAAATACAATATTCTAAAAGATCCTGAATAACATGCATACCATATGTTTCAAAAACAAGAAACAAACTGTATAAATCTTAAATAACAGTAGTCAATCTAACCACCTTTCATTTACTGCCTATTCTTTTTTTTTCCGAGGAAAGGTATGATGTGAAATATAAACAGGATGATGCTGTGATATTTGTAAAACGTCGGACCGCAGGTATCTGCGGTGAGGATCGAACACGCATGATGTGGGTCCCCGCTGTACCTTTCTCTGTGAAGAAACAGGCAGTAAATAAACAGTGATTAAACTGTGATTTATACCACAGCTTCCGCTTAACTGAGTTTAATGCCGATTTCTGCCCCCAGATCAATCCCGCTGACAAGCGACTGCTGATAGCACCTACAGGTCAATAACATGGTTGAGAGAATGGCGAAACGAAGGACCCGCATGGTGTGGTGAAGGCGTTAGCACCCGGAAAGGGTAATAGCGTGTTCGATTCCCACCGCAGACACCCGCTCTTCGGGGTTTTGAAAATAATTGCTAAATCTCGTCATATATACTCTCTTAAAGTACAAAATGCACTTCGCTAGAAAGTGCATGCCATCTGAAGAACATGGAGAATATTAATCATCCTGAACACCCGTTTCAAGCAACGATTATTAGTTTATGGTCAGTAATATAATAATAATAATATATGAGTAACAATATGATTGAAAATATTGATGGATGCATTGTAGAAAAAAAGATAAAAGAAAGAAAAAAAACTGACTGAAGGAGCGTATTCTTTTTTTTAACGAATGAATGAATGAATGAGTGAATGAATGAATGAATGAATGAATGAATGAATGAATGAATGAATGAATGAATGAATGAATGAATGGAATGGATAAATGAATGGATGAATGAATGAATAACCTTCATGTCCGGACAGTTGTACCCATTTCTTCAAGCGCTCTTTTAGCCAAACATCCATTGGAAGAGCCGTAATGGCCATAGTTTCTACAGATACCTGAAAGAGTAATAATACACTAGATAGAAGTTCACGAATGGAATAGAAATCGTATGATCGGATGAGAAATGAACGTAAGGGGGAAGCGGAACGTCAATACTCATTGTTTGTCGTATGACGGCAGTGTAGCGCCAGGTTATTGATTTTTATGTTATGGAATACTTTATGTATTAGTTTACTGGATTACAACAAACAGATCAAAGGGAACGATCACAAACGATGCTTCGATTTTTGGTCGAGAGTTCGTTCTCTTCTTCTCCTTCAACCTCTGACCGTAAATCATCCATGTAGCTAGGTAATAAATGTGACGAATAAAGTAATAATCAGCAGTTCTCCTCGGATCGGCTTCGGATATTCCCGTCAGAGACCAGAATCCCACCATATCCGTACTGTTTACTGTTTATTCAGCTGGTTTTCGATCGATATTCGTCGACGACAAACGTTTTACGATTTCCCTAAGTACTGTTTCCCGAAAACTAGTGGGATAGTATCAAATACTGTGGAATAGTCTGAAAATCCATACTGCATTAGAATGCACTTTATCGCAATGGATTACGTATGTGTAGGCCGCACAATGAAAATTAACCTAGACTAGATGGGTTAGGGTATGCCCCCTATAGGAAGTGCATTTAGATTTGCGAACTTAAAGTTGGACTTTACTCAATACTTTGAAGTAATTTTGTATCGGAGTGCGTGTTTCATAGCACTCGCTTCTCTGCGTTTTCGTTTCAGATGTGCTGTGTCATCCCACTAAAGTATTAAAGTGGAACAAAGAATAAAAAACAAGCCCAATTCTAAAACACAATCAATTTATGAAGTTCTTAACGAAATGCTGTTTTTCCTAGTACTTTGGTAGTGAACTGATCGATCGGACAAAGCATAACAAGTCATGAAGACTTTGAATCAACACTTCTACCAAAACAAGTGCTACGTAAAGGTCATGAATTGCAATGAGCCTGTGATTCACAGAAGATAGCAACACCTTGATGGTTTTTTGGGAACGTTGCTGAGTGCAAGGAATCAAAAAACGGCTAAAATTCAAACCAGATGCCGTTTTCATCAATCCACGAAAACTTCGGAATACTTGGTGTCCACCAAAAGTCTTTTTATTCAAACGCCAACTACCGTCGTTATGCATGAATTCCTTTCAATCATAATTGGTAGCGCACCGAAAAAAAGCTAAAAGTCTATAAGTTACACAGGACTTCAAAATAGTACCTTCATTTCGCAATCCAACAACCCTTAACTGTATCTGTAACCCTACCAGATAGCCCGTCAAATGGAGAAAAGGGCTTTGTCCCTGAGAAATACATCTTATCTAACTTGTAATAAGTTTTGGCTGAATAAAAATTTGTGCAGGAAGGGCTACAAGTGGTAGAGAAGGAAATGAACTGTAGGTAATACGGAAAAAGCAGTGTGGAAGATTGTTATCGAGAAGAATGATGAGGTGAGAGGAAACTACGATAGACAGACAAGTACGACGGAACGGACCACATCCGGATGTAAATTCTCCAATGAAACCATCAATGAGATGTGCGGACGAACTTCTAGACAACGTCAACCAGTTGCCTTCTCAGATGAACACTTCAGAATCATGAAGCAACGTTCTTCGATGGCGCTATGCACGTAACAAATCATTTCTTTGGACGACGACAGCCAGGAAACAAATGGATGAGTTACGCTGTTGATTCTTGTACAACTTCTGGAGAATCAAGAGGACTGCTTATAGCGATGGGCGTATCGTTTAGATCTAGAACGACCATACTGATCTACACAATTTTACACATAAATCTCCCTAACATATCGAAAGCTCGTCGGACGATAACGAGAGCGAGCCGATTGTACGTGCTTTCACTCTCACAATCAACAATAGTCAATTTAACCACTACGCTGCTGAGATATTTGCAAACGTTGGATCCGTGGCCAGAGATTCGAACCAGCGATTACCCTTTTCTAAGGCTTGCGTGTTACCCGCTGCACCATTTAAACCATAGCTCTGCCTTTCTCTCAGCCAGTTTTTTATCTAATGGTGCCATCAGCAATCACCCGTCAACGGGACTGATCTGGGGAGCAAAATCGGCATTAAACTTAAGACAATGTAGTAATCAATCAGCGTAAAGCTTTCCTAATTCGATGACACAGTGACGATGAGATCTGAAGTAGAAAGTCTAGTGCGGGTTATTTTTCTAGGTATTTTACGTTGATTTATAAAAGAATTTCGACATGCGAAGTATAATCTCTTATTTCTAGAGTTGTAAACGCCTTACAAGATTATCGCACTTCATTTCTTCACTGAATCCTAGTGCATCCGTGCACAATGAAATTATGTTATCAGTTTTTTGAACGGTGAAAATCGTCAATGGTTTAGCTTCTCAGAGAGCTAAATTTATGGAACCCGAGGGCGACCGGACCAACAGAGTTCTGTACGCCAATATAAGTGCTTCTAAAAAACTGAGCTACGCCTAAAATCTCTCCTTATCGTATTACCTGTATTATTACAGGGCGCGTGTGCCGCAGTGGTTGGAGGCGCCGCTGCGACACACACGTGGAATCGATCCTCGTGCCCATGGCCCACCAAGCCTTCCATCTCCTGGGGGTCGGCAGATTGGTACCACACTTGTCTGGGATGATACAGCACTGGCTCGATGCATCGGTAGCCCACCGCGAGTCATTGTAAAGGCCAGATATGCATTCAATCACCTCCAAAGATATATAATGAAGTCGAATGCATGGCGCATCCCTCAGGGATTGATCAACGCCGAAAGCTTTATCTTTTATCCTTTTTATCGTATTACAATCGTTTTCGTATCATTTACATTAAGAAGAATTCACGATTGCATCCAATGTTTTACGGCTGGTTAATATTTTTCAAGAAAACAGCCTTCATCTTAAACAATGCAAATGCGGCTAAAGTAAATTAAACAGTGGCGGGTGGCGCAGTGGAAGTGATAGCGATCATCACGGGCACGATTCTGGTTCGACCCCGAACCGGGCTTAGCAAGCTTCTCATCTCGCAGAGTTTCAGAAATTAGCACCAGACTTCTCTGGGAATCTGGAAAAAGTTCACCCTCTGCAATCCAGGTGAGAAAGTTCTACTCCGTTTACCTCAGAGCTCAAGGGAGAATCGACTCGAGCAGCATTCAGCGACATTCACAACCAGATGAAAATCCTCAAGAAGCAATCGACCCCACACATAAAAAGTTGGAACATCTTTGTGGATGGTGGATTTGAGAAAAAATTCCGATGCAGGGAGTGCTAGGATCCACAGAGTAGATGCTAGGGTCGAGTTGGATGAAAAAGAATATAGCTAGATTAATAACTGTCGACGGACTATTAACATCATCCACCACCACCAGTATAATTTTTAGGATGTCACAGAATCCCGCTATTATTAGTTGGTGCACTTTAGTGTGGACACTCTGGAAAAAGTCCTTGCATTTCCTACACAATTCGTTTCTGTGCATTATTGCGTGCTGGTGAGTGACGGCTTTACGACCGAAAATGTGTAGTGCAATCGGTTTCGGTGTGTTTACTAAAGCAGTAGCACTAGCTATCTGATTGATGTTCCATCACCAATGCTAACCAAACAGGACTGACTGACTGCTCGAAAGTTGTCGATCGATCATTTAGGTGGGCAAGTGGATTAATGAGAACTAGAAATGTTGACTACACATGACATTATTACACTCATGAAACAAAAAGATCATAGCGATCACCGTGAAATCACCTGACAAATGTGGAAAACGTCATTCGTTTTTGAACGGAGGAAATCACATGCACCAGATCGGCGGTACGACGACTGTTGATGGTAGTAAGGACGATAGTGAATACTTAAACATTACACTGATAACTTACATGATCACATGAATGACGATAGTAGCCTGGTACACGGCCGAGACGAAGTCGCTTCAGATCCGAAATCTCCAACATTCCCTGAAGAACGATCGACTCCTTCGTTTCGATTTTCATTCGATGACGTCTCGTTGGATTTCTGAAGTCGTGAGAGGATGCTAAGTGTATACGATGAACGAAGTTGTGCTGTATGAATCAACAGCCGAGACGATGCATTTAAAGGCTTACGACGAGACTCCCCACTTCGCGTGTCCAAAGCACCGCCCAAAACGTGACGCTAACGGCAACTGGGGCGGAGCGTTGAAGACGTGGGCGATTTTTCGTTGTTCAAGAATTCGAAATAGGAACCTAATTGGAAAGAAGAACGCCAATGATAAGAACTGTTATCTGAGACCGGAAATCCGGTAACAGTGGCACAGAACGGGTAATCATTGATGATACGAAGAAGACGGAAAGGGCTACATCGCTAACGAACTCCTATTGACATGGTTAAGGCAGACGTGCAGAGCTTAACGAACGCAGAAAATGTCATTTTCAAGAGCCACATATTCCAGGATACTATTTGGTTCTGAATTTTGACAAAACCGTCGAACTCTTAAAAATTTTTTCCTGATCACTTGCAGTTGCTAGAAACAGAATGGTAAGCAAAGTAGCGCAACTTTGAAGCCCTGTTTACAATTTCAGATAGAACGAAGGTGACAACGATGAGAATGAAAGGAATTTATGGATGGCACTTCCGACCACGAAATCGATGGGCTATATATAGGAAATCAGATATAATGTAGACCGCGTGACACTATGATATCAATTGTAGTTGGTTACTTATCACATGGGGTGTCGTCGCGTGCTGATGATGAAATGTGTACGGAGAAATCGACCATTTTTAGCTCTTGAGCTGTATTTGTACAGTAACTTCTTACATGACTGAGCTTACACGAGACTGACATAATGCTTTTATTCACCTAACGCTTTGCTCTTCTTCAGAGCTGAGTTGAACCGTTTTTATGATCCCAAGGTGGTCGTTGTCACGATTTAGGTGTTCGTAGTATTCGTATAGCATCAAAGACCTCGGCGAGCTCTATGCAGGAGTCTCAACTTTTCTGCATCATCCCAATTTCCTCTCCAACGGGAAGTATCACGGAAGTAAACTGCTTCAATTCCACTTGTCGAGCACATTTGCAAGACATTCGTGCAGTCTTTATTAGCCGTCAAGGGAAACCGCTTAGTTGAGATCGTGTGAAGAACAAGCTCTATCATAGGCTTAAAATGAGCCATCCATTATATTTATATTGGGAGAATGTATTGCATAGAATAGAATAGAGTACGCAAATGCACAGAATCTAGATAGAGTTCTAGAAACTCATTGCTATGGAAAAGATAGACATCCGATTCTTCAAACATGGACGAGTTCTCTTCGAATTTTCTGAACACCTGAATCGTAGTTCTCCGTTGAATTCGCTGTTATGGAAAGATTGGCCCGATTGTTCTTCCAATATGACGCGCTTTTTGTTGGATTTTTCAAACTTTTGAACCGCATTTCTACAAGAGAAGGAAGGACAACGTAATGTTTAGAAATGCATTGCACTGCATGCATGGGTGTTGTTTCGAGCCCTTCATCCTTCGTACTACTTCACAGATTTGACAAAGCACTTTAGGAAAGGCTCCCTTAGACCACAAAGCCTGGCGACTGTCAGCGGTGAAGGCGAACGTTTTGGCAGGTTTACCTTAGTATTTCAAGAATATTCAGTCTGACCAGTGCTCAGCGACATTCAGAAAGGAGACGAAATCGTTAAATAGCAAGCGAACCCAAACAAAGATTTGAGAACGTTCGTGGATGATGAATGCAAGACAATGAACCGAATGGAAGAAGTGCTGGTTAGAATCCGCAGAATAGGTGTAGGGTGGGTCATATGAAGAATTTCCATTAAGAATAAAACCTAGTTTTTACCTCACAGAGCTCCATCATTTGAAACCAGCACTTCTCAGGCTTTGGAAACTTGGACATATTTCGACGGCTTGCAAGAGGGAAAAACCTCTTCTGAGTCAGGCATCTCTTCACGGAATCAAAATTCATGCAGTTCATTTCGTTTCATCGCAGTAAAAAAAATATCAAAGAATTTTATGACTAGATAAGTGTGAAGACACCTGTGTTTAAACCGCCAGAAAACTAGCGCTCTCAGCGGTTTTTAAGACCCATGGTAAAAGCCCGATATTAATTTTTGTTCTAAAAAAGTGTTTGTGATTTGAGCGCAGTTAGAGAGTGGCCAACACAGAACTCACGGAATGCATTGCCTGCAATACATATGGTTCGAAAATATTTGTCGCTTTAGACTTTAAACCAACGTATTTCAGCTCGTACAGAATACTACTTGCAACAAAAAACTGTTAGAATCCACAGATCTTTGCATAGAAAACGCAAATTCTCTTGTTCTACTATGATAAAATTCTGATTTTGTGCAGTTAACGAAACGCTGGGCGCGCGTAGCGCGGTGGTCGGAGGCGCCCTGCAACACACACACACACACACACACACGTGGAATTGATCCCGCGCCTATGGCCCACCAAGCCTTCCATCTCTCCGAGGTAGGCAAATTGATACTAGACTTGTCTAGGAGGATAGCAGCACTGGCTCGATATATCGGTAGGCCACCGCGAGTTACTGTAAAGGCCAGATATGCACTCAATCACCTCCAAACCATGCTTAATGAAGTCGAATGCATGGCGCATCCCTCAGGGATTCATCAACGCTGAAAGCTTCTATTTATTCTTTACTCTTTTCTATAAATCTGTGAAGTTCTCTCTACTCTACAAAACCTTAATGATTAGTAGAGTTAACAAGACATCTGCTTCAGGGCGTTATGAGCTCAACTTCTTTCGTAATCAGATTTTAGCGTTAAGCAATGATAGTCGATCGGATCATGTGCATCAGGCTGTCCTCCTTCTCCCACCTGGTAGCGTTGCGATTGTGATTCCACCCATTAAATCGATCCTGATCTTGACTTGACGTGAACTTGAAGGTTTCTGTAGCTGAACAACAACAGGTTGGCCTTATATTGAAGCTTCATATGGTTTGAAGAAGCGCACATTTTGTCGTCCTTTATCATCTATCACTGATATCTCCCAGTACCAATGTAGTTATTGCATATCGAATAAGAACAGCTTGGATACTTGGACGGCCCGTCTTCACTAGTTGTGCGGGCGCCAACACAGTCTCCATCTTTTCCTTTTTCTCCTTTTTTGGAGACTAGTCACTCTCGCCAAAGTCTGCCCAGGATAAGAACAGCGGGATCGAAATTTATTCAGACGGAATCCGAAGAATGTAAAAAAAATACTTTGTTAGTAGTAAAGATAGCCAGGACCCTTATTCTCGTGCAATTTCATTTTTTCTGGTTCGCATTGCGGCGCTATTTCTCTTAGTTACAGGAACTTTAGTTGTCATCGTCGTTAATCGTCAGGAAAGTCGTTAGTAGGATAGACGTCATAAATGGACGGTGTATTTCTGAACAGAAAAAAACCAATAGGAGAGGAAAGTTACAAAAATTAATAAATCGGAAGTGATTATTCATTTCGGGTTAGATCCCTAACCATCCTAAATAGTATCGGAATTGATTTTGTGAGAGTTGTAGAAAACTTCTGAGGATATCTTAAATCACTGTTAGGATACAATTCAGTTCAAAATTACGTTGTACTTGTAGGAATTTATGCAAGTGCGTTCGGAGTTTGGCTTAATTACATTCTCATGACAACCATACACGAAATCTAGTAGAAATAGAAAATGTAACAACTTCTAACCTCAACACTATTCGGAATGCTTGTGACAAACAGGAATCCTATTCATTAGTTGATTTGCCACTAAATAATACTTTTAAGAGATAGATGAGGGAGACGACGTTCGTGAGCGATTGTCGTGAAGCAATGAAATCAATGAGGTTTTGCCTGAGCGACCCACACTACTGATTCGCTATAATGAGCCACCTGAGTATACAGTATATACAGTATACAAAAACCTCGTGTAAGCTGAACAATTCAAAGAAATATATGGATTAATCACGTTCACGCACAGGTTAAGTGAAAGTCGGTTCAGTAAAGGTATTTTCTCGCTATATGCTAGCTATTCTAAAACCAACTTCTACAGGAAGGATCGACGACATGGAAAGAATTCATTATCAGTCGACAATTAGTCAACATCTGTTCTGTACAAAACGGGTACTTCCAAGTGAGATTCTTGTTTGACCAGTACCCCACAGAAGAAGAACCGACTCGACATGACAAAGAAAACCCACAAAGCGAGGACGAACTCTGTGGACCATCGACTCGGATCACCGCCTCTGAAGTAAATGAAGACGTCGAAACGTTAGCCAAATAAACCTTATATTGCAACCTCATTTAAGTTGAACAATTTGAAGAAATATATTGATTATTCACGACGAGGTTGCGTGAAAATCGTTTTAGTAGCAGAATGCGTTTGCAGTGTTTCGATTCCCTATTCATGGCTACCAGAGCTGCCTTGTACTAACAGTTCTATCAAAGTACATTCTAAGTGCAACTGATCAGAACTTGATAAACACAGTTGATATTCAAGGTACCGACAGACACCTGATTTAACCACTTATGGCTAACAGGAACGAAAGGATCATAGAAACTGGTATTTTTGAACACTTCAGCAGTAGATAGCCTCATTCCCATTTTGGATGTGCATCACAATGAAGTATTAACAGTTTCTAGAATTTTCGTGACTTCCTTCTGAATATCAATTTTCACGGTTTGATCGATTGATTTGTGGTTTCATGTTTGTCATACCATATCCATTGTGCGTGGGAGATATGGTATACATTAAGCTCAGGAAAAAATCAAAACCCAGTTACTGCGCAAATTCGATCGTAACTCTTTTCCTGGCACTTATTCATGCAAAAAGAAACTGCAAATCCAAAAACAACCATGTGGGCGGCCAATGCGATTTGACTGAATGGTCAGTTCGAAACTGACTGTAGCTCCTACCGTATATAAGTAACATCGATAAAAAGGTGAAGAGTTAAGTATGTTACAAATTACGCTCCTATAACATCCCTGGTTGATGGATCGACTGTCAAAGGACTGGGAACACCTTAACACGACTAATTCGAGATTCTAGGAGAAATCGAAGTCAGTGGAAATAAACTTCTCATCCTAAGCGAGAAGATGACACATTCTTAAGCCATAATTAAGCCCCCGCCTTGCTATCCAATTTTACAAAAGAAAAATTCACAATGATAGATCAAACATCGCCCAGCTTTAAATTTTGTTAACCCAAGATGAGAATTTTTCGATAGATCAAAATAAAGAGACAATTGGGAAGCTCGATGGGATATGGAATTAAACGTTCAACTAGTATGTACGAGATTAATGTGGTTCAAATCAACACTGGTTTCCCAATAATTTGACAGCTCGAAGATGGTAACAAACTTATTTAGGATACCTTGCCTTATAGCGTCAGGGGTATGCACGATTTTCTACAGTACTGTTTTCATGTCGAATCTGTTTAAAAGTTAAACCTCAACCTAAACCCCTAAAAGAAAAAGGAGTAGACCAAATTCAAGAAAAAAATCAAAATTGTAAATTCTTCGAAGGAATCACAGCAGCAGAGAACACGAATGATGATGCGTTCTGGGACATCATCTCGTCCTGCTGGAGGAAATTCCGCTTTGCTCAATGTCTTTGACCTTTGAGACAAAAACTCTTCAGCTAGGACACGCGAGACAAAAGAAAAGCAGAAAGAAAAGTAATAGCACGTTCCATAAAATCGACGTATCAAACTGAAAGGTGAAGATCTGTTGATTACAAAGATTTTTATTCCATATAATAAAGACCGCTGTGAAATTGAATATTCCTGTTTAATATTGAAAGTCTACGCCTTTTCAAATACGTATGAGTCGTATATGACTCGTGCGATCCAGAACATGTTAAAGCCATCTTCGCTAAGTATATCTCCCATGCCGAATATCTTGGATATTTACAAAGAATAACTGCTCAGTAGGTAAAATCCCTGGGGCTAATGACATAGGATAGCTGCTACTGTATATATCAAAAGGAATGAAAAATTGAGCGAGAAAAAAGAATTACGGCAAAATGAGGCAACAGATGATTATATCTACGTTATTGGTTTCAGTCTGCATGACAAAATTCCAAGATGGAGATCGTTCGAAGATGTACCAGCAGTTAGTTATGAATGCGCCTCTCAACGGGAAAGCGGGAAAAAAACACTGCGCATAAAAAGGGCCAAGATCCAGTTCATGAAGAACCCGCGGAACCGGCGGTAAGAAGGCGAACGCAAATCGAACTGGATGATTCTCTGATAAAAGAAACCACCTCGAACGTGTACCCTCGACGTTCAATAAACATGGAGAGCAACACGGAAGAGGAATTAGAAAGAAAAAAGAACGCAGCATGGACCTCATTCGTGTCATTCAAAGAAGCCGTCGATCAACTAACGAACCCAAAACTCCGCGCTAACCTTTTCGATTGAACGGTCCTCTCAGCGCTCTAATACACTGCAGAGACGTAGGCTGATACTTCAACCACGTTGAGAATACTATTTACCACACACAGAGCACTTGAACGATATCCTCTTAAGTTTAACTGGCACTCACAACGTCTAGCGGGAATGCGCAGCTCAGATCTTCGAAACCTATCCCATCCTCGGGATCCAGGAGAATATACATTAGTAGCGAAATGCAATTGCGCCGGTCATATAATAAGAAAAATAGACGACAGATGGACGAAAGGTACAGCGGAGAGGTCTCCACTAGAATGCAAGCGTACTCATGGAAGACCACTCAAACGATGGGCGTACGTGTTTGTCACTAACGTCACCCATCTGCTTTCCCACCATGAAACGCTTTTAGGAAATCGGAATGAGTCTCGCTGATGTCACCGTGTTCGAAAGGGATCGCCACCACGGACGACGATTGCGATAGAGAGAAACGAATGGAAGTTATGCACCAGCACATATGGACCATCCACCCATCCAAGTAATTAATTAGGTAAGTAAGTTATTAAAGATTCTGAAGCTAAGCAGCGGAGAAGACTAAGGGGAAAAGTTTGAATACTGAAGGTAAAACCGTAAATAAAATTGCTCTGTCCATAAGTACCTGATGATTAAATCTGGTCCCATGAAAATGTTAATGAAAAAGGCTGTAAATACAACGAACATAGCGAGAACAGAAACACTGTTATCATCAACATCTTTACATTCTTTGCCGATGCCATACCTGGACAAGCTTCTCGAAGGCATCGCCGAACGAGTTCTGCTCGGTTCCCACATCGTAATACTTGCACATAATTGCTTGGTTCGACTCTGATGATGTCCTAGATGGCGGGTACGGGAAACAGTTGATGATCTGGAAGCAACCCAATACGGATGGTCATCTACTCCGCTTCGATATTTGATGGGTAAAAACAACCTCTTGGTAGTATGGCAAAGAAATCCCAAAGGGTAAAAGTGTAGTGACAGCAAAACATTCAGATAATACATTTCGTAGAGTTCAAAACACGTAGAAAACACTTTTTGGAGGCTTCTGGTTGAAGAAGTGCTCATCTATTCAGCTAGTGAATGCCGATATGTTGCATGAATACTGCCATTCCCGAAGTCACCAATTCTCTTGCGTGAAATGCAGAACATTTAAGATGACGTTGAGTACATTAACTGCAGATGCGTTGAAATACACACGAGGTCGTTGGTTCGATCCCATGTCCCGAAGCAGCAAATCAAGTCCCCCCATCTCTGCGTGGTCAGTTTGGCACCAGGTTCGTCTAATGGAATAAAAACATCGGCTTGATAGATCGGTAGCCTATGGCAAGTCAGTTTACGGGACGAATAAGCAATTACCTCTACGATTTTACGAATGGAGCAGAACCCATGGCCCATCCCTAAGGGATTTACCAGCGCTGATCGCTTTAAAAACATTACGCTTTTAGCGTAACTGAAGAAGAGAGAAGCGCATCTTTTATTAAACACTTACCCTTCTCTAGAAGATTTATAAGATATAGAAATTATCCACTGATGAGGAAAAATCCCCTAATTATTACATGTACAAAAGAGTTCTGTTAAGAAGTCGATATACAACTTTTTTTCCGAATTTTTTCTTTTTTACAATTGTTTTGCAGACGAACTCAAAAAAAACGCATAGGAGGTGTGACGTTTTGTATTTGCGAGAGGTGCGCTAACCAAAGCCCTTATTTGGTCTGTTGATTTTTCATAATGTAGTGTCAAGGTCGACTTCGGCATTGACCACTTCCTGAAGGATGCTTCACACACTTGACTTCACTAAGAATCGTTGAAGAGGATCAGACGCAATCTGGCCTACACTATGACTTGCAGTGGCACATCGATGTAACAAGCTAATATCCATCCAGGTGCCAAATTGTCGACCCGAGAAGGATGGGTGGTTTGATGAGATCAAAGAGCAGTATCAAACCAACGACCACGTGTCTATTTTAGGACTCAATAACAAAATAAAAAACAAAAAATCGATGATGGAAAAAAATCCGTGTAACGCGCCCAACAAGTTAAAAGCAGTAAAAAAAACAACTTCAAAGCGATTTCCAATCACGGGAAGAATCACGGTAAGCGAGTTCCACTGTGAGCTCTTCTACAGGCAACTATACTCGAATATGTAGAAAGAAAACTGCCGAAAACTTTGTCGTAGTTCTGTGCTGTCGCCATAGAATGAAGAAAAAAGATCGCAAGTAACATTACCTGTACGAGTTTCTCCTGTGATGGTGGTCCTTCACAAATTGGACTGTCTTTGTGATCGCAAACACTCGGTGTGGGAATCTCTTCCCAGTGACAACGATGTGATTCTACTTCAGATAATCTAAAAATATAAGCTCCCTAGTAGCCGAAGCATCGTAAGTGTTTCCGAATTCAAAAACAAAACATCTACTGTTACTGAAGAAACAAAAACGATGACCTTCAAGGTCAACAGCGATTTCGTCATCGCAAGACTAATGTCAAGCGAAATTATTGCATCAAGCTTAAGAAACATAAAGATCCTCTTGAGCTTGTTCAGAGTTTAGAATAATCTAAGCACAAATACTTGCTAACGAACTATAACTGAAGGCTGAGTGAAAGTGACAAAAGAAGAATGAGGGATCATTCCTCTCCAATCCATAAAAAAGGACATTTTAGCTTTAATTGCTACCTAGAGACTTTTTGAAATGGTCCCACAAAGAGACATCAGCATTCTTCTGCTCTGGAAGAGAAACCAACACATCGAAGAAGTAAGCGACTGAATGCCGCATTTGACAAGAAGACGACTACTCCACGACGTCGAACGCGGGCAAACCAAAGACAACGCGGCGGCTGTCTCCAACATTTCGCCCTATCATTTGTTTTTTGTTTTTATTTGCGTGTTGTGCTTCCCCTTCCTTTTCGGGTCTGTGCGAAACAAAAAAGAATTGAGAACAAGAAGAAATGTTCTTCTAGCGTCCCAGTTGCTACCGTGATATGTGTTATCGTTTCTAGAACGCCGACACCACGACATGATGGGTTTTCAACGTTATCGTAAAGTGTAAGTATGAGAAATAGTAAGAGAATAGATGATACAACCACAAAGATGCTGACATATTTGGAAAACTCCGGACCGCAGGTGTCTGCGGTGGGGGAACGAACGCGCTATTACCCTTTCCGGAAGGTTAACGCGGTCACCACCACACCATGAGGATCCTTCGTTTCGCCGGTCTCTCAGCTAATACAGATAATAGTTAGATAAGATTTATTAATGTTCATAGTCACAGCAGTAACGTATATTAATCGGCAAACCACTCACACTCACCTCAGCTTCTTCAGTTTTGCCTTGAACGACGATTTTGATCGTTTTTTCTTCTTGCATACGTCGTTATCCTCATCGCTGTTATGAAAAGTAAGCAGTTAATGAGAATCAAGAACATTACTTGGTAACGTTCATTTGTACCACCTATAATACCATAAATGAGTAACCCAAACGGGCACAAGTGAGTTCTTTATTCGTTCCAGATGCTTGCCACTACTGTCCAATAGCCTCCGTTAGCCACAGGTACACAACCAGCCTCACACTTCCGATATGGGCCTCTTTAATTATCCTTTAGCTCTACTGTCCATGGTACCGAGAGTAGCTAATAATACTTATTAATACTACAAAGAAACAATACACATTAGCACTGCCTAAGCTTAGGTTTACTCTTAGTTAGACTTCCGTATGGAGATGTCGAACCCCTTCTCAGCTTGGACAACCTTGTTAGATAATGAACCCCGATGTACGGTGTTTTTCAAGTCTTCGTTCGCTTGAGGGACATCAAGATCTTTATATTTTTTTGTATAGGACCTTTCACTTTTACTGCTTTTTTTAATATCGTGGAGAGCCTGCCCTACTTCATTTTACTTTTTAGCTGAACTTCCGGATGGAAATGTCGAGTATCTTCTTGGGCCCGCGTAACCCTGTTGGGGAAATGGACAAAGTTCAACGTTGCTTTTCGAAAGCCAGAACGCTCACAACTCACGATAAAGTAGTGAGCGTCCATTATTGGGTTGGTGACATTAGTGGAAAGAAATTACTGCGCTGGTACGTCTTGTAGTAACTCTCTAGTAATTTCCACTGTTTGGTAATAGAGGCGTTCGGCTGGGTAGATTGTGCTTAACCTGACTTTCTAGGCTCTGAGGAATGCGAAAGGTCAGCTTGTGCGTAAATAAAGAAGTAAAATAACACCTCGTGTTTGCTAAACAAGAATATAAAGAAATTACTTCGTTAGGAATAAGTATCACTTCTTTCTGCCACAAACCTTTCTTAAGTTTTTCGTGTCCTACTGTGGAAAACGTACCAACTTTCAGTAGAAGTAGTAGTAATCGAAACTATATAAACCGTTATGTACTATTTGTAATCCATGGTCCTTTAACTTCACTTCAGCATAATTCTCCGCCGTTTGTCATTTTTTGTCAATAAACTTTAAGCGCATTAAATGGGAAAAATTCCACTTGTAGCCAAACAGCTCCATGTTGTCAAAAGAATTTCTGATTTTCATACAAAACTTTAGACTTAACAAAGAGCTACTGTGATAAGAATACTAATAAGTGTAGGGCATTTCTGTCGGAAACTTGAATTTCTCCTCAGCTTCCCTGAAAGAAGAGAAATGAGGTGACATGTGACATTCCCTTGGAACGACATAACGATGTTCTAAGCTTTCATTCTTTTTTCTTACATTCTTAGACGCAGAGATTTCTTGATGGATACCAAGAAAATGGAGAATTACTACTAATATTATGTAATCAACTTTTAGTTACTGCTTATTCTTTCTTCATGGCACGGATGACATGTGAAATGTAACCACAATGATGCTGAGCTACTTGCAAAACTCCGGACAGCAGGTTTCTGCCATGGGGATCCAACACACTGTTACACTTTCCGGGGGCTAACGCGTTCATAACCACACCATGCGGGTCCTTCGTTTCGCCGGTCTCTCAGCTAGTATAGATAGTAGTTAGATAACATTTATTAGTGTTCATAGTCACAGCAGTAACGTATATTAATCGGCACACCACTCACACTCACCTCAGCTTCTTCTTGTTTCGCCTTTCTATCCTACTACTGTTATTATTACTGCTGTTATTGTTATTATTTTTTATTTACTATTACTATTATTGTTGCTGTTAATGGAGCACTAACTGTGATTTGAACGTCCAACATCCATGAACACATCTAAGTGGACGGCTTGTGCTACCGCCCATTGTCTTCTGAAATAAATAGTGAATTCATGGATTCAGTAAATTTTCACAGATGAACAAGCAAAATGAGAAATGAGAAGCAGAAAATGAAAATGACCGAAGATTTCTGCTATACGCGAGGGATGGAGCTGCTTTAGTAGCGCTTAGGTCGTTCTTCAGCCACCAATGATTTCATTGATAATCGTCTAAATCGAACGGGTTTCGGTTAGGTGAAGCTCGTCCTAGTCACGATCTGCGCGACCATCCAATAAGCTCTCCTTTCACAAAGGACACGAGAGAAGAACTTTTTTGTGACGTGTGATTTTGTTCGATATTTTCTACTGCTTTCGACGACTTGTTGTATAGGAAGGACATATGCGTGACCAGGCGTTACACATGTTAGAATATTATTGGCTGAGTGGATCTAATCCCAAGGAATATTGATACAAAAAGCTTTTAGATAGTTCTATTCTTGCAAAGATCTACGTGACTTAACTCCTAACGAGGCTCACACCCCTCCTGTCAGGGGGAACCCGTGCTAACGGCGATACCGTTTAGGCTCTTCCTCTTATATCACAAGAAAACGTGACTACTAGCCAAATGTTGGACTTTTCACCCAAAAAATGAATTCAGTCGTCATTGGCTGACACTATTTTCAACAAACGATTCTGCCAGACGATACAAAGAATACATAAAAGTCGTCTCATATGGAATAATGCATGCAGAATATTGAAATCGATAATCAAATTGTAGCGAATAACGAATGTCCTCTTGCGGCACGTGTGATGATCGATCGAAAGCGGAGAAGATCCAGTGAACAATAGTCTGGAGGAAGGTCAGTTCTATCCACAAAAGAACTGAACTGAAATCGAGGATCGCGCTGAGATCCAGAACAAAACTGCTGATCCTCAACTCAATAAACGCGTTCAGCCATCTTTTTTGTAAGGGGATGAAGCATTCGGTGCTGGTCAATTCATGGACGTTGTGATAAGCATTTGACTTGATAAAACAGATCGGATAGATGACTAAATGCATATCCAGGTACCAATCTGTCTACCGCTAATGGATATAGAACTTGAATTACCAGGTGGGTGTGGTCGAACATCAATTCATGGATGATGTGCCAAACATTCGACTTCATGAAACAGCTAGGATCAGATAGATGATTGAATGCATATGTAGGTGGTACCAATCTGCCTACCGCTAATGGATGTAGAGTTTGAACTGCCCGGTGGGCGTGGTCGAACCGATAACCCTGTTTGTACTGCAGGGCACCTCTCACTATTACGCTACACGCGAACAGTTGAAAAATGGTACAGTTCTCACGACATTTCTGAAGATATCGGATAATTTATACAAGAGAAATGATTCCATTCGTCTCCATAAGAAACGGTTTTGAATGATTTTTTCAAATATATGTTTCTTTTTCTGGATCATTTCTCCTTTTTGTTTGCATCCGGGAAAACGAGGAGGCTCATCACGTTTACGACACCTCTAAACTGGTACAGACACTGGCAACAATACGGAACAGTTTACACAACAACGTTGAGTTAATCGTATTGTTATGCAACTCCATTATTCTCTCCGACTGAGAACACTAGTTTGCTGGCTGAAATATGGTCATGGAACCTGAGCTGACGCCGATCATCTTCGCATTAAACAAAGGGAATGATGTCGACAAGCTGTTCGTAACTCGATAGTCACACTCATTATCAAATGAATGAAAGATGCAAAGCTTAAAAGGATGGAAATGAAGAAAAACACGTTAAAGCCGAATGAACAAATCAGTGAATGAATGAACGAAATGGATGAATGAATGGATGAATGAAGCGAAGAAGAACGAGGGTAGCTTCCGCCTGACTAAAAACCACTAGAAGGATAGAACTCGATGACGGGATTTGCTGCCAACTAACACCACCCAACCATCAACCGAGCGCTCACCAGCCGTTAGCGGGATTTGTAAACAGAATATCTATTCCGTCGGATCGCTATTATATTGTTCATAACAAATCAATTAATGTATAAAAACTAGCCAAATAGTCCAAAACGCGTGTTGTGAATTACAGCGATTAGTGAACGTGATCAATTCGTACTGTTATTGTAGGCTTAGTATGGATTTAGAACGATTACGGTAACTATGATATCCGTTTAGATATAAGCATTTTCGCATTTGGAAATGAAAAGTTGACCTCGGAAGGAACGCTGAACTTGGAGATATTTTGGAAGAGACAAATAGTCGTGAGTAGCGACCGGTCTCTAAAGCTTTGAGGTTCAGGATTTTAGACAACATTTCGATGGGAAGACAAAAAATTGTGTGGGTGATGAGCTGCGTCAAATATCTGTCAAGCCGTCCGTCTCCGTTATCTGATCATCGCGTTCAGTACGTCATGAGAATATTTTCTAGGCTTCACGACCAGCTTCTATTCAGTGACGCAGTGGCGGACAGTTAAAAAATCATAAGCATCCCGAACGTTATCAATTCTTCGGAATCCGTGAGAAAATAAAAGATAACCAATGATTTATCGATCGTTTATTGCTCAATATAAACGTATATTCACTATGATAAGCGTGAAATCCGTAGAGAGTAGACCACTTAGTTGATAAGCCAAGGTTTCCAGGGAAACTCGTCCTAATTACTGCAAGAATATCAAGAACAATGTAGACTAATGGAGTAATGAGGAATGATAATATCACAATAGTTTCGTTTAAATACCATTTTAATCCAGAATAAAGTGCCTAGATGAAATAATAACTTCCAAATAATAACTTCCTCGGTGACACTGAATTCAAGTGACCATTTCAAGTTTTCGGTGGTATTTTTTTCCGAACAAAGGTAAAATAAGGGAGTAGATAATAACTTTATAGTTGAATGAAGACTGTTTTCTTCTTTTAATGAATGGGAAAAAAGGAAGAAAAGAAGAGTGAAAAAGCTTGCGAAATGAATATGAAGAAGGATAGAAACACAAAAAGAAAAAAGACAGATAGGCCAGATAAATAAATTAAAATAACGTGTTGGTAGTAGAATGCAATCTGCAGCTCGTTTTGTCGGACAGCTCATGCGCGAAGAGGTCGCAAGTTCGATCTCGCCGCAGGTCACTCAAACATACTACCGCCCAAAAAACGGTGAAAACTGTTATTATCATCGCTAATGACATTCAATGATTTTTTGTTAACCACTTAATTATTTGACAAAATCATATTCATGACTTCAATGAATTTATTATTACTAAAGCACAATAATACCTTTCCTAAACAGAACATTCTATTCTTTCAATATTAAATAAAATGCTAAAGGAAGAGGTATGAAACAGGTGCAGCATGTTCTATTACTACTTTTCATCAGTGATAAAATGCCGCACTGTTCTGCGTTGATCAACTCCTTACGGATGCGTTATGCATTCAACTCCATCCGTAGCATAATGTAGGTCATTGAATGCTTCTTTGGCATATACCTTGACTTAAGAAGGCTTAAGGGTGTGTCAAATCAGCGTTTTTGTCCTTCCAAGCAGTCTGGCACGAATTCGTCGACACCGCAGCTATGTAGGATATGGTAATTCGGGGCAGGAGCTGGAACCAAAGGCCATGTATATCGCAGCGCATGCTACCGATAAGAACAATCGCGGTTTCGAAGCCCTCCTGAAATTCCCAGTCTTGCTCATATCACAACATCCTCGTGATTAAATTTCACATCGTGCCCTGTTATGGAAAATGAGTAGGAAGCGAATAAAAGCTAAAATATTAAATCGAGCTAATTCAATGATATTCCGGATTCAGATACATGTCCCGTGAGGATGAAAATTACAGTTCCAACTGTTCTAGATGTATTCTTTCTCTTCAAGGAACTGGTTTGATCTGTACGCCGGATATGATACGAGTGTTCTTTACGAAACATTAATAAAGCGTTATAGCAAAACTTCCTCATGTCTAAATTTAACGGGTAAACAGTACTCTTTGCTAAAAGGTAACAATGGGAACGGGAAGCGCTGCGCTAGAGATGTTGTTGAATAATACGCGCAAGATTAATCGTTCGAACCCCTAGCAAGCCAATAAAGTTTCCCATCGTTTCGGAACTGGGGATATTTTTACAAGACTTAAGTGGGAAGAGCTCTCTCCGATCCACAAAGGCCAGTGACTTCATGTGGTGAAGACCTGGGAACCCATTCAAGCAGCAGCCAAATCGCGAAATCCGAACACCTTGGCGGTAGGCGGCTGCGTTAGGACGAACCGGATGACAGAAGTGCTGGGATTCGCATAATATGTTGTACTCAATCATTTAATGAACAAAAAAAAACAAGATGACATCCATATGAAACGCTAAGATTTTAAGCGTTACGTTTACAGGGTTTCGAGAGTTCTTAGTGATAAGTGAGATTGTCCCTGATGTAACCAATTAATAGGAGGTAGATAGCGCACTGGTAGTGATTCCGTCCATTACACGAATAGGCCAACCCATCCAGGCACTGGTTCGACCCTATACTTGGTCGTCCATGTCTCCCATCCCGCGAGTTCGAAAAACTAGTACCAGACTTGTTGAGGACAATCTCACTTTTTCCTTTCCATGTGAGAACGCCCTAGCACGAGTACCTTAGTATTCTAAAAAGCATATACTGGACTAGCATTCAACGACACTCATGACGGAGATAAAAAAGCCTTCAAGCAGCAGGCGAACCTACACGCAAAATCTTCGAGAACCTTCGTGGATGGTGGACACGATGAAATGAACGGAATGCGAAAAATGCTGAAATCTGCACAACATGTGATGTTAGTCAGGCTTAATAAAAGAAACTTACTACCAGCTGTGGAATTTTTTCTCGGGACACAAACAAGCACTGGACTGACCACTAAAACACAAGCACGGACAGACACGGTTAAGCACTGAACTGACCACTAAAATACAGGAAGCGATACACACGGTTCAAACAGCGTGAGTAACTTGCTGGGGGATCCAAGTGGAGGAATCTGAATGATGACCATTCTTTAATGAGCCAGCTATCCATTTCGAAACAGCAAGGAAAGAAAAGCTTGTAGCGCGCGACAGAATGGTAGGTGCAAGCGGGTCGAATCGAATGACGGCAGCAGGTGTCTGATACGGTTTTGACTCGTCGTTGCTCTGCCTTCTGTGTCCGTCGTATCGCGATGTGGTGAATCGTTCTTCTTGCGCTGTCACATCGTTGACGTAGGACAAACAAAACAACAGAATTAAAAACATCTAGGACGGAAATCGTGACATTTCTAACCCAGACGCCGATGATGACAACGTGGGTGTTTCTGGTGAGGTATTTTCAGCTATCGATTTTTTTCCGCTTTCCTCGCAACGTTATTCAGCTCATCACTATAAACATATTTTTAATGAGATGAATAGGAGAAGGATTTTGACCATCGTGGAATGAAAAAAAGGAAGAAAGACCGAAAAACGATGTCGATTTGAAGAAATCATGTGTTCTACAAAATCGATTTTCCAGATAGCCAACGTTGTAAGTACTGAACAGCCAAAAGAATTCAAAAAATCTACGACGACGTGATGATAAATGAAGAGCGGTACGATGCTGTCCTTTAGTAGAACCGTGGTCACAGGCGGTATAACGAAAAAACGACATCCTTGTTTGATTAATGCTGAAAGCGGAAAGCGGTAAAGCTTCTAGTAGATCAGCTAGATATTTCACGCCTAGCTTTTAATAGTAGATTAGAGTTATAACAATGTTCATGCTCATGGGAATGATCGATAGAACTAGTTGAGAGACAGGCGAAACGAAGGACCCGCATGGTGTGATGGTGAACTCGTTAGCCCCCGGAAAGGGTAATAGCGCGTTCGTTCCCCACCGCAGACACCTGCGGTCCGGAGTTTTGCAAATATCTCAGCATTATTGTGGTTGTATTTCGCGTAATACCCTTCCGTGAAGAGTTATAGTAGGCAACAAATAAAAGTTAGCACAATGTTCTTCGTTAAAACTTAATATGAAAAACCGAATACATTCGTGACTAGCATTCGTAGTAAAGCAAGTTTGGAAAATTCATGAGTAGACGTCGGACGTCACAATCGTGAATATCTACATATTGATAGGAGAGGAGATGTCACTGCATCCACTTAGCTGCCCACGGGAGTCTGAACTGAGGTCATTCATGAAACAATACATTGGTGTTCGTCTCCACCACCATGTGCACATGAAGCTGGCGAGGGTTTGTTATCCCCACTGGTACCGTAGTAGTAAAGTACCGGTCTATGAGAAGAATTCATCAAAAATACAGAAAAAATCTACGCGTTGTTTTCAAACTTTCTGACGAATGACTATTGATATCAAGACTGCAATAACATTATCCAGACGTCTCATTGAACGTATCGTATTCAAAAGCGAACTGAAACACAAACAAAACGGTATTCGTAAGGCGATCGTATAAAAGTGGTGTGAAAGAGCACTAATGGATGCGTTTCCTCGAGAATGTCGAAGTTCTAGTTAGAGGTAAGTAAGCGTTGTCGAAATCGTAGTGTCGTCTAGTAGGACATCAGTTGTGCAAACATACGCTGATAACCGCTTCCATCATTTGCATACTCGAAGCCTACGAAGCTCTCTACTGAAGCACCGGAATATTACGAGAGCTAATCGAAAACACACTTTGAAAAAACATTCTACGTTGTTTTGGAAGTTTCTGACGAAAAACCATGGAAATCGGACATCGCAGCGGCGGTACCGAGACGATTCATCAAACGTATCGTATCGAGAACCGAAAACAGCAATGAACTATAATCAACAACACCTAACCAGTCATTGTTCATTTGCCGTCGACGGGGTTGCCATCAGAGTGATGTTGGAATTCCCCTGAAAACCCGGAGTCCTAGTTCAAGTTTCCACTTTGCACCTCGAGTTTGTCGTAAGCAAATGGTGCTTGGAGTGATTGTTTCATCTATCTGGATGTGACAGTTCAAACCACTCTGGGTCACAGGAACGAGAACCACGAGAAAACGAGTCTAGAATGTCCCAGGTAAGTCATTTTCAGGTCAAAAACTGGCGAATCAATCCTTTTCAACCAATAACTACAGATTTCATTGCAAACTTACTACAATATTGATTCAATTGATCAATATGTTGAAAAGTTAGAAATTTATGAGATGTGCTGTACTTTCTTTTGGCTCAGTGACGAGAACTGTTGCGAGTATTCGCTTTGTTCTAATCTGCTTGTGATAGGCGATGACGTAATTGATGGTGATAAGGTAATCGATTATGTTTACAATTATGTAATAGTACTGATCGGTGGTCGAAAACAAAGACTTTAGAACAGAGAAAATTTTAATGGAAATAAGTTAATACTATGAATCACCCTGATTAGTTAATCACAAACGCCAAATTCCACTAGCAACACTTCCCATTAATACCAGGGGGTCCGATGTGGATGGATTTCCACTCATCCATGAGTGATCAACTGGACCGGCGTGAACTGATGTTAGTTCATTCACTTTGACGTTGTCCACTTTGCCTTAAAGAGACCTTCGATTGTATTTTCTTGTATTGAATCGATAGCTTATGAACCACACGGATTTAGGAGTTGGACTATAAACGCTAAGAAAAACTTTCAAGAAACCGTTGATATAATATATATATATATATATATATATATATATATATATATATTCATAGAGGCGTGTAACAGCGCAGTGTTCAGAGGCTCCCGGTCGTTGGTCGTTGGTGGTCCCACAAGTCTATCAAGCCTTACATCACTCCAGGGTCGGCAAACTGGTACCGAATTTGCCAAGGACGATAAAAAACACTGATCTGATATAATGACTCAGCAAGCCTATCTTAGCCCAAGTGTTCTTTCAAACACCTCTACGACGCTACGAATGGAATTGAATGCATGGTGCTTCGCTAAAGGATTGAGCGACAACGAATACTTCGTCGTTTTCCTTTTTGTAAATTTAATATTTTGGCAACAAAATGAAGCCGTTAATGAACCATTGCCGTTCCGAAGCCGTCATTAGCATCTATATTGGATTTATTGAATAAGCCGTTGTTCTCAGCCAGTGGCAACTTTACAGAACTCAATTGCCTCGTCGTACATCTTTCTTTTTGCGGGCTTATTTTAATTTGAAAGGAGAAAAGTCTAGAACAAATTTTTAATGAATCCTGAAGAAAACTGAACCTACCAGCCAGATCACCAACTTATCAAGTGTCTAAGAAAGGCCTATGAAGAGCAGAAATTGAAATTTTATGTCATATGGAGCTTTTATTGCACTCATAACGTTGACTGTCAAACAGATTTCAACGATTCCACTTCAGTATCTAGGGGGCGGATAGCACATTGGTAGTGATGTCCGTCATCACCAGCATAGATCGATTCCGTTCCGGGCCAACCAATCCTCTCATCTCTCTGGGGTCGGGAAATTGGCACCGGAATTTCTCGGGGCTCCAAAGAGAATTTCTCCACCAGTATTCTACGACATTCAAGATGAAATGGTAATCCTCAAGCAGCAACTGAAGCGACGAGTAAAAGTTGGAAGATCTTCGTGGACAATGAACGCGAGGAAACGAATCGAATGTGAGAAATGCTGGGATCCGCACAGTCGACGCGAAGACAGATCAAATAAAAATAAAATGAAAAAAAGTAAAAAATTTCCAGTATCTTAGAAGGAAATCGTTCAGATCTCGTCAAACTCAGGAAAAAAAGCAGTTTTACTGAACACGTTGATGTCTTCTTTACTTTGCAGAACTAAAAAAAGAGAAGAAAAACAAAGAAAGAGATACTCACGAAAGGAAAAACGACGAGAGGATCAGAGAGTTAGGGGAAAGCATTCAGTAAAATCGTTTTAGCTTCAAATAAAGTCTGTTGTGTTTTTCGTGAAGTTCGCATCACCTGATTTAAAACGAAACACGAAGTGGAAAGAATTTTAGTTTTGAGTCTTCTTTAGCCAATTTTTACAGCAACAGAAATTCTTATAAGGCTCAATATTGAGGAACAAAAGAAAGAGCTAGAAATTGCCCTTCGTTTGATGGTTAGGCCTTTAAGATTTTGCAGCAAATCAAAATGATTATGTTATTGATTAGTTTTCCAGCTTCCAATCAGCCGAATATAAACATTTCGGCTCTTGTGTACACAAAATAGTGCTGAATAATGGTGGAAAAAAAAATAAACTACGAATCTTTTTAGGTGAACACCTCACTATCGATCGTGCTCGATAACTATCGATTACTCAAATTATCGAAAAGTGATAAATCTTTGACATTTCCATTGTATTGATTATTTTTGTAAAATGGTGGAATACTTACTACAGTTTCATTTGTATCTGAAAATAAGCAAAATCGATTTCGACGAAGTCTGTATCCTAAAAATCGATTATTCCTATTAAGAAGACGAAGATAGTTTTTTTCTTCTTATTTTCACTTTTCGATCATTTCCAAATGCTCGGACACCTTAGCAGATCCAACAAAAGCAAGAAACATCAGATGTAGAGATCTAACTGGTTTTACTCGATAGAAAATAATGGTAGGTTCATCCTCGTAATTTGTTTTATACGTTTCATTTCCTTATTAGACACGGAGTTTCATAACTGGTAGTGTTTGCACTGTGTGAGTGCCATCGGTTACGCGCAATAAATCTGCGTTAGGAATTATACAAGAAGATAAGTAGTTTAAAGAACGACAATAACATTGGAAAACGAGACCGTGTGATGATGGACATGTTTTTCAAGTGTTTTCGTGTGCTTGTGAGAGAATGCGACTGCAAAAGATCAATAATCGAGGACGACACAATTTCCGAGTAGACGACGACGATAATGATAAAAGTGACGACGATGACGAGGACGACGAGCCCTGCGTCGCCGACGAGATGGAAGGCGACGACGACGGTGAGGTTAGCGACGACAATGACAGAGACGACGTGGACTGCGTCGACGACGACGAGAAGGCGACAACGACGACGACGACGACGGCGGCGACGACGGCGACTGGTCGACCAGTCCATTGGTTGGTCGATCGGCCGACTGGCTCGCAGACTTGTTTACAAATCACGATCTTCATGAATGTGCCTATTTCCAGATACAGCACGAATCACCGATAATCGCGCACACATGGAAAAGAAAAGGATGCTGATTAGTAAGCAAAACTCAGAACCTTAGCAGTTACGCTTCGTACCCGAGGTTATTTCTCCGGGGTCTTATGTGCTATGCACTGCACCAACAAAAGCCCTGGCTTTGCTTTTCTCTCACTCAGTTGTTTATCCTAAAGATGCTATCACATAATACCGTGCCATCAGGATACAATAGGCAGTAAATGGCATTAATCTTCTCGCATAAATCTGATGCCTAAACATTCGACTCCATTCGTAGCATCTTCGAGGAATTGAATACACTGCTAACCTATACAATGTATTCTGACAGCACATCGAGGTATTAAGTCAGTGTTTCTTTTATTTTCCCAGGCAGAACTAGAACTAATTTCTTAAGCCCGGGAGATGGGAACCTTTATTAGCTCGGGACCGATCCAGTGACCTTATTTTTATCGTATGAAACCTCTAACCGCTGTATTAAATGCGTTTCGAATTAATCATGAATGCCGAAATGCGTAACGAGGAATTGAGGCTTAACTTATGTCAGCGATCATTTATATCAGATCAGTAAAAGTGCACTTCGAATGCTTGTGGAACTGAAATTCTCCGGCTACTGTAAATCGCCAAAAATCCGACTTGTAATCGTACAATTGAATGCTCTCATAATGTGACAAAGGGCCCATTTACGTCATGCAGAGGACGATTTTCGATAACAATGACCTCACTTCAATAATATATGGACATCAGAGGCCAACATGTCGCGGGCCCGACCGGCAGTAACGATATTCCAATCGAGAAAAAAACAAGGAAAAGAGAACAGAATGGATGTTGAGACGGAATTACGTTCAATACGCCCAAAAACTTCTCTGAAGGTTTTCTTGATGTGGAACGTCAAAATTTGAGTTTCTATGTGACTTTGCCAAGATCTTGAGGAAGAATTACCAAAAAGATGGGGCCCCTTTAGTGTTGCAAATGTAAACCAGCTGTACTTACAACTGGAATCAACTTCCAGATCCTCAAACCGCTACCGAAACGAATATGACCATCTCAACGGATGACGGTTACAAGAGTACGGAACGAATGGAACAAGTTCTCAGAGCTGCACAATAACGCCGTGAAGAGGAATATCGATGTATCCAAAACTAAGCAGGAGCTTTGCCAACTTCAGAAAAGTTTAGCAAGTTTCTACAATTTAAAAAAGGCATCACAACTGGTAAGAGCTAACGTATAGTTGATAATACTGATAGGGGGCGAATTCAAACCGGTCTTCCGGTCGTCTGCTTGACACAAGTGTACAATGGCCTTTATTTGACTATGCCATTCGCGCTCTTAACCTTTACTCTGATCGGCCCAGAGTAGGAATGACGACAAATAATGCTAATAATAATAAAACAGCAGCTATAGCGATGATAGTAACAATAATTCAGTAGTAGAATAATAACATTTTCCCAGTACTATGAAACCATGTGATTTTGGCCCGTCATTCATTTTTCATCTACGATAAAGTGAAAAGTAAGTAAGTGAAAACCTCAGAATGGTTTACCGTCTCATCGTGGATAGGAGGTGTTCCTGGGTGGAGTGCTACGATGTACAGCGGGGGATTTATTCCCAGCAAGGTCTCCCAATTTAAGAAGGAGTCCGGCGTTTCCATCAGAAACCCCAGCTAGGAGTAAACCAATACCAGGATCCACCACCGTCCTGGTATCAAAGTAGTCGCATGGTAGAAAATCTCCCTCTCATCCAGAAGGGTGGCTATTGCCTGTGGTGGTGACGACCTGGGCAGGCTTTGGGCAGACTGACCCCGGGACTCTAGGGAAACAGAATAGCTAAACCAGCAAAACTCCGAATAATGGAAAAGGTGCTGGGACCCGCACAACCGGTAAGGACGATCCGTCCAAGTATCCAAGATAAAGTGAAAGTAGAGATAGAAGTAACAGATCCTGGTTGCTGGAGTCAATTCTACTTTTGTTTACTACTAAATTGCATGGCCAATTCTTCAACTTTTTAGTGCTAATAACGACAAAATAGATGCTTTGACAAAAGTTTAAAAATTATCACACAGTGACAGGACTCTATTTGGTCGTCTAAAAAACGATTCCATAGAGGATTCAATCATTGTTGTACGATGGATCATAGAAAAATGGTGAGCTTACGTGACTTAGACAGGTATCGAACTCAATTCGTGTGGTTATACACCGAAGACTTATCCACCACGCCGCCATCCTTCGTTTGAATCAACGACTTTGTAAAAAAAAAGGTTTCAATAGGTTATTATAAGACTTGTGTCAGTGGCAGAAAATTCGTGTTCCTAAAAAAACTAAAAGAACAATAGTTGAGAAGAGAAATGTGAAGATGAAAGGATTGAATTCGGAACGAAATCTGTTTACAACTCATGGGAGCAAGCAGATTTCTAGCAGAAAGTTTCTCAGCACAGTAGAAAATTCACAGAAATTTTACCCGGTAGTCAGTGATTACTTCAAAGTACGCAAAAATATCTATATTTTAGACAGAGAAAGAAACTCATTCTAATCTGGTCGCTGTTACGAATCTGACATTCGAAGGTTCCCATATGCGATGCGGAATTTGTAATAGCCACTCAGTTGCAGATATTTCTTCGACTCCTTATGTAAACGGAGGGTGGCCTCATACAAAAATAATAAGGATAACACTAAGGATATAAACAATAAGGATAGGAATTTCTCTCTGAATGCTTTTTATGACTTCACTGTGGTAGGTGTCTTGAATTCCGAAATGTGATGAAGTGCAGGAAATTCATGGGATCCATTCCTTCCCGTCCAGCAGAGTTATCCATGCTTAGAAGAAGTTCGACATTTGTTTAGTTTGTTTACATTTGTGTGACCCGCCTTGATATAATGTGCGGGTCCCAGTACTTCTTTAATACATTTCGTTTCCTGGCATTTACCATCCAACAAAAAACTTCAGATCTACAATGCAGGTTCGGCTGAGACTTGAGGAATTCGGTCTTCTTCTCAGATATCGTTGAATGCCTGCTGAATAGATTCACTTCGGGCTTCTCCTGGAATAGCTGTGGTAGAATGTTCCCAACTTTTCAGCACGGACAGTCTCGTAAGAGAGATTGGGTTTTTTTTTCCCATAGATATCTGCTAAGAATTTTCCAACTCCGGAAGGTGGAGAACGCGTACTATGCTCCAGTTTGGCATTTCTACCAGGAAATATAGCTAATGGTAAATCAATATTAGAAGCGGGTGTTACTCAGGTGAAAACCTGTGTGCTAAACACTTAGAGAAGCTTCGAAGAAATTATAATACTAGTAATAAAAAAGAACAGGGCCATCCCGCATTGGGGTGTCCAAAACACTGAATCACTATGCACCGATTTTTCCCACTTCTTCAGGCAGAATCTGGTTGTTATTTAAAAATACCGATGTTTCAAACCTTTCCGACTATTTACCTCAGTGATCCCTAATTCTTATCCTACACTTTTAAATCATATTCTCCAACTTCCCAGTTTGGCTCCTTTTTTCATTCAAAATACCAGGATCCACTACCGTCTTGGTATCAAAGTCGCATGGTGGTGAATCTCCCTCTGATCCACAAGGGCTGCGACTGCCTGTCGTGGTGACGACCTGGGGCAGACATTGGCCAGGCTGTCCTCGGGATTCCAGGGAACCACAATGGCTTAACCAGCACATCTCTGAAAAATGGTGATTATGCTGGGGTCCGCACAACTAAAGAGGACGGGCCGTTCAGGTATCAAGTATCAAGTTTCATTCAAAAAGAACTAAATAGTAAACACCTTCAATTTCACATCTTGGCTCCTTTCTCGTTTAGAAAGAACTAATTAGGAAACATGTTTGCTTTCTTTTCTCCACTTCGACATTCAATATCTTCAATTTTCTTCAAAGAAAATCTTACTATCAGTTTTAGCTGATTGAAAAACTGATAAAGTGATGGGGGAAGATGTGAACTACCTGAACTTTATCAATCTATAATTGGTAATGAAATAACTGCCATATAACCGCGATGATGCTGAGATACTTCAACAGTTCAGATCTCAGGCCAGATTCGAACCCGTGAATGCCCTTTGAGGGGGTTGAGTGTTATCCAATCGACATTATGCTGACTTGTGCTCTCCAACTCATTATAGTTACGGAGATATAGTTATAGGGATAAAGCTGATCACACCGTTAGGGTAAAAAGAAATGGCTGAGAGAAGGGCAGAATGAGGGCATCAGTAGTGCAGAGGGTAACACACGAGTCCTTGGGAAGGGTAATCGCTGATTTGAAGTTGGCCTTAAGTTCCAAATTTTGCAAATACCTCAGCATCATTGTGGTTGTATTTCACATAATGCTCTGCCATGGAAAAAATAGTATACAGCAAATAAAAAACTATACATTCTAGGGCTGGCATAGAATAAGAGAAACCACTCACATAGAAGTAATACGGATGCGCACAGGTTGTGCGATCCTAGAAGAGGTGGGAGTTCCTGAAGGTGACGTGCACAGGGACGAATTCGTTCCCGATGTCAGAAATGGTGATGTGAATGCGACGTCTAGAAATAGATGAACAAACGATTGGGTCGACATCTGACGAATGGAAAATGAGACATTCAAAATAATTAATTGAAAGTTATTTTTAGCAAACGAGCATGAACAGCATGACGTTAGTTGGACCAATTAGGAAGAAATTTGAGAAACTGCTCAAAGGTGGATCATGTTATTGGTAAGGGAAAAAGCGAACAAAGTGGAAGCATTAGAACATCCGGTAAAGGAGCTGCGGTCAACAAGCCTAAATTCCTATTAAATACCACATTTCGATCTCCACTAGCAAAATCCAGCATGGGACTAAGAGAAATACTCTCCGAACTGTTCTGTTGAAATGTCCACGGATAGAGAACACTGCTTCTGGGAAATCGATGGTGACCTATTATAGAATGAAAACAAGGTCTCTCATCGATGCCACGATCGACTTTCATATTCATATATTTCATATAATATTCATATTTTTTAAGCGAGTAGTTTTGAATTCGTTGACAATGTTCGAAGGCTGAAGGATAAAATGTTTAGCGTTGACGATTCCCTAAGGAGTGCGCCATGCCTTCCACCTCAATCAAGTGTCTTAGAGGTTAACGAGTGCATATTTGGCTTATACATTGGCTACCAGGGAGTTACCGATGCATCAATTCAGTACTTGCATCTTCCCGGAGAAGTCCGGTAACAACTTGTAGGCTCCTGATGGATGGAAGGCTTGTTGAGCCTGGGGTACGGGACCAAACCAGCGACTGATCCAGTGTGTATCGCAAGGCAGATCTAACCACTGCGCTACACGCGTCCTTGTTGATTAAGAGGTTTTCCCAGTTACCGACGAACGAGAAAATTGTCGTTTCTAAACATTCTTATTCAAAATACAGGTTTCTGAAAGGTGGCGTAAAAAATATTGGTTTTTTCTCCGTTACTTATTGTACCAGAATCGATTGTTGACCCTGCGGTCCATCGCCACGAGTAGTAAAGGCCCTAGTACGAATACATCCACTTGACAGGAACCACAAAACAGTTCTGCCATTCTTATAGGGGTATCTCTTAGCGGGTTTTGAACCTTATTGGGTTCCATTCAATAGTATTTTTCGTACAACTGTTACCACATCTTCTCATCAAAGACCGGGACATCTTTCGCTTACGATGTGTATTCCTCTGGATCCAGAAGACGAGATAGCATTGAAATAAACCCTTCAAGCACTGACATAAACCTTAAAAGTCCGTGTTTCGACTGGATGTTATATTTTTATATGATGTCGTATTAACGTCTTGTGGGCGGCATGTAGAATTATTGAAGCGGTCCAAGCATGGACCCGTATCTCTGTTTCATAACAGACCGGCAGCAGCACTGTCGAGTCAAAAAAATGCATTCGTTTTGTCAGTCGATCAGTGGCCTCTCTGAGAGGAACTAAAGTGGCGTGCTCTTTTTTCCCTCTCTTGCCCACCCTACGATTAGCGTTACTACCAAATATAGAGAATCTCTATGAAATAGATAATCCTCTATATACCTAACAAATATACTTTATAAGTTAATAGGTAAAATTTCTCGTAAGTGCATGTAACCTTAGCGGTCGTGACGAGTCGTTGGGAGACGAATGGCAGTGCTACGGGGCGTGACTAGATCCAAGCGAGTGGCATGATTCGCAGGGTCAAGGCAGGGGTCGCAAGGTCTAGTCTTTAAACAATGAGTCCTGACTGGTAGCATGCCTGGTGGTGTGCCTAATGGTTACGATGCGATGTGAATGTAGAGCACGGACGTGGGCGCTGTGGCAAATATTTTACTATGCAATAGATTACATGCACTTACGAGAAATGTTCTCTATTAACTTCTGTAATGCAGAGATATTTGCAAAACTCCGGACGGCAGGTGTCTGCAATGGGGGAACGACCACGCTATTTTCCTTTCCGGGGACAAACCCTGAGTAATTCCCCTGCCATGAAAAATCGTAATAGGAAGTAAATAAAAAGAGTTAACATTGTGATTTCGACTATAGCCCTCAGCCTAACTGGGTTCGTTGCCGTTTTGGGCTCCCTAGATCAATCCCGTTGACGGGTGATTGCTGATGGCGCTGGTCGATAAAATTACCTGAGAGACAAGCGGGACGAAGAAACCGTGTGGTGTGGTGGTGAATGCGTTAGCTCCCGGAAAGGGTAATAGCGCGTTCATTCCCCACCGAAAACACCTGCTGTCCAGAGTTCTGCAAAAATCTCAGCATCATTGTAGTTGTATTTTTTCCTTCTTCTGTAAACGCTTCACAGCCAATAATGTAGACTAGAAGATGATGATCTCGTACGAATCGTAAACTGTGCTCTAACAAAGTTATAGCGCTAGTGTCGTCCAACAAAGCGGAAAAGGAAACAAACTTGAAGCAGGTTTTAAAGCTGGAAAGAAAGTGAGTTCACCTCATTGGTTTTCCAGCAACCCAGTATTTTATACCTCCTGATGTTTATCATATCCCGACCTAACCTTTACAAAATTAGCAGCGTACTGTTCAGACGAGCGGTCTCCAGATACTATTCGGGTCTTAGCACTACCTCCGTTTGCCCCCTTTGTCTTGCATCCATTATTCACAGAGGTGGTGAAGCACGTATATGGCTTCGGAAATATCTTGAAGATCTGTTAGGCTCTCTCACTAGCATGGTGGATGCTGGAAGAGTTCATTTTCCTTGGAAATCCGATATAATTTTTTCTCAGTTTGTGATCATAGACGGCGGCCGGTTCTTACGGATAGGAGGGAAATTTGTCCTCCAAAACAACAAGTTCCCATGACGGCAGCGAATTCTGCAATGTCCTCCTGAAATTCTGTGTTCGGCCGTTAGAAAAGAATAAAACAGGCCGAATTTAAAGAAGTAAAATACCGAGTTACAAAGCTCTTTAATGGCAGCCGAAACCACATGCCAATCCGAACGTTTTCGTGGATAATGGATTTGCGGAAACGAAACGAACGAAAAAGAAATGCAACGATCTGAACATTATGTGATGCCAGATTATGCTTGGATACCAACTTGGATGGCCCATCCTCACTGATTTTCTGGACCCCAGCATAACCTCCACTTTTTCGGAGATTTGCTGGTTTAGCCATTGTGGTTCCCTGGAATAATGAGCTCAGATTGGCAGAAGTCTGCCCTAGGTCGTCACAATCACAGGCACTCGCAGCCAGCCCTTGTGGATCAGAGGGAAATTTGCCACCATTCGACAAGTTTGATACCAGGATGGTGGTGGATCCTGGTATTGGTTTACTGTCAGCTAGGCTTCGTGATGGAAACACCGGACTCCTTCTCAGCTTGGGAGACCCTGCCGTCTTTGTATATCGCAGCACGGATGTCAGATTGTATAAGTAGGAAGAAAATAAAAATCAGAAATGAAACGTTCAGAAAGTATCTTATTTATCTTAGAAAGTATTTATTTAAAGTTATCTTATTACTCAATAAAACTCTTATAAACAGCACCGTAAATTCTCGAAATAAAAGAAGAAAAATGGTACGATTGAATCATTAAACAATTATGTACAGAGACTGGCATATAAAATGGAATAAAGGGAGAGAGAGAAATGAAGACTTGAAGAGATAGAAGAGATGAAGAGATAGAGAGGGTGAGAGCACTTCGATGGCACCTTCGATCACCAGGCAAACAAGAAAAATAATAATAACACTAGTTTAATACAATATAGGGTGCGATGTGATAAGAGTGCGATGAGAAATCGAATCAGATGTTCGTTGTGATGGTGGCCGAAAAGCCGAATATATTGGTTGGGGCAGACCAATAAGGTAATGGAAGAACCTGAGCACAACCACCAGCATAGTCAAACTATGCAGTTCGTTCATCGCCAATAACGGCTACGTTTAGTACGTTTAGATCCACCTTTTCATGTGAATCTAATCCTATTAGTGAATTCAAAAGTCAGCTTTGTCTTCAAAAATTTGGATCGATGATAGAGCGCTTCGTCACCATTAGGCGACCAGAGATCCTCCACGTTTCTAGGAAAGCACGCTGTAATAAATTTTTGAGAGACGGATTGAAGCAATAGTACTTCAGGTCGCACTGGTAGAAATAGATTCAGTACTATTATCGAAGCGGTGAAGAAATACAATTTACATGAGAGATATGCTCTTCCACCACAACGTTTATTTATCTAAAGAAAACTCTGCTCACCACATAAACGTCTGAAAATGCCACCCATATTCATAAATATGCTGAGGTACGAGCAAAACTCGGACCTCTGTTGGACTTCAAAACCGCGATTGCCCTCACAAAGGTTCGCATGCCATCCACCACACCAACCAAGGCCCTTTTTGCCTTTCTTCCGGTCATGTCTTTACACTGTCCGTGTTATCTTTGTTAAACCTCCTATAAGTTTCATTTCTCATCGAGAAAACTCATGTCATCCAGTTGAATAAAACAACTAACATCAGGACCAATAAAAACGCTCAGGGCAACTAATCGATTCCAACAGATCAATCTCTATTATTCAACTCAATCAATCAATCAGCTCACAGGACATAAAGATTAAAAGTCGAACATTCAACTTATTAACTTCGGCTCCAAGTACAGTCATACTACATGCGTTAGCGTCTATGCTCATACCCGTACCCTATGTTGCTCGGCAGTTTGGATTTGGCACCGAAGTAATAGTTCAAGTTCTAGTAGGAAAAATAAATGGTAATACACAATACGCGGCTTTTTGGTGGGTACAGTTAAAATCATAGAGGTCTAATATAGATACAGTGAAATCTGATCGACTCCCGTTCATTGAGTGTGTAGAGGATTCGATTGCGACATTCAAAACACCGTATTTGTTAAACATTCATAAGAAGGAGGATGAGCTAAGGTTCTTCAAGGAATTAGCGTTATGGCTAAATTCAATTAAACATCTATCAACAGCGTTCAAGATAAGCTGGTAATAGTTTCTTGAGCTTATGCACCGACCACAAGACGTTATATAGCCAAGCCTATAGTAGACACCTAGCACACTTCAGGAACACGTCAGATCAATGTCTCTTATATTTTTATGGAAAGAGTGAGTTCTGAGATGAAAGAATGGTACATGAGACAAAAGCAAGAAAATCAGTAGCGTCCGCTAGGTTCGCTGGTGAAGAATCTTAGCGTCATTCGGAATTCTGATGAGAACCGGTAGACGACCGACTAGACGACGGTTCCTCAACCGAATTGTTGTACATGTTATAGATCCGCCCGTCGGCATCTTCTATGAGCACAGTTCCGTCATCATCGGAATCTTCTTCTGGTGCCACGTACACCACTTCCATTTCAAGATCACCGTGCTGAGAGCTCAGAATATCGACGGCTTGTTGATGCTTAGCATTACGAAGATCAAAATCATTCACAGACAAAATCGCATCACCGACGAAGATTTGCCCACATCGATGAGCCGGTTGTCCAGGTTGAATTTCGGAGATTACAATGGGAAGTGCGTGTTCTGCGCCACCCCTTAAACATCAGCAATCCTTCCCACACTTATTTTTTCTATTTTAATGTTATTTCTCGTCAGACAAGGAAATGTCTTTCAATAGGTGCAATATTATGGATGTTGTAGTATTCGTATAGTCTGCCTATTTAACCCATCTCTTGAAATGTTATGTCACGGAAGAATAAATATTTGATAATGGAAGGCGCTGTAGGAGTTTCGCCTGGTACCAGATTGCTGCACGGATCTCGCTTACAGTAAGAAATTCGAGGCAGGCTTTCATGAAATTATGTTGGATGTCCCAGCTGCTGGCTATGGGGTTAAATGCCGACTAAAAACTGTCTTTCACTGTTTCGAGGCTAAGAGGAATTCAGAAGATCGGTTCCCCACTTGGATACGTCGAATTGAACTCTGCATTCTGGATTCAAGTGACCACATGCATTTGTATGTGAATGTAGAGTTTGGTGAATACGGATAGTATGTTTCACTTCGTCTAGGGAAAAATCTTGCTTTCAAAGAACTACGTTACCTCAAACAAGTACGCCCATGGCTACCATATCTACACATCAGAGCTGCCTGATATTACCTGCTCATTAGCTGCCATGCGAAAAAATTTGATGATACAAGAGGCAGCAATTTCGGGCGAAAAGAACGAATTATTAGCCTTTGGATCACTTGTTCACCAAAAGGATTACAGGTGGTAAGCGCAATAAGACTCCTATAAGGTATCGAAAAGAGATAAACATAAGATACGATACCGTAATGGAAATTCCAAGTCCTTCATGTGGTTCCTTCGCCAATAGTACCTTCCTCGTCTCACCGACTCCTCTCTTCCTCTTGCTCGTTTGGTTACAGTTGTTAATCGGTGGGGTTGGCAAACCTTTCGTTTGACCTCTGCCTCTGAAATTTTTTCGTTTAGGCGTCCATAAAGGTTTAGTTCTAATGCATCGAAAATCAGTTGACTAGAATTCAATAGGCAATTTCAACATTTTTTTTCTCTAAAGTGTCTGATCTATCAAATTCCACAAATATGGCTTAGAGTGAAGGATAACCAACATATTATTTTCTAAGTATCGCTGTAACCTGAAGGGACAGCGTACATCCGCCATGACAAAAAGCCTACACACTTCAGCTACCAACACCAGGATGGTACTGGCGATAATTCCTTACTCCATCACATCCATCGGTCAGGACTTACCGACAAGCTCTAATCACGGTCTTGTGCCGATGTAGATGAATCTCGGCCTCCAGCTGATTCCACAGTCGATCGTGTTCCACACCACGCATGTTCCGTCCGAGCAGCTGGATCTGCTGGATTCTACCAGCTAGTTCCTGAATGAGTATTGAACACACTAAGATGTAGTCTAATAAATATCTGTACTGCATTGAACAAGGCATAATGTTGCAGTAAATATGGACAGACTAAGTCACAAATCGATTCCCCTTTGATACACAGCAATGCTGTCAGAAAAAAGTGAACTATGGTAATTTCTTGAGGTGTTTTCTAAATTCTGATTTCTATTCTTATCTTCTATCTTCATGGAAGCATTTTCACGTCCAAATCGACCACTCATCTAGACTAATAGCTGGAGGATCTCACCTTGTCCAGGTATTTGGCTGCCAGGCGTGCACCGAACACCTCATTCTCGAGCGCACCGATCAGATTCCGTTGCCGAACACACTCCTTCCGAAGTACGTCCAGTTCGCACTCGGTACGTAACGATGGCATTAACATTTCGTGAAGTTGCCCGATTTGGCTGTCCTCAAAATCATGAAGCTTCTAGCAACCAATCACATAAAGATTCAATCTTTTAAAAAATCCGAATAATGACTGAAACGTTAAAAATAACAACATAGTAATGATTAATGCCGTTAGAGATGGTATGCCGTTACTGCATTTAAAGCATCGCAGAATTTTATCAGACACCTCTTGCTTAACGCGGAATAAGCTAATCATTTACAGTAAGAAAAAAAATATATTTCAAATCCATTCCTGTCAGCAAGGTGTTCAAAAAAAGCGTATCGAGTTTTTCTTTAACTTCAAAGGTTAGAACATTTTCCATCATCAAATGTCACCTGTATCACTTCTAGTACCGTCGTTCGTCGAGGGACTCGAGCGGGTGCTAGTGAATCTTCCACTTTTCCAGGTCGCGTGCAAGAGTAGCCCAGTGGGTTCCGGTCGCTGTAGAGTCTCGTTGATCATCATACTTTTCTTATAGGCTTTTCGTGAACAACTCTTCTGACCATCGAGTCGGTGATCTTGCCGCACAACGTTTGACATCCCAAGGAATACAATCACTAACGGCTATTCTCTACTGGTTGTTGTTCACACGAATTACGTTTCGGGCCCAACTTATCTTCGGCTGTTTGGCGTACAGAACGGAAACTTTGAATTTTGAAAGTGGGGGAAGGTCGGAGCTTCTGATCCCTTCCCTTATTTGTGTGAAAGGGATACTCCAAACATCGTTCTTTCGACTGCGCATTCAATAACGATGAGTGGACTTTCATCATGCTCACGTACGGACCAGGTTTCTGACACATACATTAGGGCAAGAAGGTACCGTAGAGTCCAAAAGGTGGGTACGGAGTCGGGTGTTCTTTGTTTTCTTCACTACATCCTCGATGCTTTCGAAAGTTTTCCAAGTCGCTCGTTTCCTTCTGCTCAACTGTGGAGCTAAGTCGTTCACCATGTTGATCTCGAAACTAGATAGGTGTAGCTGCAGCATTCGAAGGTATTCATTCCTTGAGCGTGAATGGTGCATACGAAACCAATCCGTTCCTCATGAACATCGGTTTTGCGAGATTTAGTCGAAGATCAGTTTTTCCACAAGCTTTATCAAAGTCGGCAAGCATTTCTATCCTCTTGGCTAATGTTTGGTGTTATGAGAACGATGTTATCCGCAAAAGGAAGATAATATAATTGCTGATCATCGACTTTTTTTTTGGTGAGATGGTATTGTCTTGACTACACCCTATTTTGACGCCGATCTTAATGTTGCTGTTGAATGTTTGTGAAATTTTTGTACAGCTCACGAAGAATGTTCACATACCGAGTATGGACACCATGATTGTCCAGGGCTTCCATGACTGCTTCTATCTCAACTGAGTCAAAAGCTTTCCTTAAATCGATGGAAGTCAGATACAGTGTACTCTAGCGATACTTCAGTGAGTCTTGTTCTCGTGTGGATGTGGTCCATCGTACTAAATCCTTTTCGAAGTCCTGCTTGCTCACTTTGCTCTCCTTTGTCCAGTTTTCTGTCAATCTTGTTTAAGATGAGTCGAGTGAAAAGTTAGTACACGACAGACACAAAGTAATTTTGGGCGATAGTTGACGATATCGTGTAGTTCACCATTCTTGAACAATAGCGCGGTCTTTCTGGGCTTCCACTGACAAAGGACTTTGCATTCCGACAGATAACGTGTGAACAGCCGAGCCAGTGTGTTTACGAGGATGGCGGAAGGTTCCTTAGGTGTTTACATTATCTCGTGTCCGGACCTGGTGCTGTTCGATTTCTCATCGAAGAAATAACATGTCGAATTTCGAAAGGAAGGACCAATGGTACGTAATATCCATCCTCCTTTATTTCATATGAGGGAAGCAGGGACATGGTTTTTGAAGAGATATGAATAGTAATCGTGAAAGAATTTTTTCCTTTGCCCTTCTGGACGCTGTAACTGTTCCGTCGGTGCGTGGGATTTCAATAGTCTTGGTTTTGTAAACGCTTTCTCAGCCTTCGCATCCTCGACGTCGACCTGCTGCTCTTCTCTCTTTAAGATCTTTTGTCACCTGTCTGCATTGTTTTGCAAGTGAGGCCTTGAGCTGGCGGTTGCCTGCATCTCGTGCGATTCCACGTACCAGCTCTAGTGTTTCTGGAGAGAGACATCTCTTAGTGATTTTCGAACTTTGATCTTTCATAACTCTAACGTGAAGATGTTGAATGAGCCGATCGTATTCCTCGTCAATGTTGTCGAGAACGGCATCTTCGCCGTCGCGGCTAACCGGGGCGAGTTCCCTCATATGAGGGAGATCCGTGATTTCCGTCATCTTTTCCCTTTAAATTTGTTGATCCAGCAAAATAAAAGGGATTGAGTGTTTTCGTTTATCTTTAACTAAATTAAGTGACATTATACAGGGAATTTGATTTGTTCGTATTTCTTCATGCTTGTGTTACTTGTGGATCTTTTCGTTTCCGGTTTAGGACCGTTTAAGAAATTCCCTTCACATTTACCAATAAAAGGTTTCACTTAAAATGAAAGAAACATAGAGCACATAACTGGGTTCATGCCGACTTGCGCTTCCCAGACCAATCCCGTTGACGGGTGATTGCTGATAGCGCCAATAGGTCAATATCACAGGTCATATAACACGGCTGAAAGACAGGCGAAACCAAGGACTCGCATGGCGTAGTGGTGAACGCGGTAGGCCCCGGGAAGGGTAGTAGCGTGTTCATTCCCCACCGCAGACAGGAGCGGTACCAAGTTTTGCATGTATGTCAGCAGCATTATGGTTATGGAACACATATTAAATTTAAAAAAATCCACAAAGAGATGGTAAAAAAACAAGCACAAGCAGAAAAGGAGTGAGACTTCCCTTACTCACAAGCTTTTTTCTTGATCATATCGGACTCATGTGGTGCGGTTTTCGCGTGTAGTTCACACTGAAGACGGTGAACCTAAACAAAGTCATCGACTATGTATATCCAATGACATATTCAATTAGTTTAACACGGTTATAAAATTGACTATTACTGGTCCTTTGGTGGCATACCACCTTATTCCTAGAAGAAGTGGCATTCCTGAATGTCAAAGTATGATTTACATGTACAAGAGAGTTCATCTTGCCAGAAAATAGTGAACTTCGTTGAGAATTGGTTCGAAATTTCCACCGAAAGCCTTTGTAGATGTTTGAAACCGGGGCGTCTAGCGCAGTAGTTGGGGATATTTCAGAATGCACGGACAGTCATTCGTTCGATCCCACGCCATGAGCAGATCAAGCTCTCTCTTCATATGTTGTACGAATTCATATCATGCTTCTTCGAGGGGGATAAAAAACACTGGCTAATAGATCGGTAGGCAACGCATGGCCGTGCTAAGATGCGTGGCTAGATCTGAGTGAGTGGTGTGGGTCGCAGGGTCACGGCATGGGTCGTGAGGTCTAGCCCCTAAGCAATGAGTCGTGCCTGGTAGCATGCCTGGTGGCGTGTCTGATGGATAACAGTTGGGTAGGATATCCATCTAATCACCTCCACGATGCTACGGATGGTGTCGAAGCGTGACGCATCCTTAACGGACTGATTAGTAATGAAAGTTGTGTCATTTATTCTTTCAATTCAGCAGAGAGTAAACTTAGGACGAGATTTGTTGCCGCTGCGGAACAAGTACCTGTCTCCACGTGTGTTCCTTTGAACAACAAATGTTATCAAACCCTTTGGTGATGACCATAACGACAGTCTATCCCAGATAGTTCGGGAATTCAGGAAAGAGATTTTGTCGAAAGGAAGGTAGCATTATGCAGCATAAAAGTATTCTCTTACTGCCATTAAAAAAGAGTAGGTGGTAAATAAAACGGTTAAGATTGTGATTATAACTAAAGCCTCAGCTTAACTGGGTTCATGCCGACTTGTGCTTGCCAGACCAATCCCGTTGACGGGTGATTGTTGATAGCACCAATAGGTCAATAACACAGCTGCGAGACAGGCGAAACGAAGGACTCGCATGGTGTGGTGGTGAACGTGTTACACCCCGGAAAGGACAATAACGCGTTCGTTCCCCACCGCAGACACCTGGAGTTTTGCAAATATCTCCGCATCGTTGAAGTTATATTTCGCAATATATATATATATATATATATATATATATATATATATATATATATATATATATATATATATCCTGCCATTAAAAAAGAGTAGGCAGCAAATAATAAGTTAAATAATAGTAGTATAAATAATATTAATTAACAATAATCAAATAATAATAAGTTGATAATAATAATAATAATAGTCGAATGAAAGAAGTGCTAGGATCCGCACCATAAGTCATGTCGGATCATACAAAAAAAGTTATATGAAGGTGGTTTTTGTAAGAGAACGATTATTCCTTTATGTTTTTGTGTGATGGTACTTTCACAAGTGCTTAGCAATTTTTACACTGTAAATACCGAGTGACTACGGTTCACAATCTAATGTTTTCTTACTCGGTTATTCATTGATCTGCAGTACTAAAGAAAGCTCTTTGCGTTGATCAATCCCTGAGGGATGCGCCATGCATTCGACTTCAATAACGATCGTTTGGAGATGACTGGATGCATATGTGGCCTTTACAATGACTCGCCGTGGCCCACCGATGTATCGAGCCAGTGCTGCTATCTTCCCAGACAAGTGTGGTACCAATTTGCCGACCCCGGACAGATGGAAGGCTTGGTGGGTCATGGGCGCGGTGATCGATTCCACGTGTGTGCTGCAGGGCGCCTCCGACCACTGCGCCACACACGCTCCTCGGCGGAGAAAAGAAACAGGAAATTGTGATGTTCGCAAAAAAATGAACGGATTTTTTCTTTTTTCTAATTCGTGCCCATTGACTTCCGCAAATCTTAAACGGTATATCGCGGAAAAAGGAATACATTCACGGTGAGGATGCAACTGACTGCTTCATAATTTGTAAACGTTTCACGTTTCAGATGTGTTTACAAAATTCTCTTCAACTTCATCGAAGAGCGATACCAATGAAATCCTTGTTCCAGTTGAAAGCGAACAATACCGAACTGTTTGATAGAGGAATCAAAACACTAAGCGTACGGCTTTGATAGAAAGCATTAAGCGTTTCCTTAGCAATGTTCCATGAATTCGACTTAATTAACCATTGTCGGGGTGATAGAATATGTATTTGAATTATAGAGTTACTTAGTTATTTGCGCTACTCGCTGATATATCAAATAGGTGTTTTTGTCCTCTGCAAGGAAATCTGGCAGCTAAAGATCGAATCCATGTGCATCGCGCAATTCGCCACAAATCACTGCGCTAGAAATGCCCACTCATTTGGCAGACGGCGGAAATACTTAGCATTACCCAATAAATTCTTTTTAGGCTATAACGACAGCTTAGGGTGATCAAAATGGTCTGCGTATGAGCGCCACATAACTATAACGCTAGACCACGTCTGTCTTTGACGACAATGAGCTCAAATTTTGATGAACCGGCTGTGAATTGGACTACTTTCATTCATCCACTATGTTGAAAAAGACCTTTCACCTTCTCATTATCGTTTTCATACTTCTGCCGAAGAATTAAAACAGCATAAACCTCACTTCTTTAATAGCTTACGAAAAGTATCTGTATCAGTTCTTAGCGCTGGATTTACAGTTCCAGTGGAAGATCACGAAATTATTGTTAAAAAGATGAAGAAATGTCAATGAATAAAGAGGACCGATGCATAATAAGCTAACTTTGGTGTGAAAAAACGAGGTTTTCAAGTAAATTATGGTAAGGCAAGCAGCAGTAAGAGCGCTAGTTTCACTCCTATGGGAGTTAAATGAAAGATGTCATGGAGCCAACACTTTATGAAGAGGAGTCATTTGTTTAAATATGTAATAAGTAAAAAATGACATAAAGTGTAGGATTAGGCACAATACCCGTGAAAAAAGGATAAAGCTTTCGGCGTTGCTCAATCTCTGAGGGATGCGCCATGCATTCGACTTCATTAAGCATCGTAGGGAGGTGGCTGAATGCATATCTGGCATTTACAAGGACTCGCGGTGGCCTACCGATGTATCGAGCCAGCACTGCTATCTTACCAGACAAGTTTGGTACGAATTTGCCGACCCCGGAGGGATGGAGGGCTTCGTGGGCCATGGCCGCGGGGATCGATCCTACGTGTGTGTCGCAGGGCGCCTCCGAACACTGCGCCACACGTGCCATTCGAATATCGGCAATAATCCCATAATCCTATGAAGCTTGGCAGGACACAAGTACTCCACAAGAAGCAGTATTCTTTAAAGAAGAGCTGAACTATGAAATGAAGACAAATACCAAATTTGTGAGAAAAAACTTCTTGCCCATAAGTAGATCAAGTAATGAACTTACATAAAGTGATAAGAAGAAAAGCTGAAGGTGGACCCCTTCCAAACAAAATGATGCTGAGATATCTGCAAAATTCTGGACCACAGGTGTATGTGGTGGGGACCGGACGCGTTGTTACCCTTTCCGGGGAATGACGCGTTCCCCACCACATCATGCTAGTCGTTTCGCGTGTCTCTCATCTAGTTTTCTATCGATCACTACCATCAGCAACTACCTATCAACGGAATTGACCTGGGGAGCCCAAATCGGCAATGGACGCATTTAAGCTGAGGCTGAAGTTGGAATTCCATTCTTAAGCTTTCTATATGCTGCCCATTACAATTTTTCACGGCCGGGTACACTCCTTTCACCTCACGTAACTAACTCCATTCAGAAATCATTGAAAAATAGGTGAACATTCCAATCAGAATCACACCATTTTGCCTTATTTTTTGCAGTAAAAAAACTCCAGTTTTAGAGATATTAAAGCCAAAACGTATACCAGAAATAGTCAAATGCTACACTCCTCCAGAATCCTCGTAATTCTTTCGCGAAATGTTCCCAAACCCCAAGTCACAAGTTCGTAGGCTGCTCTAGGAAAGACAACGGTGATCGGTAGATGTCCAATGTCTGATTCTAATTTTATTAGGTGTTCCTTATTGCAGTTCTATAGAAAACTCTGCCTAGAGATTAAATAATGGCAGACACCAAGAAACTACATCGTAGTACAGCTGTTTATAATCGTAGCCGAGCAATGTGTTTCCGTGAGAGGTTTTTTTTGTATGAAATTTTCTCTAGAGAGTCAGCTGCCGACGATTTTCTTAAATAAATCGTTTTCGTGCAATAACGATTGCTGTCTTCGCAATTAGGGAATAGCTGCTATAGTCCAAGAAGCAGATGATTGATGATGTTCACATCTACTCGTTGGATGGGAAAATTCCATTGCATGCTGGATAAGTGAAAAAAATGAGAGAAGCTATTAGAGTGCAACGAAAATGTATGCTCTAAGTAACTATGAAGAAGTGTTTGGAAAGACAGATTGAGAGCTTCCCGCATGTACATATACCACTACCGTACACCTCGTCTATTGTGGGAACGGGTACAGAAAATGCACTGGCATAAAATACTTAGATATCTACTAAGATGGTTGTTCCGCGTCACGTGGAATTATGTCAGTTGTTAATTCCAGCGCTTTCTCTATTGTTTTGGTATAATAAAAAATAAAACGACCAAGCTCTCGCTGTTGATCGATCCCTGAAAGATGCGCCATGCATTCGACTTCATTAAGTGTCGTTTGAAGGTGGTTAAATGCATATCTGGCCTTTCTAATGACCCGCGGTGGTCAACCGATCATCCAGCCAGTGTTGCTATACTCTCAGACAGTCTGCCACCAATTTGCCGACCCTGGAGGGATGGAAGGCTTGGTGGGTCATGGGAGTGGTGATCGATTCCACGTGTGTGCTGCAGGGCGCCTCCGACCACCGCGCCAAACGCGCTCCTCGGCGGAGAAAAGAAACAGAAAATTGTGATGTTCGCAAAAAAATTAACGAATTTTTTCTTCACAACTTCGGTTTAAAATAACGATTGAAGATTAATTTCTACGACATAAACACTTTTTTTAAAGATTAACTTAAGTTTAAATAAATTACTTGTAGCATAAGCTGTTGCATTTCCTTCTCCATAGCGTCACGATTAGCTCGAACTTCAGTCAGATTTCGTCGTAAAACGGCCATCTCCTGAAACGAACTGAATAGTGGTTTCAGTGAATTATTGTTTCGGAAGAGTTGATTGACTCGTATAACGCATTTGATTGGCGATTGGCAGTATGACAACTTATACAAACAATTATAGTCATGTCATACTAGCTAAAGCTCTAAGACCTACACCTGTCCCACTACTTCACTCGCATTGGTCGGTTGTACTGACTACGAATTCAATTGATAATAAACCATGCGTTCAAGTACAAGCTAGTAAATGCGTGAGTGTAAATGAAGCCTTATGGTTTTCCTACACGAACAGAAAATGTTCAAAATTGTCAAACTGTGATATCAAGTCAAGGATCTAGCTCCAGAAAAGATAACCCGGTTTTAGAAAAAAAGTTCAAGGTTTTCTTAGCCATAAAGGCTATCTAAGCCCTCTAATTACAACCGCATCGCTAGAAATTTAAACCACAAGATTGCTATTCTCTCTCCCATCCATAACGGCCTGTAATTGTCATTGTTGGTCAGCTAGCATCGCTATGAGACGGCTAACTCGCTAGGCATCCAAGGAGCAAAAACATTTTCCCAACCATCAAAAGATTTCGCACAGTAGAAACTGCCTTGGCACGATTTTTTGTCGACGTTAATGAAACTGCGCAATATTGGAAGTTGTAGTGCTGTGAAGATTATACCAGTTTTGTCAGGAAAAATTAAGTCTGGGTAAAAGATTAAGTTCGAACGGCTACTCAAAACACTGGTATTTCACGACACTCTTTACAAACTCAACCTCATGCACACCAGTTGAAAAACTGAAGAGAAGAAATTCCTACAAGAACAACCATAGCACTGTTTCATTGGTTTGAACTGGCCGAACCTCTTTCCGTCACTACTTTCTTTGCCACGACATTGGGACAAACTTTTCAAAACAACGTTGTAAAATTTAAAGGGAAAAAGGAGAGTTCTATGAAACGGACCAGAAAGAGTCGCCTAGCGGTGCGAAGCGAGTCTTACCTACACTGCTACAGGGCTTCTGCTGCAGTTCAGTGGCATCTTAGGGGTTTTTGCAACAAGGAAACTATCGACTCTGGAGACATCATCAATACCGAAGTCGTTGTAAACAGGAACTAGTTCGGAGACAGAGCGGAAAAAAACTCAGCAGAGCGTATTCTAAATGAAACACTGTTTCTCTAAGAAGGTTTCTCACACAACCACCAGCGACATAAAGGCCACAAATGCGAATACCCATGAAGAATTAGTGAGGATTTCACTGTGTTCAAATTACAGCCTTCCATGATTTCTCAACACTAGAAAGAAAGAGCTTTAAGTAAGGATGAAGCTGTGTGTCAAAGTATTAAACCATGATAAAATTATTAAACTGTCAAAGAATGGAAAACTTCCAGAGCTTCCGAGCCGACTCATCGGCAATTACTCACTCTGCAGTACAAAGGGACACAATCATTGCCTGAATTTATCATCCGCTGAAATGTTGTCATTAGTAGATCCCCCTTTTTAGGAAACCATTAGTGGCTCATCTCGGGAAATGAAAAACTACACATGCCATCATCGCTTCTTCTATTACATAAATATGCCGTTATGGTGATGAACATCATGGTGTTCTACGTGAAATCGTTTAGCTTACTCAGTTTAACTGACTTTTTCATATCGAGCTATCGCATGATGCATGGATTGGGCTTTATGCATCAGCTGCGCGAAGCTGGCGCTCAACGACGTCATCTTCTGGCGACCTTCGTACGTGATCTCTACCTGAAAAGAAAACCAATAAAAATCCTGATAGAATGTTTATATCATTTATTATAACTAGGAACAGATCTAAAGTTCCTTTTGCAGGTACTATATAGCGTGACAATTTAGATAACATAATGGCTATGAAAGCTACAAAAAATCCTAGCTCGACCGCTTCTGAAACCGTCCAGTTTCGTGTTAAAAATGTTATCGGAAATGTACTGGAAATGTAAAATCGAATTTCCATCTTGTTCCTTTTGACGAAGTAATGAAAACATCACCCTGAACAAGCGAAGCAAAGTTGCTGCATAACCTTTACTTGGTTGCCTGATTAGGTTGCTTCACTACGGTCGCTCGCCCATTCGCAGTATTCGCCGCTATTAAAGGAATGGCAGTTGTTGTGGATAAATCCGAGAAACAAAGAGGAAAGAAGATTTCTGTCAATTCATAAAAGCCAACAAATTACCTGCGGTGATCAACTAAGAACGCCACAGCCCTGCTATTTCAGGAGAGATCACTCTCGACGGGCATTCAAGAGAGAATACAATAAAGTTGAAGTCCCGAAGTCATATAAGATCTGGAGCACCACTGTGCATAATTACAAGACAACTAACGGGTGAAAAAAGAGCAGTGGGGTTAGCAAGATATGCGAAAACACGTCATTTAAACTTCAAGTTGATCTCTCCTCGATTTCATTTCGTGTTCTCGATTCGAGTTTTTTGAACCGTGGATCTGCTGTCTTCATCTAGCCTACCACAACGAACAGGAAATGACGACTACCCAAGTATCTACCCTACATGATATGACGTCGTTTCACATCAATATTGTGCTGATATAACAAGTCCTTTATTCTTGAACGACTTTATTCATTGACAGTTATGCAAATGCCAAGCTTAATTTTCAGTTGGTTAATATGGTTAAGCAAAAAATCTACTCTTGAAGACCTAAGAAATCCGTGTCAGGTCGTCTCTGAGTCGTCATCCCCAGGTGGAGGCTAGTCGTTGTCCTTGCAGGTAGTTTTGTCACTTTGCAAAGAGGTTTCTGCCAAGATGGCATTTATTTTTGCACTGATTTGCCTTTAATTTAAGTTTCGTGAAAAAAATATTTTAGACTCCTGCTTTGTTTTATTGCTAATCTTGCGTTGGGGATGATCACGAAACTGTACACCAAAGTTCGACATTCGGCAACACTTCCTCATTACGACGGACTCACCGTAAACGATCCAGAAAGATATTTAATTTAAATCCATAAAGTAATTGTAAAAAAGCACTCCAACTACTTCGTGACAATGTGCATTGATTGCTACATGTATTGCTATATGCTGCACGTTTCGGACAGGACATCTTGACTTCAACGCGCACGCCGATCGTTCTCCAATGACACTTCGTCCGATGGGCCTACCACACGAAATTTGCTGCCGTCATGAAAGGCGTTGAATACGAAATCAGTTGAAAATATAAAGTTTACAAGTCAAGAACACTTTAATCTCACTTTCAAGCAACGAAACTTTGCTCTCCTCACGATTTCGGTGTAGCGCGTTATTACGATTTATCTCGATTACGGATGATTCTTTGAGGAACACAAGTGGAGTGACCAGATCGACGTTTACACTCACCATTTGCTTGTAAACAATCGTCGGCTACTTAATCACTCACCTGATCACTATCGATTTCGCCAAGCAGCAAATCGAGAGCGACAAACGCTTTGTCGAAATCTTTTTCAAGCGCATCGGACCATTCAATCGGGGACTCGGTCCCCATAGTCATCCTGAAATCAAAAACGCACAAACATCACTTTTGATGAGAAGAATGCAATAACGACGAGACGAGGTAATGGATTGGAACCATCGCCCATTTCAACAGTGGTACGACGACGCTAAAACGCACGTAGAGAAACGTGGCAGTGCCACGTCAGCAGATGAGGGAAGTGAAACCAAGTGTGAGGATTCAAGATGGATTTCCGACTCTTAAACCTTTCTTATCATGCTGATAAACGATGATAAGGATAGGCGCTGATTTATTACTCAGAGAAACGATAAGAAAAAACTCAGTAAATCAAGGAACGGGTTAATATTGGGAATGCGAATAAGTGCTAAGCCTAACGGAATAAGAGCACACAAATAGAGCGGAATAATTAGGAAACAGGAAGAAAAGAAAGAACAAAAGAATCAGTAAGCTGTTTTAATGAAACACTTTGCAGTATCATTCTCTCAGCACTCCATTCTTTTCGCTCATTTATCATTCTTCTTAACACTCACCTCTCTCGCTCATTCCTCTTTTTTCCTCTTCTCTCATTCATTTTCTTTCTTCTCGTTCAATAAATCCATTCAGCTATTAATGGAAAGGGCTATCTCCTCAAGGTGGCAAAGTGATCGATAGATTTCTTCACAAATAATAATTATAAGTAACTTAATTCTGTCACGCGGCTGAGTACCACCCCCGCCACCATACAGCCTCATTTGGAGAGGTCAAGAATAGAGTAGTTCTTACTTTTTTCATCTGGAGCAGTTTTAGTTTTAAGGTCTCATATTAAAGTAGATTGGTATTATTCTTGTCTGGAAAACTCCCTCCAATACACAAAGGCAAGTGAATACCTGCCGTGAAGACCTGGAAGCGCCCTAGCACTATTCCATGATTCTCAAACCACTCCTCGAGCATTCAGTGACATTCATGAGCAAGGTCAAGATGCTCAAGCAAAGCTGAATCCAAACATGAATCCAAAGAACCTTGTGGAACACGATTTTAAAGAAAACTACTTGCTGACCATTCAGTGACACTCATGAGCGAGGTCAAGATGCCCAAGCAGCAGCTGAACCCACATATGAATCCTAAGAAGCTCGTGGATGACCGATGCGAGATAATCAATGAAGTGAAAGATGTGCTGGGATTCTCCAAATAGGTGGTGTAGGGGCTGTGTAAAATAGAAATAAAAGAACAGAAATACTAGTTTCCATTAAAATAATGAAGATGGCATGGTAAACGAAGAAATAAAAAGTCTAAATAGATCCTCAGAAAGTCGAAAGCTTCACACCGACCAATGGCCGGAAGAGCATAGAAAACGCTATATGTAAACAAAGTCACAAAATATTTCTTTAATATGAAATGATAACAGAATTACAATCGTAATGACCTTAGTGACGTCACAGTTGTGCTGTTCGAAAAACTGTTTGGTACAGCGCTGAGTGAATTTTTGATTGTAAAGCACTGTTGCTGCTGATTGAACTCATGTCAGAACAAAGCTGTTGCTCCCGAAACGAAAAGGGGAGAACAGTGCGAATTGGATACCGTAGTATCGAAGATTCAAAGCGAATCTAGAAGAAAGACTCATATTGGTGGGAAAAATAGGTTGAAAAAAGCTCATAGTACTTGGGCGAATCTAACACTTATCACCAGCCTGCCGGCTAACAGCGCATCCACCCATGCAGATGATGAGATGCTTGCTTCAGTTCGTAAGACGTAATTCAGAGCGCATGGGCGGTCCATATTGGCGTTCCTTTTCTCAGTTCCTCGAGGAAAAAATTGATGATTGGCGTGTTCTGGCTTTGTTTGCTTTATTATTCAAAGTAATTTTAAAAATCTCATCACTCTACTGAACATAGGTGATTCATGTTAGTTGACTTCAAGGAATAAAACATGTCAAACAAAATATATTCTATTACATTAGTTGGCTGAGCTTGCATATTATTGAATTTGCAGTTTTGTCTATTTTACCTTTCCGTCTGATCTTGTAATTGTGCCATGCTTAATAGTTTATACTGCAATGCAGTGGTAGAGGTGTCCAGCGGCACACGCGTGATCGTTGGTTGGATTTTGCGTCACCATTGCTTTGAAGTCGACAAATTGTTATCGGATCTAAAAAGCTCAGAGCATTCGCCTTATGTATCGGTAAGATATCGAAGTTTATTACATAGGCTAAATATAGCATGGCACATCCCATTGATTAACATCGAACGTTTCCCGTTTTTACATACTTTATACATTAATACGTCGACTTAATCTTCTTGACATGTCAACGTTCGTTTAAGATTTAGGTATAATTCACCAGAATCTTAACTAATTCCGTCCCTGGTGTACTGCTCATCGTCCTTGAGGTGGTGCGTTCGGAAAACTTTGTGAGCACCCGTTTCTGATCATTAAGTTTCTAGTTATATGTATAGCTGATCAGCGTGAGTGCCCTAAAAAATAATCATGCATGGAGAAGTTTGCATCTTCATGGTCTGCACTTTACCACTTTTTTCCACATATGCAAGAAGGGTTCGGGATCTATACAGTAGCTGTGATGACGGGTCATGTCAAAAAATGTCAAAACCTATTTCTCACTATATGACTAGTACGTCGTTGTGCGTGGCTTTATACATTTATGCATGTCTATATACAGAGGAATAGCACAGTGGTGTTGATGTTCGTCATCACGAGCATGGTGCTAGTTCAACTCCGCTCCAGGACAACCAAGCCTCTCATCCCTCCGGGTCGGGAAATTGGTACCGAACTTGTCTGGGAAAAGATAACTCTCTGCAGTTCAGTTCGGAACGCTGCAGTCCGGCTAACTCAGGACTCCAGGGAGAATTACTCGACCAGCATTCTACGGCATTCAAAATGAAATGAAAATCCTCAAACAACAGCCGAGGACACACGTAAAAACTTGAAAGACCTTCGTGGACAATGGATCTGAGGAAACGAATTCGATGTGAGAAGTGCTGGGATCCGCACATTAACCGACGAGAAGACGGATCAAATAGAAGAAATATCTATGTACACATGTATTAAATTACGAAAATCGGACATTTCGTGATGGTGATGGTGATGGTGTCAATGTTGCTGCTCCGAGGTTTTGGTTCTCTTGGTCTCGACACAGTCTTTGTCTTAAGCGGATGACGAAGCGCAAGAGCTATGGATTGGAACAAATGAGTGCATAGAAATGGGTATGTCAATTGGATGACATTCGTTCGCTTGAGCATAAAAAGCTAACGAATAATAATAAAAAAAGACTATATATCAATGCTTCTGTTCTCCTCATACTAATCAAACAAATTCATTAATCACTATGGCGTGGAGATGAAGTTTTGGTGAGACGGTAGTGGGTCTTTAGAGTTGGAGATGAACAAAAATCCGTGGTCTCCACATCAAGCTGCTTAAGAAAAATCCACACGACGGCATTCCATGTTCACATTCTCTGATACGTTTTTCCTTATCACAGTTGGAACAAGTTGTTTACGTAATTTTAAAAGTTTTCTTGTTAATCTTTCCTTTATCATCGTTAAGGTTAAAGCCGTAACTACACTATAAAAAACACCAAAAAACCACGTGAACTGATTCTTGAACATCATTTCCAGTGATGTCAAAGTCCTCAGCAATTGAATGACTCCTCTCCATTAGTTTCCTTTTAATTGGCGTTTTTGGCTAAGCGAAATTTCTTCCTGAAATCCCGCCCACAGAAGCCGTGCTAGGTTGTTCCCAGGTCGTCACGAGATCAATTTGCTGACTGAACTTTGTTGAATGGAAAGAGGATTACCACATTATAATCCTGTGATTATATTTCTGACAAGACGGCATCGATCTTACCAACTGGCTTTCCCTTAGCTGTGCTTTCGAGTGAAAAAAAATTTCGAACTCTTTTCTTGATTGGTGGCAGCATGGGCTAAAGACCCTGTTGTACATCGTAGATTAACGCTAAATAGCCACCAGGCCATGACAAGCAAGGGCGATGGTTCGAAAAAAGTGAAAGAAAAAAGATATTTGCAGTTCTTTTTCATGGTTGATCGAGAAAGAATGTTTTAAGGAAGTTCTAATCGTGAAACGAAAGGAAATTCTCATAGATTCTACAAGCTGATTACAAATTATAGTGCTAAGACGCTCGTACAGGACAAATATTTCGACACGACTTAGATGAAAACTTGACGTCACAACATAATTGTTTTTAGTCGAATACGAGCTTTCACGAAGTTCTAGTACTCTGATCGACTGTCTCAAAAAAAAGAGATGCACTTAAGACTTTTCTGCTACTAACTGACCAACCGTGTAGTGTTTCAAGTGTGCAATCTCTCCTATCGGTCGGTCCTGTCCGTCACCACGAGCATGGTGACAGCTCGAATCCGCTCCGGGCCAAGCAAGCCTCTCATCACTCCTGGGTTGGGAAATTCGCACTGAAACTATCCGGGAAAAAATCAGCTCTGGAATCCAATTGAGAACTCCCCAGCCTGACTATCTCAGGACTATAGGGAGAATCGACTCGACCAGCATTCTACGACATTCAAGATGAAATGAAAATCCTCAAGCAGTAGCCGAAGCCACGCGGAAAAGTTGGAAGATCCCCGTGGATAATGGTAGCGAGAAAACGAATCGAATGTGAGAAGTGTTGGGATCGCCACAGTAGACGCGAAGACGGGTCGTATAAAAAATTCTCTCTTGTAGCGACCAGCGACTTAATATCTAATGCTTTTAATCCCTTTAGGAGTACTTCGCAAGCGTCATTCCCTCACCTATTCTTCTTTTCCAGTTCTTCGTTAGGCGACAAAATGCATCCGGTTCCGGACACGGATAGAATAACAACGAGACGACAACGGACCACATGCTTTCGGATGGAGGCCGGCGGCGGCAGCGGTCCGCAATAATCGAGTTTGAGCGACGCTCGGCGACTTGTCAATGAATTCCATATAATTAGGGACGAGCAACACATAACGAAAACCATCGCCAGAATCCAAACACTGTTAATGTCATCCACACTACAGAATAAATGACAATTAATAAAATATAAAGCTTTCGGAGTTTACCAATCCCCTTGAGATTGTCCACCAACTTCAATAAGCATCGTAGATAGAGGTGACTGAATGAATATTAGTGTCGATAGATCAGGTCAGTGTTTCTTACTCTATCAGAGAAGTCTAGTACAATTTGCGGATCTCGTAGAGATGGTAGGCTCGATTAGCTCTTGGTGCGTGGGCTAGAATCAAGAACTATCGGTGTATGGTAGGTGGGCTAGAAATACTGCGTTGCACTTGTTTTGCCATATTATAAGTATCCTAAAAATTACAGTTCTTCAATGCTGATTTATACGTGGAATACAGGTGAAGCTTACTGTTACTGATGAGAAAGATAGCCCAGTGTCTGTGTAGTTTTTCTTTTACTTTCCCTGTTTGACCAAACGCCACTACCGCGGTGGATATCATAAATTCCATGGTTGAGCCCACAATTTTTGCACTAGAACAGGTTTTTATTCAGGTCCATTAGGGATTTCTACGCCAGTGACCTTATAAAAAACACTTCAAACACCTATTGCAATCTTTGTCTTAGTTAAGTAATCAAAACGAGAAATCAATGAGACAATCTTGGCTCGTCCAGAAATGCCAGCGAAATGGGATTCTTCGTCGCTATGACTTTTCTTCGCAAATGCTTCATTGAAAAACTGCTCCACGTTTTCCCATTCATTTACAAGCAATTCGCAACCACAACGTGCTCTCCTGTATTACACCAAAGACCAAGGAAAAATGTGTGCATATTTCTCTATTCAAAGAAAATTAAAGCAAGTTTTTTTCTAACTAAAGTCAGAGCTGTGGAAACATAGCGTCATCTTGATAGAAAGCGACCGAAAACGTCCTTGCCTAGAGATGAAGCCGGCACGTTATCAAAAAGGCGTGTTGTCTTTTTACAGAAACCTTAAAAAAAAACGGATAAAGCTGTCTGCGTTGATCAATTCCTGAAGGATATGTCATGCATTCGACTTCATTAAGTATCGTTGGAGGTGATTAAATGCATATCTGGGCTTTAAAATGAGTCGCAGTGGCTTACCGTTGTATCGAGCCAGTGCTGCTATCCTCCCAGACACCTCCGGCACCAATTTGCTTCACTCCGTGGGGCCGGAGGGCTTGGTGAGCCTAGCGCACAGGGATCGATCTCATGTGTGTGCCACAGGGTGTCTCTGACCATTGCGCCACACGCGCCCTGTTACAGCAATATTATATGTGGTAAATTATTATACGTTCATAGCTACCCTGACCAGTGTACTCTATTCTTATTGCTTTTGAATTCTACTTATTACACATATACATATCCAATTTTGGAATGTTTGAAAAAGCACATAGATTGTGTTCGGAAGCAGCAATATGCCAAAAAATTCCACCTGTGTAATACATAGATATTTATTGATTAGTCGCGGGCTCGATCAATACAGCGCGAATTGTTTTTATGACAACTACGGCATTTTTTTGGGAAGTCACAGTATTAAGTTTCTGATTTTACAAAAAGAAAGCTTAGAGCGAACTTACAAAAAAGACGCATGGCTAGTGAGTTAAGCGAAGCTTCGAGTGATAAACGTTATTATATCGTAAATTCTTTGTGTAGAACACACAGAATAAGATCATGGCATTAGAAAAAGATATCTTCGAGATTTTTTGATGAGCGTTAACGAACCAGATTGCACTGGATTGGAAAAGCTGATTAAAGTGAACGGAAACTTGCTGAATCGTGGCTGTCAGAAGGAGTTACAAGTGTTTAAATATATTGCACGTACAGAGTTTAACCATGCGGTAGGGGTGAGCCAAGACGACAAAGAGTCCAACGTGAGCATTTGGAGGATTAGCTAAGCATAAAATAATTTTTTTCTAGGATTCATTGTGGTATTGAAGAAAATTTGATCGCGAACTAGAAAACAACCTTCTGATCCTCATGGATTTAGGGCAATTTGGACCGATGATCCTGCAAACACTGTCCCTTATTTGAACTCTCCCATGAACATATCGAGCCGCGAAGTGAAAAATAACCTTCCGTTCTCCCAAGGACTAACGACTATCTGTGGTGATGACATTACAAAGCTTTGTTTCTAAATTGGGCTTCTGGACAAAAAAAATCGAGCTTCTTCTTAGTTTAGATGGCTGTGCAAACGCGTTGGATTTCTCCCACATTACATCGCGAATCCATACCAGACGGGGAGAATGAACATGTTAATCACTGGGTGGGTCGACTTAAAAATGTCCAAAATTGAGGAAAACAGTTTCCTATAACCCTTAGAACATTCATCAAATGACTAATAACTTAAAATAAAAAGTAATTTGTTGAAAAATGCCTAGCTTAATAGACAGTCGGTCTAAAGGAATTTGAAAGAGTCGTTAGAGAAAAAAGCTGATGAGTTTTGGATCAGTGGACAACAGAGGATCAAAGTTAACGAAACGAGTTTGACTTGCTGGTAACATTAGAATTATTTTATTTCTTCAAAAAGAACTATGTTTTTTCTAAATATTAACTTTCTAACCGCAATGATGCTGAGATGTTTGCAAGACTCCGGACAGCAGGTGTATGAGATGAGGAACGAACGCGCTTTATCCTTTCCGGGGACTAAAGCGTTCACTACCACATCATACGGATGCTTCGTTTCATCTGTCTCTTTAATAAACTTTTTTCAAAACTTTAAACTCTTCTTTATTAACTTTTTACTTATTGCCTATTATTGTTTTTCAAGGCGGCGTACGTTGTGAAGTATTATACAACCACTATGATGCTGAGACATTTGCACATCAAACCCTGCAGTAAAAAGTAGTAATAGGCAGTAAATAAAAAAGCTAACATTGTGATTTCGACTACAGCCTCACCTTAACAGGGTTAAATGCCGATTTTTGCTTCCCAGATCAATCCCACTGATGAGCAATTGCTGACTGCACCGCGAAGTAGAAAACTAGCCAAGAGAAAGGCAAAGCAAGGACTTCAGTGGTGCCGTCAGTAACACATGAGCCCACGAAAAGGGTAAATACGGTTCGAACTGGTGTGTCTTAGTATTGTAAATATCTCTTTATTCTTTCTAGGGAAGAACGGCACATATAAATATAGCAATGAAGAGAATTTCCACGACCGCTGTGTCCTTCAATGATTTAGTGGGAAATTTTTGAAAAAGAAAAGTGGCGCTTTCGTGTTCGAATATTGTGAACAAAACGAAAAGCGACTCGAACTGAAATATGAGGAAAATCGTGACTGGCCGCGTGACAGAACGAAGTGCACTTCTGGGAATATGAACGAGGAATTCTCAGAGGACATCCGAAATTGATGTCCAAGTCGGGCAATATCAAGCATATTCTATCGTAAAATATCTTTTTTCGTCCTACATTTTTGAAACGAATTGCAAAAGAGTAACGATGAAGGTGCATGAAAGAAGCACTAACGAAATTTCCACTATGGAAGATCAACCGGCGACACCTAAACACCTTCTGCCAGAAATACAGCTAGGTTTCATTGGCACTGGCGCTATGCAAAATATATGTATTGATCGGCTTGGTTCACTGATTTGGGTGTAGGGTCGTCATCTCTAATGATACCGTATGCCTCAAATGAAAACACTTCGTCGTAGTGAGTCGTTTCAAAAACGAATACCTAGCAAAACAATAGAAGACTGAAGCCAGTCTTTCCTATTTTACTGAAAAAATAACGAAAATCAATTCACTGTGCTTATCAAAGGCCAAACAGCTCTTTGTTTCCCTTACTGAATGCGGGTGGGAGCGGAAAACACGGAACTGCGGAGCCAATCAGCAGAGTCAAGTAACTTGGGAAAAATTCAACTATATAGGGTCTCAGCTGTTGTCTTGAGGGTTAGCGGATGTCCCTAGCTCGGATTTCAGCGCTGTCGTAAGGACTGCTGAAGAGAGATTACGCATAGAATCGCTGGATGAAAGACAGTCATAAAATGAAGCTAGGTTGAAATATCGTCACTTTTCAGTCATTACCTGTTATTTTATTTTCATTTCTTCATCTCCGTCTGCTCTTTTCATTCTCTTACTTAATAATATGTTCTCATTATTTATCAAATTAACACACTCAAGACGAAAATGAGTCTTCGACAATCTCTTAATAGTTAGAGCACTTGAAGAGCCCAGAACTTAGCAGACTTGTAGAAGAGACCTAGTACTACTTAGAAGTGTATGATTTTTAAAAAAATACTTTCTTTAATTCTAAGCGTCTTCAGAACTAACAGATCCGGCAGTGAGTTACACAATCGAGTCCAGTTAAGGAAAAGCCTTAGTGTTTGAAATAAGAGCTTTAATGAAACGAGAGAAAAAAATTATGACTTCCGGTGCAAGAAAGGAATGGTGAAATATGGTGGTGAAACAAGAAAATTGTGTCTGGTTGGCAAAAGTCGGTACACTTTTTAAGTTGAGAAAGTTCTACATAAGCTTAAAGACGTTAATTTAGACATGAAAGCAGCCATTATTTTTCGTACCTCATGCATTGAAAGAAATGCATATCTTCACGAATATGTTAACAGGAATAAGTTCAGTGACAGAAATACTAATAAGGATAAGATTCTACGGAGGGTACGACTAAAAACCTCACTAGGTTTTTTGTGTCACAACACAGTTTCCAGCCTGTCTGTTCAGAAATATTTATGACTTTCTCCAGACTATTTCAAAAAGCAAGACCTCATGACAATTTGACAGAGCTATTTCAATCAGCATATATTTCATGACTATGAGTTTTTTACTTGTTTGTACTATTGAAAAAAGTGGAAACCATACGAACGGTTCAGATTTCGGGGATAGCGCCACCGAAGCTCAGGGTGGATGAATGATGTTGGAGGTTCTTTTTTACTAAATTTCACAGGGTCGATTTGTCCAGGATATCTGATTGCAGTCTAATTGCGACCAGTCGGCTGCTCACAATCGTCGTTTCGGACGCAACCGCCACCGCCGGCATTATTCGTCATGTGCTCCCCTGAACATGCTGGAGCAGGCCAGTCGAATCCAGCAAGATCGCGATTAAACCTGGGCTACTAAACGTCAAGGTTTTCGGCTTCGTGGTTGCCGTGATAAGACAACGGACTTGAAGATGCTATTCGTCGTCGTTTATGTACCGGCGGAGTACTGCGAGCAGTTGCACAGCCGAGATGAAGAATTTTTCTGACCATTGCGTAGCCAGTGCTCTTTTGCTGTTCTCTTCAACAAAAACCCATACGAAATCCATACAATTTCCAACATACTTTTTAATAAAGTCTTATCTGTGAGAATAAACAGTGTCATCAGCAACTGTGAGAAAATAAAAAAAAGGAACAAGGAATTGATGATAGAATCTAGATCTTGTGGAAGATCAGTTAACAAGGTACTTACCATGCGAAATAAGACAAAAGTCAGTAAAGCATTAGGAAGATAAATCTTAGCAATGGATGGATGATAGGAACGAGATGGATTGATATGTTTGCGACCTACCTTGAAATCAGAGGAATTTAGGTAGTTAGGAATGGTTGAGACTCTCAACCTCCTACATGCTCCTTATGAAACGCCTTTCTAAAGTTTTGCTTTTCGCTGAACCTCCCGATATTTTGCACTCTTTGGATTTAAAGAAATGTGCCTTATTCATTATTACTTATCTGGATACTTGGACGGCCGGACCAGGGCCCTAGCACAATCTCCATGTTTTTTGGGGGACTTGCTGGTTCAGGCATCGTGGTTCCATGGGATTCCGAGGTCTACGTGGCCAAAGTCTGTCTGGGCTATTCATCCATTCATCATTCCCCCTATATAATTAGTACAATGAATGAGGAAATGACCCGTTCTATCATACAGATATTTATGCACGTATATATATATATATATATATATATATATATATATATATATATATATATATATATATATATATATATGCATATATAGGTATATATATATATACGATTTATATGTATGAATATATATATATATATATATATATATATATATATATATATATATATATATATATATATATATATATATTCCTAAACTTCTGAGAGCTAATTTTCTACCGTTATAAAAAACTACGGAACGTGATGAAAATATTGATTAGACTCTTAAAATGTTAATGTAACCTACAAAAAACTGTCACTTTCGCCTCGAAGAGCTTTTTTTACGAACATTCCCAAATACTTTGAATCCAACGAAAAAGAACTGTTGAAGTGGTTGCTTGGAAATTAAAAACATTTGGTTCTTTCCCTATTGAATACTATGCGTCACTGGATACGGTAGTGATGAAGAATAATAGGCGACGATATTTACAACGTACTTGTTCAGACAGCATGTAAAAGAAAAGAGTGTAGTTGTCTGCAACAATTAGACACTGAAAGCGTGTAGAGCAATGCAATCAAGCACCATTTATGTGTACATAGTCGATGGTTCGATACCATCCAGTTGCGAACCGGACGCTTCATTAATGACAGTACAGCGGATTCAAAGCATGTCTACTCTACTCTTTTCTGAGAGATTACAAAGATAACATATGGATATGGTGACAAATCTCTGTGAGTGTCATTTTCAGTTAGACTTTTCGCTTTTCCTCATTTTTTATGTTTTTGCCTCACTATATTTTAGCATCGTTTCAAAGGAAAAAAAGCTCATCTACGTGACAAAATCGTAGCTTTTAGTTGACGGCAAACGAGGTATTCGTAGCTGGGACATAAATCCTTTACCCGCTGACGGTTCTTCAGGTTAGTACCAGACTGCAGCGTTGTAAAAATAGAGCAATAAATTATCTATTTAGATGGAAACATTAGATGCTCCTACTTCAAGCGACGCCCAAGCTCTCATAAATTGTCCATCGACGGTTAAGGTTTTGCCTGACATAGGATTCATAAGAAAGCTCGGTTAAAATATTCTCAAGCTCACATCATCGTCAATTTCAACGCTTGGCGCATTCGAGAAGAGTTTTTCCCGATTGGCCCTTCCATGTCCGCAAGATATATGATAAAAAATGATATGTGATAAAAGATGGTCATAATCAGGGTATTTCATGGAAAAGGATAAAGGACAAAGTGCTCGGTGTTTCTATATCTTCTATGGATATCCTATGCTAATCCGATCCCACTAGGTGTTATACAGATGATTGAATATCTATCTTGCCTGTGCAATAATAGGTTGTGCTAGCCTATCGATGGATTCAGTCAGTGTTTTGTGCTCCAGAAAAGTCTAGCGCCAATTTACTGACCCAAGAAAGATCGGTTGTTTGCTTAGTGCATTGTGAACTATTGTGTTACTAGAGTCGCTGTACTAGCTGTGTGATAAGAAGATAAGACGTCACAGTTAAGATTTTCCAGATGGTGCTCGCATGCAATAAATAAAAGTAACCAAAATTCGGTGGTGGTGTGAGATACTACTTTATCTTCTAATTTCTTGGTCATTTTTCCGACCCTTTTCCTACTCGAACAGTAGATTAAACAATATTGGACGGAACTTTCTATGCCGGACGTGAAGCTTCCTAATGCTATTTTCCGACGCTGACATGTATTGGACGAAGTGCATGTCGAACAGTGGATGTGTGACGTCGGAGACTAAATGTATGTATGTTCACTTATGCGCGTATACATTATGTGTAAATATGTCTATGAGTTTGCATGTATGCTCGTATCTATGTCTGTGTATGCTTCTGTGCATATATGGGTGTATGTGTATGTGCATGGCGTGTGTGTGATTGTGGGTGTGTGTGTTTGTCGCCTGTGTCTTTGTGAAAATCTTATTTCCGGTCACCACTTCATTAGAAGCAGGACGGAACATTAGTGACAGAAACTTAAAAAACCAACACATTATCGTCATCGTACTGTCTAAGGAGCGATAGGGCACCTGAGAAGCTCTGACGCTTTAACTCAGGACACACTGTGAAATATGTAAATATTCACAACGAACCACCGTTGAACGCCCTTTCGTCTAGGTATGAAAACTGTACTAACTATAAATGACTTAGGGGGCGTGTGGCGCAGTGGTCCGAGTGTGCGCTGCAACAGACACGTGGAATCAATCCCTCGCGCCCATGGCCCACCAAGCCTTCCATCCCTCCGAGGTCGGCAAATTGGTACCAGACTTGTCTGGGAGGATAGCAGCACTGGCTCGATGCATCGGTAGGCCATTGCGCGCTATTGCAAAGGCCAGATATGCATTCATTCACCTCCAAACGTTGCTTAATGAAGTCGAATGCATGGAACATCCCTAAGGGATTCGTCAACGCTGAGAACTTTATCGTTTGTCCTTTATAAATGACTTAACTCTAAAAAATTTTTTCGCGCATTTAAACCAGTAATCTCGTGGAACAGTTTTCAGGATTTTTTCATATTTTCTCTCCAGCTTTCTTGCGCAATGATTGCCAAATTGTAAAGAAATAAGTTGTTAAATAAGACGAAAACAAAACGAAGAAAAACGGTGGACTATCAACTCGGATCTTGGGCTCTGAAGAAGACGAAGACGTCGAAACATTAGCCGAATAATAGTGCTTATCAACCTCGTGTAAGCCCATCAAAGAAAGAATACATGTTGAAATACGTTGTTTCGGTCAAAACCCAAATCTAAGTGAGGTCTACACAAACGAAGTGAAATCTCAGTAAAAAGGCTTCTTTGCTCAGCAAAAGTGAATCTTTACTAATAATGGTAATGTTTTATTACCCTTATCTAAACTACTGTATAAAAAATCTAATTATTTATCTACTGCTTTTTATAATTAAATGACTGCTAACCCGCCTTAACAATATAGATCCATCTCTTACGTACTAAAAAATGATTACTGTAACGTTTCATTAATTCGTCGGTGATAGTTGTCTGTGTAGAACATAGATATTGATTGTTAAAGCTATTAGTGACTTTTAAAATATGGACTGCAATGTGCGTTTTTCAGACTTGTCTTCGCTATTTGATCAGTCATTTTTCAGAAACTCAATAAACTCTCGAAAATGCAATGCAGTGCTAGTATGTCATAAATGACTACATAACAATTACAAGAAGATAAAATGTGAGTCATATGGCCCATATTGCCATTTTTCAAAACCTATTATCGTTTTATCTTCAAAAACATCAAGAAAAATGAATGTAGCTCGGTTGAAAGCTTGACGATAGTTGAAAAAATGAATGGGACTACTTCGTATACTCGGTTTGAGGATAATAAATGATAATGAGATATCCGATAAGAGTCTGAACTAAGACTAAGAGGAAAAAGTAGCGACTTTGTGAAGGGAATTTGCTTATCACTTCGAGTAGGGAAAAAATAAGGAGGAAGGACTAAGCTCTCGGCGTTCACCAACCGCTCAAGGATACCCATGCATTGGGCTTCATCAAACATCGTTAGAGGTCATTGAATACATACTTGAGCTATACAAGGACTTGCGGTGGCCTAGTCAGAGCTGCGGTTCATCCAGAAGCTTTCGGTTCAATCCCCGATCTCGGAAGATTGAAGGGCTTGCTGAGCCCAAAGCGCAGGATCGAACCAAGAACAACCAGATGTCTATTAAAGGACACCTCTAACTACTGCGCCACACGCCTCCCCATAGCGAATAACAGAGTAGATAAAAAAGAAATAAAACAAGAAGTTGTTAAGGTATCAATCCCAGTATCAAAAGGTTTTCTGAATTTCACGAAATTCTCTTCGTGCTAAAAACAAACTCGTCTAAAAGAATCATCAATGAGCAAATAACAAGAAACCATTAATGAAAAAAGAAACAAGGGGAAGAAATTTGGCGAGAATTTAGTAAAGGCGGGAATTCAAACCGGTTTTATTTGCTTCCTATTCACTAATATCTTCAGCTTCATCGGAGTTAGCTTTTTTTTCCCACTGCGTCACCAATATCGTCGCTGTGGATGTGGAGAAAAAGATCGGATGTAACACCATCAGACGAGATCGATTGGTGGTTTTAACTTTATTACTTTATTTCATATTATTGCTTTATTTTATTTCGTTTTTCTTACTTTATTCATTGTTTCTACGCGTGCAACCATTACTTGTTACTTGTTACCTTACCTTCATGTTACCTTACCTTACCTGTACCTATGTCACCGTATGTTACCTTCTTACCATAACGATTCATTATGTAATTGTTGCAATAAAAAGTTGTAATCATAATGAATGCGATGTCCAAAAATTCAAGAGAAGGCAACGAATAGCCGTGATTATCATCAGCTGGAGGTTTGACATAGAGAACGGGTCTAATTTTTCATCTGACAAGGTTAAGTATAACTAGAAACTGGAGAAAAAATAGTTTTAAACACGACAACAACTATACGAATAAGAGATAGAGCAAGTTCTAATGGTGTCTAATGACCTTCAAAATCTTCACCACTTTTTTCCCTTCAAAGGCCCTCTTCATTTAGTGTACGCCAAAGATTCTGTGACAGTAGTTATATCGTTGTCTATAAATGCATTTAAAATATGTTATTTGTAAGTCTAAGGCCAAAAGTACTGCAATCGATTAATAGCTCTTCAAAATTTTTGTACGACACGACGGTTAGGCAATGTAGATAAGGAAGTATTCGGATTCTACAACGAAATGTTTCAAGAGGCAGCACATAGTCACAGAAACGATGAACAGTTGTTCATTTTTATGATTCTAATGAAACTTCTGGTCCGTTGAAACTTAAATGGGCTGAAGGGGACGTTGTTGGAGTAGGGGGGTCGGCAAGAAAAATGTGGTGGTGAAGACGATGGAAGAAGAGGCGGGCAGTGCTGACCAAAGCGACGAGGGAGGAGACTGAGGCGCTTCCGCAAATCGCGTTAACCACCGACTCTGTCACAGCTGGGCACTTCTTCATTTGGTCATATATACAGATACACCTTAGGTTAAGCAAAATGGCTAGCTGAAGTCCACATCCCTTGAGCATCTCATAGTGAACGAGTCAGCCACTGTAGTAGAAGAAACTCTTCTTTCTAAGACATAATTACTACTGATAATAGAAAAGTTAGAGCAATAGCCTCTTACACGGTTAAGCAAACGATCTCAGAAAACATCTATTCAGCTAACGTTTCGTCGCTTTCGCCTTTTCTAGAGCCGCTTGATCCAAGTCGATTGTCCATGACCGGTTTTTTCTTGCGACGTAGTTGTTCGTTGTCACATCGAGTCGAATCCATTACAGTGGAACACCGCTCATATTAAAACGCAAGAAAAAAAAACGGATTCTTTTTGGTATTCATCAATCTCTAAGGAATCCACTGTACACGCGATTCCAGTAAGCATCACATGGAGCGACTGAATCCATATTTGGCCTGTACAGTCCACTTTTAGCGGAGATCACTGTATCATAACAGTGTTTTTTATCCCGCAAGACGAGTCCAACACCATTTTCCTAACTCTGGAGGAATGGAAGGTTCGATGACTCCGCGGTTCGTGATCGAACAATTGATAGGTGTGTATTGCACGGCGCCACTAACCGTTGCGTTACACTTACCAGAAATTGATTACATCCATGTATAACATTACAAGTAAGAAAAAATCTGATTTTGAATCAGCTAATTAAAGAACAAACAGAACCGATATGATATAAGTTGTTCTAGTAGAGATGTTGAAAAGAGAAAAATAACCTGTTTAGACCGAGTTCTTACAAAGGGCCGTTCCTTGCCTTTTTAAAAAAATATCCCATCCGATTTTATGTAATTTTCGATATGAAACACTCCTCGCCGAGCGCGATTTTTCTGAAGTTCATGTTCTTCTACTGCTTTAGTCCACAACTGAATGAAATCTTTTGAAATATTGGCTAACTATGTCATAAAATCTACCCCCTCTAAATCGACCTTAGAAATGCTCCTATAATGCTAAGATTTTTTGCAAAACTCCGACCGCAGGTGTCTACGGTGGGGACGAACGCGCTATTGTCCTTTCCGGGGAGTAACGCGTTCACCACCACACCATGCGGGTCCTTCGTTCCGCCCGTTTCCCAGCTAGTTCTATCTAGGGTTAAGACCTAGAAATACTGTTATAACTTTTAACGATCATGCGGTAAGCGCAGTGGTTAAAGGTGCCATGCAATACAAGCACTGTTCCGGGATCGACTAAGCACTGTGCCCACCAAATTTCCCATCCCTCCGAAGTCGGTACGATACCACCAGGTTTGACTCGAAAAAGCTATCTCCGAACCATAAAGAACGGTAACTGCGTGTGATGAAGGCTAAGAATACTCTAATGGACGCATTCAGTGATGCAGAAAGAATTATATCGCATCCAACGACATTGATGACGAAGACCAAGTTCTTGAGTGCCAGCCGAACTCACACGCAATCCGACGACATTCGTGGACGACGAATGTGAGACAAAGAAACGAAAGAAACAAGTGCTGGAATCCGCACAAAATTTCAGGTCGGTTCAGATAAATAGGAACAAAAAAGGACTTGGAGTTATTAAAGGATTAGGACGACATCCTTTATTGTTATAAGGATTTTTTCTACTGCATAATCTATTTACCTCATAAGATATACGGTATGACCACAAGGGATGGGCACGTGGTTTAAAAAAAGTTCCACAAAGTGGACATATTGTTTAGTAAGCATCACCATTGGCTCTTTTCCGTGTAGGAAATTTGCTTACCTTCACTGTTTCACAACACCAACGAGTATACGATAGAAATCTGTGCACGCCAGATGCCCGTTAACAATCTGCACTGGTTTATCGCAAAGAAAAAAAGCTAATGGAAACGAGAAACGAAAAAAGAGGAAAACAATGAAAACGAATCAGTTCGCTTACAGCCCGGACGAACAAAGTGCTGCGGTTTTTTCCCACGCTGCTTCGGTCTTCGTCATTAAGGAATTTGCCGAAAAGAGATAGGTCGCTTCCCAAAATGGATGCCAACGACATCTCAACAGCCTACCATAGGCAGCAGACTAGCGCGTGATCTCCACTATGTAGAAGTCGATGCTTGGTGCCTCATAGGAATAGAGTCGTTGTTATAGAGAGGTGTGAAAAAATAGGTACTCTTACTTATGACATGGGACAGAGCCTTTCGTTCATTGTCTTTGTATTGGAAAATATTATATGTCCTGAAACAGTGGAATACGAGCTGTTAGCAGTACTTCACCTACAGTAGACAGGTGCGGTCCGAGTTTTGAAAATATCTCAATATCATTGAAGTTATATTTCGCAAAAATACCCTGCCATTAAAAAAAGGTAAATAATAAGTTGAAATTGTTATTATAACTACAGCCTCGGCTTAACTGGGTTCATTGCCGATCTAGCCTCGCCAGATCAATCCCGCTGACGGGTGATTGCTGATGGCAAAAGATCAATAAAACTAGCTGAGCGACAGGCAAAACGAAGAACCAGCATGGTGGGATGGTGAACGCGTTAGCCCGCGAAAAGGGTAATTGAACGTTCGATCCCCATCGCAGACACCTACAGTTCGGAGTTCTGCAAATATCTCAGCATCATCGAAGTTATGCTAGCATTATTGTTCTAGACGTCAAGTATTGCAAATATTACCCTTATTCTAATAAGAACCAAATCTGACTAGGTAACTATTTTTTACTAAATACTCAATGGAACGCAGTGAACTTGGTCATTTTTATTTAGAACATGGTTTTCTAACCACTAGATATCTCTATATGTTGCTTATAAGCGCCTTACAACAAAACACTGAGAGATACAGGCTTGCTTTGTATGCTTCAGGACCAATAGATCTTTGTCGGCATTACGTGGATTCGAGCAGGTGTGCTGGTGTCCATGAAGAATAGTGAATCGTTTTACGCCCAGTTAACTCCAATGATGGTAAGATATCCTCGACGAATAGATGATGGCCGTCATTCCCACGACCACATGCTCTGCCCCCTTAACGAGTCCTGGACGACAGAATCACCAATGAAAGTGAATTCGGATGGGCGAATGAGATGCGCAAATGGCGGGAGCGAAGCTTTGACGACGCCAATGATGACAACGTCATGTCAGTAGGACGGATATAAATAAAAGAAGGTCGTGTGCGACAATCACAGCTTCATACTGAGTAATGACTGCAATAGAGAAGAATGAACGAGGAAAAGGAAAACCAGGCAGCTTCAACATTTTTATGGAACCACTTTGCTGTATTGATTTGACACTCCAAGTTGACCAATCCAAGCTGTTTCGTCGAACTCGGGGAGGGAATGGCCATATCATCATTAAAGACAGGAAATCGTTATGTATGGTCATGAAACGAAACCAACCTGACAGCGACATAGTGATATTCTGACACAATGGAACGAATCTCTTACACAAATTCGATGCGTCCAGGATCATCAGATTGGAAGGCACCGCCGGTTGCGCCATTTTCCGACGGATGAATACCTCACATGTTCACTGAATCTCCTCGGCCTGACAACGTACGAGTAAAGTTAACTTTCATGACACTTACTGTCCGAACAGGAATGTATTGAGGTGTTCGCGAAGATGAAAGTCATAACCATCACTTTAAAAAAATTGTCGCTTCAAAAATGATTAGTATTGGCTTCAGCTGCGAAAGATGATGACGCCAACGATGCAGCGTCGTGTATAACGAGGCAATGGGATGTGTTGGTACTGAATATGAAAAATGCTTCTCCATATGATTTTTATCCGAACCTCTTAGTTACGAGTATAAGTCTTTCGGTATACGGTAGCACCTAGTAATAATAAACCAGACAGAGATTTTATAATTGTGTAGAATTAAATACCATGAATAAGAAATTTTGCAAAAATTACCTGACCTTTTTGTGCTTTAAACGTTTGGTCATAGAATATTAAGAAAAAGCAAACATTTTTACCGGGTAGTAACCCATAATTCTATATTCCAGAGGAGGATAGCACAGTGGTAGTGATATCCGTCATCACGAGCATCGTACTAGTTCGATTCCGCTCCGGGCCAACCAAGCCTCTCATCCCTCCGGGATCGGGGAATTGATACCGGACCTGTCTGGGAAAAAATCGCTCTCTGCAATCCAGCTGGGAACCCTCCAGCTCGGCTTTCTCAGGGCTCCAGAATTATTCGACCAGCATTCTACGACATCCAAGATGAAATGGAAATCCTCAAGCAGCAACCGAAGCCACGCGTAAAAGTTTGAAGATCTTCGTGGAAAAATGCATGCGAGGAAACGAATAGAATGTGAGAAGTGCTGGGATCCACACAATCGACGTGAAGACAGATCAAATAAAAATAAAATAAAAAGTAACCAACACGTTGCCAAAGTGAATCAGTGAAGATAACTGAACAATGGAGAATAAGAAATTTCGTACCCCATGATTGACTACTTGTATAAATGCTTTCTTTTTAATTTTACAAACACATCAAAAGCATAGTGTCGATTTTTGATGATTTTAGAACCGTTTAAAACCTATACAGCGAAGAAGAGATGAAAGAAGCGAGGAATTATGGCGGAAATAAAGAGGGAGAGAAAGAGAGAGAGGAAGGAAGTCCCTAGCGTAGCTTGCCCATATGAAATCGCGATCTTTTCAATAGGTAATCAGGTTAAAGTTTTTTTCCAAAAGAGAGCGTTTCTTAAAATGGTCTAAAAAATTACCCTCTCTTGTGGTTCTTTAAATTTTGTTTTATGGTAACAGAACCAGAAAACAAGTATGAAGTAAAGGAACCAGATCGCACGTGTGATCATTTCAGTTGTTCAGCGAACTCAACTGATTGGACTGTCGTCATTTTGAACAAATGTTGGGAAAAAAATCGGCGACACAACGAATTAATTGAGTTTTTCGTGCCAAACAACAACAACAACAAGACGTTTGTTCAATTTTTCAACAAACACTATTCAATAACAAAACTTGCACAACGTCGACGTCGATAGACGCAGTCGGCACGATGGACCTCAATCAAGAGTGGCGGTCCGTGGTGGTGAATAGTTCAGCCGCGTTCCCACATGCATCCGACTGGGCGGGCTGTTGGAGGAGGTCATCGAGGAGCACGTTTACGACGGCGTTAAGAAAGCCCGCCATCGACTCGATAAAAGCAGTGGCTGTGGTGATGACTGGTGATGATCGGCGCTTTTTTCTCCTTTCTTTTTTTGTCAGAGTAATTCAAAATTCTCTAACGATTCCAACACTTAGCATTGCGTCGACGAATCTGATTGACGATTTATAAAGCAAACAGATTTTGAATAGCTGCTCAGCAATTCGCGTCTTCTTAGTTTACACCAAAAATAGCTTATAAATATCAATTACAGTTATGTTTGGCATAAGTGTCGTTCATTTGAGCTTAGATGAGTCCAGAATTTGTCCTTGGATGTTCTTAGACAGTAGTTATGCTTCAAAACGTTAAAAAAAACAACAGGATACAAATTCTGGAAAGAACAATGGATTTGTTTTTCATGAAATCGCTTCCCACGTGAAAATGAGAGTTAGTGGAACATGCAGACACGTTCTTTTCTTCCTGAATCAACGCAGTCGTTCTTTCTCCTAATGGATTACCGCCCTACGATGGCTAAAGAATGAGGAGCAAGCTCACTTATGCTGACAAGTTTGACATTATGATCCGAAAGCACAGCTGAACCAAATCAAAAATCGCCTCCATCTTCGAAGGAATCTAAGTCACACCTCTATGCAATATATAGCTGCAGCAGTCGCCTATGCTTGTGAAGACTTTGGAGAACTCTAGCATGGCTTTACTAAAACTGCGTTTTGTCTAACCAGCAAAACACTAGAAGATTACCTTGGCGATTACATAGGAGATTTTCATAGTGTGACTGCCAAGGTGTTTAGGTTAAAGTTGCAATTATAAGAAGTGAGAAAAAGATACATTTATTGAATGAGAAATGAAAGGAGATTAAGTGCAGTAGCAAGTTTGCAAGGAAATGGGGATAGAGAAAGCCCTAGAGACGCTTCAGCTGTCAATCCTCAAGCACCTCTCTAACATTCTCGCCAAAGCTGCCACTCTGCGACAGATTTGGTTGCCCTCACATAACAGAACTCGCTGATGCTTATAGTGAATGAATGCGGAGAGCAACAATCGACCTATATGATTACAGCACTGTTTCTTGAGAAAAAAAAGAAGAACTGTGTTTCTATCGTATCAGCTTAGTGTTGTACCCACCTGTATGGTGTTACGGTATCTGTGTATAATTGCGTGAGGAAATCATTCAATCTCCGTTGAACACACCATTTTTCGAGAAGAGGAAGTTACGTAATTGTCGAAAATCCGAGAATACGATGAGATTCATCACCAGCTATTTTTCTACAAACACAGAATGTGCTAACAGAGGAAATGATCTGAGTTTCCTGTGATAGTAGCTACCAAGATAATCGCTACAATCTGTTGTGTTTGAGTACTTGAAGATGTTACGAGACGTTGGAAAAAAAGTTGTGAACGTTGAAGGCCCACGGACAAGATTTTTTTATCTGTTAGCCTAGCAGAAAGAAGGGTTCATCGAGCGGAATCTGAAGATGGATGCTATTACCCCCGATGCTGGAGAGATCATGAATTTCTTACTAAATCACTACTTTCGTCAACGTAATACCATGAATAGCCACTTTCATTGCACTTAGATGATTGTTTTTCAGGAATACGAGAATCCGAGAATAGCATGAGTTTCCAGTTCACCTTTTTTGGGCTATTATTTCACTGTTTATCTGAACTTACTTTCCTAAACTTCAGACATGGCTAAAGATGTTTGATTGTCTCAGAATTCTTCTGATTGCCTACATCATAGCAAATGCTAACTGGTTTCCTACACGCTTCATTGCGACTCCAGTTGTTTTTTATTGGAGTTTTAATATCTCACAAGTGAGTTGTGCTGGAATAAAAATTGAAAGTTTGCGAGCAGTGTACTGAATTCCATCAATATTCCTTTTCACTATCCTGACCAGTCTTGCAAGTCACACGAAAACTGAATATCCATAGTGTTTTGATGATTACGCTTTCCGTTCTGGTGTCCCCAGACAGCCATCCCAGAACATTTTGTGACTATTGTTAACCATTATTGTCAATTCCTTTCTTTAAGAATACCGGCGATTCCTCGTCTATATCTCTCGTTGACGCGTGGATAGCGCAGTGGTTTGCGATGCCATCGATTAGGAAGCAAAGATGCTAGTTCAGTCCTCATCCCAACACTCTCTTTCCGTTCACGTGGGAACGCTTTGGCCCGGCTATTTCAAAGATTTCAATGAGAATTGACTCCACCAGCTTTCTAGACATTCATAAAATAAAGACGAAATCCCCAAAGAGCAGCAGAAGCAATACGCGAAATGCTCGACGACCACAGTGGATGTAGGATGCGAGGAATGGGCTGAATATAGGAAGTTATGTGGTTCGCACAGTAGATGACAGGTCATGTAAAATAATGTTTGTCATGGCCATGTTGGTCAATAATGGTCATGTTTTCGTCAGGGTTATGGGCTGTTGCAGATCAGACGGAGATTTATTGTGTTCTTACCATGTTGCTGCCATTTGGACAACAATTAATAACGATGGCTCTTTAGCACTGTTCTCGGATGGGTGGGGGGGGTAAGCACATCAACTTTGGAAAGCTCAAACACAATAAAATCAAAAATTTAAAAACTACTTAGCGGCACAAAAGTATTTGCATTAAATAAAATAATACTTCAAAAAACTGGTAGCTCTGGGTCACATATCGCATATCGCATATTCCGTATATTTCCGCGATACCTTCATTTAATTACTTGGACATTTGGACGACCCGACCTCACTAGTTGTGCGGGCTTCAGCATAATCTCCACTTTTCGGCGTTTTGCTGGCTTAGCTAGTTTGTGTATCCTTGGAGTCCCGAGGTCAGCCTAGGCAAAGTCTGCCCCAGGTCGTCTCCGCTACAGGTAGTCGCCGCCCTTGTGGATCCGGGGGTGAGATTTGCCATAATGTGACTAGTTAGATATCAGCACAGTGGTTGATGCTGCAATTGGTTCAATCTTAGCTTGGCTTCCTGATGGAAACGCCGAACTCCTCAGCTTGGGACACCCTGCCAGCGGCATGAATGCCCCGCTGTAAATCACAGCCGGACAACACCCAGGAACACTTCCTTACCTCCTAGTCACGATGAGGCGTAAACCGTTGAGAGGATACTTTCATTTAAGTATTTATAATCTATAATATCTTTGTTGTCATAGCCTGTGGAACGGAAACATAGCCGCTTTTTAGATTTTGACGAGTGCTAGCATTTATTACTGAAGAAAGAGGTGAAATCAACTAGTTGTCCGTATTCCTTAGCGCGTAGACTTAAGTCGCACATCACTGAGCTCATTTTTCACGTTGAGCCTCTCGAAAAGCCATGGATTAACCCTTCCGGTCAAAATGAGCAAATGATTATGCTCGCTTCCAAATATTTTGGAACGCCGTCGCATACAATATATGTATTTATGTATATATATATATATATATATATATATATATATATATATATATATATATTATATATATATATATATATGGCAGAAGATCTGAAGGCATCTTTGCAACTGTCGTTTGATATGCTTGTTGAGTGCGTTTTAAAAGCTCTTCACGAAAATTTTTTCTGACTTATAGCTTTTGCGCATATCAGAGACCTTCGATAAGGGACAACCAGTTGAGGAAACAGGATATGGAACGGCATTTCGCTGCACAGGCCACATTCAAACCGTGTCCAAGGTCGTAGAAGTCTGTCACGAATAGCACCTACTCCTAGGCCTTACTTTTCTTAGCTATGAAAAAAGCGTTTGACACGGTCGAAACAAAACCAATCTCATCAGCAATCGCCGACCAAGGAGTGGATCCGTCTTACGCAAGAACTGTGTCTGAAGTGTTATTGGGACTGCGCCAAGAAAAAAACAGCTTTTTCATCGACAGCCTACCATACCCATAGGAAAAGGGTGACACCAAAAAGCTGTCTATTACCGCATTGCAAAGGATAACGAATTCAATCGATTGGGACGTGAAAGACATACGCATTGATGGAAAGATAATGACAAAAAATTCCTATGTCCGTTTTGCTGACGAGATCGTTAGCTTTTCTATAAATACAGGCGAAGCATAGAGATGATCAATAGGTTCCCCAAAGAGAGGAAAAAAGATCGCACTAGGCATAAATCGAAAGGAGACCTAGTTCGTGAAAAACCCTTGGTGCGAAGGCGAAGAGATCAAGCTGAGCGATTCTCTGGTCACACAGACCACCTCGTATTGGGTGTACAACGGACAAGAAAACAACATGAAATAGTGATTAGTTGGAAGAGGAGAGTAGCTTGGGCTTCATTCGAGCCTCTCAAAGAAGCCACCGACCAACTGAAGGAACCGGAAATCCGCGCTCATCTCTTCTATTCTACGGTCTTCCCAGCGCTCCGTTATGCTTCTAAGATGTGGGTTGATACCTCAACCATGTCAAAAATATTGCTCCCTCTCACAGAATGCTTGAACGATTTCTTCTGAAATCTAACCAGCATATACATCTAGTGGGAAAGCTCTGATCTCCGAAATGGGCTGGTCAAATAATGAGAACAACGGAAGATAGATGAACGAAAAAAAACTCTAGTATGGAATTGATGAGGATGCAGGTGTTTCCTATGACGACCACACAGACGTTGGGCGGATGTGTTCGTAACTGAATCAGTCAATCAGCTGAACTCACAGCTGAAGTTCTTTTACAGATCACGGCACGAGACTCGCACCCGTCACCATGCTGGAACAAATTCACCATCATAGACGACCACTGCTAGGGAAAGAAACGAATGCAAAACGTGATGGGGATCCAAACAACGCGTAAGGACAGACTGTTTACGTATCCAAGAAACTAGGTATACACACGTGAAGAACAAGCGCAATCGTATGTATGTGCACGTGCAGGTGCACGTACTGATACGACATGTAGGCACATACATTCATATATATGTATGTGCACATGAGTTTATTTATTTTGTTTTTTTCACGCAAAAAAATAGTTCCCAACGAGACGCCAGTATACGTGGTACGATTTGTCTTGATATAAGTGCCTGTGATGTGCTGAAATTCTCGATTTTTTCTTCAGCAGCCTTACCACATTATCGACTTTCGCATATTTAGAATTGATGCTTTTTAAATGGCATGGATGATGGGTCGCATTATTTTAGAACCTTTTAGGGGAATTTTTGCCTCATCGTTGTATTATGCCCTACGAAACGCCAACATACGACTTTCCATAGAGAAATCGATGAAGTTTTGAGCACGAAAGGAGGAGAATAGAAATGAAAGAAAATAACAAGAGAACGTAGTGAAACAACTTGCGCGTATTTCCTACAACGAAATGATGTTGACAGAGCATTAGTTAAATTTTCCGACTAGCACTGCTCAACGAGTTGTTACATGTACATCCTTTATTCATCTGCTCAGTAAATCTATTCGACATTAGCGAACTCCAGTCGTAATCTCCATTGTTGTGTAAATGAGCCTTTCTTCGGGTATCGGTAGGACACGAAGATTACCACACTCCTGATATAATATATCTTTTTCTCACTCGTTCTGTTGATGAAGTAACCACATGACAATCGGCTGGCTCTGCTGTGGTATGTGGCTCACTCCAAACTAAGCTTTTTCGATAAAAAATACCCTAACCAGTCCTCATTTGGGATAGATCTCAGCTGCAGGTCGCTTTTGCACACCCAAGTAACATCCATAAGCTATGAAGAGGTGGCAAAAACATTGAGAGGATTATTTCATTTTTTATTGCTATAGTAATTTGGCGGATAGCATAGTGATAGTGATGCCGACCATAAAGAGTATGGTGCCGACTCAATCGTGCCCCAGGTTCACCAAGCTTCTCGTCACTCCGGGATCGGAAACTTGGTACCGGACATGTCCGGGGAAAATCACTGCCTGCATGTAATTGGAAACGCTCCAACCCGGATATCTCAGGACTCCAGGAAAAATCGACTCGACCAGCATTATACGACATTCAAGATGAAGTGAAAATTCTCAAGAAGCAGCCGAAGCTCCACATAACAGTTGTAAGACCTTCGTGGATGATGGATGCGAGGAAGCGAATCGAATGTGAGAATTTTAACCTTTTTACTTACTGCCTAGTCTTTTTGATGGCAGGGTATATTGCGAAATATAACTTCAACGAAGCTGAGATATTTGCAAAACTCTGGACCGCAGCTGCCTATGGTGGGAGAACGAACGCGCTACTGTCCTTTCCGGGGAGTAACGCGTTCATCACCACACCGTGCGTTACCCCTCTTTTAAAAAGAGTCTTTAGTCTTTTTTATTTCGCAATTTACCCTGCCATCAAAAAGACTAGGCAGTAAGTAAAAAGGTTAAAATTGTAATTATAACTATAGCCTCAACTTAACTAGGTTCAATGCCGATTTGGGCTCCTCAGACCAATCCCGTTGACGGGTGATTGCTGATGGCAAAAAGATCGGTAGAACTAGCTGAGAGACAGGCGAAACGAAGGACCCGCATGGTGTGGTGGTGAACGCGTTACTCCCCGGAAAGGATAATAGCGCGTTCGTCCCCACCATAGGCACCTGCGGTCCAGAGTTTTGCAAATATCTCAGCTTCGTTGAATGTGAGAATTGTTGGGATTGGTATAGTAGACGGGTCGTACAAGATAATAAAAGTAAAATATGGCAATAGTACGATATCTTTGACAATCACTTCCTGACCAATACAAACACAATCATCGAAACGTTAGAGGAGATGATTTTCATGAAAACATACTGCACTACAGTTCTAATTTACAGCAAGCGAAAAGATTTTACAGATCCGCACTAAGCTTCTGGATCGTGAGTCGCTTCGTCATCACATTTCTATTTATTTACTGATAATCATCGTATTGATCCGGTGGAATAGTAGGTGTGAGTTGCGCAGCACATAAATGAAAAGATAGAAATGAACCAAGCTAAAAGAATTTTGAGTAAGAGACATGTTTTTAATAAAACATGATAAGTACTAAGTGCTACAATGTCTGCAGCAGATTTTTTTTTACTGTTTTGTTGAGCACGGGAAGCGCAGTGGTTAGTGACATCGTGTAATAATGCAAGCGTGGCCTATCCTGGTTCGACCCTGAAACGAGCCAAAAAAGCTTTGGATCCCTCGAAAGTCGACAAATCGGACAGAGTTTTTCTGATAAAAGTTCCCTCCGATCCAAAAAATACTGGCGACTCCTTGTGTTGAGTCCGACTTTGACTTAGAAATTTCTACTCCACGATTTCAGGGAACATGCAGACAAAATTCGTATGGCAGCAGAATCCAGACGAAAATCCGGTGACATTCGTTTAGGCCAAAGGCAAGAAAATGAATCGTAGCAAACATGTGCTGAGATCAGTACAATGTGTGAAATCCAGTGACACTCAACGAAGCTGAGATATTTGCAAAACTCTGGACCCCAGGTGCCTGTGGTGGGGAACGAACGCGCTATTGTCCTTTCCGGGGAGTAACGCGTTCACCACCACACCATGCGGGTCCTTCGTTTCGCCTGTCTCTCAGCTAGTTCTACCGATCTTTTGCCATCAGCAATCACCCGTCAACGGGATTGATCTGGGGAGCCCAAATCGGCATTGAACCCAGTTAAGCTGAGGCTACAGTTATAATCACAGTTTTAACCTTAACGAAGGACCCGCATGGTGTGGTGGTGAACGCGTTACTCCCCGGAAAGGACAATAGCGCGTTCGTTCCCCACCATAGGCACCTACGGTCCAGAGTTTTGCAAATATCTCAGCTTCGTTGAAGTTATATTTCGCAATATATCCAGTGACATTGTTTTTTTTCTTTGTTTCACGTTACCCTTATTACATCTACTGGATTTGAGTACATCTTCATAATCACATTTTATTTCAACGATCAGTAAACCTTCGACTTGCCAGTAAAGAGAAGTGGTTGAAGATGCGGTGTAATACATACATGGTTGCCAGTTCGCTACCGCATCCGGCCAATTAAGCCCTTAGAGACTGGTGGATTGGTAACTGGCTTGTCCTCTGACGTCCGACATCTGTCCTATGGTTATCACAACGATCGGGTATTGTTTATGCTTACGAGGAGAGCTATTTGAGGCGCCAAGGAAGATTAGTCTGATGAATATGGAACGAAGTTCATGAAGAAGGGAACATCATCGAGTAGCAGATCAATCCAAGCGTACATCCGAGCTAATTGACGGTTTGTGGATGACAGTTGCGAAAAAAAACAAAACGACTGAAAAATCGTTGCAATTTGGAGATTATATGGAGACCGGTCACTTATACTAAAATCTCATTGAAAAGAAGGAAAAAGAAACGTCAAGAACACGAAACATTTGTAGTTCAAGCTGTTCCCACGTTTAATGTGGCGCTATTTCGTTTTAAAAAAAACATTGCTTTATCTCTGCACCACAGATTTCGTTCGGATGTGAGATCTCGAGGTGGTTAATCCAAAGAATACTTGTTTCGCTATTACATGACAGATAGTAGCCTGCGGATACCACAGACGAGGCGGGATGAGGTACAGGAGGAGGAGGCAGGGAGAGGGGGCTGGGTGGCGGGTGCTCAAGGCTTTTGGTTTCGTCTCAGTCATAGGTGGAAGTAGGGATAAAGAGTGTTCACGGGACTTCGTCAACGAGGCAAGTGGCTGTGGAGGTTCCTTCGGACAGATAACCCTTTTTTCTGAATGAAATCCGGTAACAATGAGAAGTTAGCAAATAGATTTCGAAAAATCAAGCATTTAACAGAGCTTTTTGCAAATATCCCTAAACGAAAAATACGGCGCTTTTTGGGTCCTACGACAGAGCGGAATCCAGTGAGTAACCATAGGAAGGCCGCGCGACAGCAACCAAAGCCCTTAGTGGTTCTTGTTTGGATCTTTTGACGATGATGAAAGATGTTACATAAGTGATATTGGCCATAGGATCAGTTCGTATAAGGAGATATAGTGGTTTTATGGTAAATAAAATAAATTTGGTACAATCTGTCTCATCTTTCTCATTAGTTGTTCATTGGCGGTCGGGTCATCATTTACAGACACTGACGATGGGTGACGTGAGTTTATGTCCCATCATCAAACATTTTAAATCAGAATTCATGTAATACGATGCCTTTTCTTCTAAGCTTAGAAGAAGCAGACGACTAAATCCTCCTTGGATGAAGATCACCAGCACTGAAGTAATTTAGGAAGCTGAGAAAATGGAGGTCGAAATCCCGATGGAGGAAGGAGAGCCGCTAGGAGCAACTCCGAACGACAAACTGATCATCACAAAAGTCCAAGAGGGAACCATTGCCGATGGTAAACTAAAAGTATGAAAAAATTCGCTTCATAGTTACTCATAGTTATATGCACTATCAAACTATTCGATTCGATCAAAAATTCGCCATTGGAGTGTAATTTACTTTGCGAAGCTCATCAAACTACCTAAAATGCATGAGCTATTGCTTATAGTCCATCTAAAAATCGATTTCCATTAGGTCCACTATGAGTTTTAACTAAGTTGACTCCATTTTTGGAACCAACTATCGAGCAAGTGCTATTTACAAACTTTGTCAATATTGCTTAAGCGATAGGGTAGTTCGTAGTACTAATGATAGTTGGATAAGTAACAGGTTTTTAATTTCATTCCCTGTAAAGCAAAATCAATCCGGACTTCCTGATGCAAAAATTTGAGGCTATTTGCTGAAATACACTTCACTGACAGACTATTACTCTGATTCAAATACTGTAGTACATTTAATACAGATCGCTTACCGTGATAGACTATTACTCACTTTGATCGAAATACCGCAATATTCTTAATACAGATCGATTACTGTAATCACTCATATATTATTAACGAGTTGCTGAAATTCTGCTACAGATCGGTGATCAAATCCTCAAAGTAAATGGCCAGTCAATTGATGACCAGAACAGCTTTTTCAAAGCACTACGTTTTGCGCCACCGGTTGCCAGACTTAGTATTATCAGGTAGGAAAATTATGATTACCTCTTATAACCCCTCATTCACGCCCGTTTACAGCAGTACTCTTTCAGAGATCATAAGAAAGCGGAAGAACTTGAAGCTCGTGTCCGTATTCCTGAAGCTCGTGCGAAACTCATACAAAGAAGAGATGGATTCGCGTATTTTGTGAGTTCTGTGACTTTTTGACGTAAAATTTCACCACTTTTTTCCCAATGACGTCAGATGACGTCATTTGTGCACGTTGTTCTTGTTGTACATCCACTATGATGAGGTTTCTAATGTATTAGAATTGGACTAAGGCACCAAAATTAGACACCAATGATGATAAACGTTTCGGTTTCTAATTTGCAACCTTTTTTTCCTCCTTAATTTCAAGAAGCCCAAAGTGGAGTGGAGAATTGGAGGTCGCTGCCTTTGTTCACATCGCTGTCCACTACTTATTAGTCGCCTGGAAGTGGTTTCCCTCATTCAAACTGAGGATGAGGGTGGGAGAAGTGTCTCTACAGTGGTGACTGAAAATGTGAATGGGAAAGCACTTGCACAAATCACCAATCCGTTGCAAGTTGTCCATCAGTCGGAAGAAAATCTGTGAGATTTTGATGTTTATCGAACAAAAAAGTAAAAGAAAAAGAGAAGAGAAAGCGGATATCGAAAAGTCAGTTCAATAGCCGTATATTCATTCGCACTGGAAAGAAGACAAGAAACAAAGAAGTGAAACGGGGGGAAGCATCGGTGATGTTTATTGCTCTTGTGATTGGTTTCTAGATTGAGAAGAACAGCGTTCTATATCAGCACAGTCTACTGTATTTCAACTCTAAGGCGGTGCGCATACGCAGTGGTAAGAGGTGTCCTGCAGTGGAAACAGGACCGTAGGTTTAATCCGCAACTCAGGAAAACCATAATTTGTCGTGTCGGTCAAAAAAAGCCTTCATTCACCTTCACGATCTCCGATGAAATCCTAGGCACGACACATCTTCTAGGGATTGATCAATTTCGGCAGCTGTATTCTTTATTCATTCATCTTTACGATGTTTAATGAAGGTTAGATGAGTGGTTTAATCCTTAGGGATTGATTTATACTGCTTGATCAGTTAATCACTGCAAAGATCGATAGAACTAGCTGAGAGACAGGCGAAACGAAGGACCCGCATGGTGTGGTGGTGTACGCGTTACTCCACGGAAAGGACAATAGCGCGTTCGTTCCTCAGCGCAGACACGTGCGGTCCGGACTTTTGCAAATATCTCAGCATCATTGATGGTACATCTATTATACTTTATTTACTATGTCTGATTTTACAATTCTAGAGAGCGGGTAGCACAGTGGCAGTGATGCTGTTCATCACGAGCACGGTGCTGGTTCTGACCCCATCGAGAAGCACCAATCTTCTTATTTGTCCTGGGTCGGGAAATTAGTACCAGACCTGTCTAGGGTGCAACTAGCTCCCTCCAGTCCACGTGAGAACACCATAGCTCAGCTATCTCAGGGCTCGAGGGAGAATCGACTCAAGAAGCAGCCGAACCAACACTCGAAATGTTCGAATGCCTTTGTGGACGATGAATGCGAAGAAATGAATGAAATGTAAGAAGCGCTGGGATCTGCACAGTAGATGCGATGGCGGGTCTTGTAAAATAAAAATGGAAATAACTAATTCTAGTGTATCCTTGGATTTTACGTTATTCAGTGGCAAAATACGGTTTTCATAAAGACATAGATGTTTGTTTGCAGAAAGCTGAATTTCCTAGGATGCAGAAGAAGCGCGCGTTGCGCAGTGGTTAGAGGCGCCCTGCAGTGCACATAGGGATCGATCCCGCGCCCCAGCCCCACCAAGTCCCCCCATCATTCCGAGGTCAGAAAATTGGTACCAGACTTGTCTGGGAGGATGGCAACACTGGGTCGACACATCGGTAGGCCACCGTAAGTCATTGTAGAGAGCAGATATGCATTCACTCATTTCCAACAATGCTCAATCAAGTCGAATGCATGATGCATCCCTCAAAGATTGATCAACGCCAAGAGCTTTTTTACGGGCTTTAGCAGAAAGAAGCTAGGTTAGAATTGTAAAAACCACTAGAAAGTTACTAGTAAGTCAATAGTATGGTAATGAGAAGCAATTTGTTTAGCTTGCGAAATTGGTATGGCAACCAAATGGACCAAAGCTTGGTTTGGGAATCAAGCACTTCCAGAATCGAGTGCTTGTCTCACGTTGTGATCCTGGTTCGCTGTCCGCTACTCAGTTGGCGGTTTGTTGTTTCGGTACTAATGCATCATGATTTTACTCGAGATGTTACAGCAGACGCCTTAGAAATCAGATAGATTGAAATCCTCAACTTCAGACATTTTGTTTGTGTTTGTAAAACGCAGTAGGGTAACGAAATGCATGCGTATTGAATACGATCACGGTTTGATCGATAGGCATATTTCCAAAGTGTGTAGATGGACTGCTAAAATCGCAATAGAGTAGATCGATAGTTGCCAATCAAAAACAAACGCCTTAATTCTACAGTTACCCTAAATAAATTGGGGTGATATGCACTATCCATCTTATAATTAGAACTGTGTAGAAAACAGGTTTATTTATAAGGAAAGGAGTCGTTCGCTACAAAATGGCACATTGTGAGAGAAACTACTTCTGCTCGATTTCAGGTGGGAGACCATGTCATTGATATTGATGGCGTCCCCGTTACCGATAAGGATGTTGCAAGGGATTTACTTATTAAAGCGCTGCAAGTGAGTGAAAAGCCTTTCCCGAGCTCTAATATCAACTTACGAAACCGGATGTTTAAGGAGAAAAAGGAGGTGACCGCTGTGGTGGAACGTCCCGAAACAATGGAGGCAAAAACACTGGACGCAGCAAGCTCTCGTCACACAGGTACTTTATCTGAAGTCTGGCTAGGCAGAAGAAAAGCTTAAAGAATTTCTAGTTATAGTGTTTTTTCACTAGTTTAGGTCTCTCAACCACCTTCCGTGCATATGAATTCGGATGTTCGTGAAATCGCATCCAAGCAACGCGCCAAGGTCAAAGAACCAAAACCGGTAGTGTTGTTGTTTCTCATTTGAATCCAGCTTGTGATGATACCACAAACTTATTTTATTAACCAGTAGTGACTAAGAGATGTACTGAGTAAAATGTGAGCTCTCCTTCTCGCTCACAGGCTCCAAAGTCCATCTTGCGTCAGTCGACAAACACCAGATGCATCACTATCAGCGATGAAGTTCAATCACACATCATCGCATCCGATAACGAAGGAAGAACACTCAGGCCTGTGAAAAAAGTAGACGAATCACAGCAAATAAACAGCTGAGCTTGCTCGTTTATCCTTCATCCAATTGCTAACGTCTCAAAAGCACACGGCATTCAAACAATGCGACGGTAGGAATAGAGAAATGCGTGCAATAAACAAAAAGAAGTAAATAAAATAAGTGAACGAAATAACATAAAGTAGATAAATAAATAGCAAATAAAGGCAAATAAATAAATAACATACAAAAAGGTAATTTAGCGTAGAAGACATCATTTAGAAGAAATATTTAGCTGAAGTAAAGTGAACCAATTCCGAAGGAACAACGACTGATTAACCATCGTCGTACAGATGTGCTATGCCAGTTCGTTCAACTAGTAAATAACATGATCACTGTGCCCAGTCTATACAAAAAGGCAACTAACTATGGCTGTCTATTTTCTAAAATCGCTTTCAAAAGTCAAATACACAAATAGCTTGAAGAGAAATCTAGCACATGATGGTGGGAAATTGAATAGTTCAAATTTACAATTCAAGCTAAGCAATAGCCTGATGTAGTGCCTTATAATAGTTTACACAATTTACAATGAGATCCTTTAGTTTACGAAGACATTGAATTAATTATCCACCAAGTGATGTCGTAAATCAGAGAGACCAACGTCTCATCGTCTAACGAAGTGTATTCCCCGATCCCCGTGAAACTACAAACTATGGAAAAACTCCCATCATTTGTCTATTATATCAAGAAAAAAAAGTACACATTTATCGATATTTTTAGAGGACATAAAAGCAGGTGTAGAATGAGAAATCTGTTCAGTTCAATGTTTCCAATAATAAATTGACAGAAAATTCGAACTCAACTTATCTTTGGATTATCCAGTACCTAAGCAAGTAGGTGTCGGCAAGCTTTCCATGTTTCCCGTCATGAGTAAAATTAACTATCAAAGAGGTTGAAAAAAAGGGATAAAGCTCTCGGCGTTGATCACTACCTGAGGGATGCGTCATGCATTCGACTTCATCAAGTATTGTAAGGGGTTGTTCTCTTTCTTACAGCAATGGCGAGGTTGTTATATAAAAACCCTCACAGTTGCTATAAAAAAGAAAACAACAGATTTATAATCCAATGCAGAGGTTAATAGAAAGTCGATCTTGGGAACTGTTGTTAGGGGTGATTGAAAGCATATCTGGCCTTTACAATGACTCGCGGTGGCCTACCAATGTATCGAGTTAGTGCAGCTATCCTCCCAGACAAGTCTGGTATCAATTTACCGACCCCAGAGGAAGGCTTTGTGAGCCACGGACGCGGGGATCGATACCACGTGTGTGTCGTAGGTCGCCTCCGACCACTGCGCCATTTTAAAGTGATTAAGAGCATCAGATTCCCTTTCTATGATCCTCATGAGAAACTCTGACTAATTCCCAGGATCGACTTTCTATTAACCTCGACATTGTTCAATGCGTCAGCCTATTCTTTTTGAGCAGACGATATATTTTTTAATAACAAAGTTTATTGAATACTGGCTGACCTTGAGGCGGCTTCAGCTTCTACATAGCCTTGAATGGTCCAAGTGACAAGTAATCTACTCAGTCAAAACTACCATAACCTTCGTTGATAAAACTCATTACATAAATTTGCACTCCCATGGTAAACAGCGTCTTTTAAATAATCTCTGATTTCTTCCTTATAAGCATCCAGTTATTGTCGTTGAAATACCTTCGGTTATTGTTGGAGGTCAGCCGCACAGTCTTATATGGATAAAAAATGTGCATGGTGCGGTTTGAAAAACTAGCCGGAGGTATGGAGCGAAGCCATGCGTGGTCAGGATGCACTCCTCCCTACTGTTCATTTCTGGATCTTTGCACAGCGGCTCCGAATAGGTTTGGAAGAAAAATAAAGCCCCCAAATGACAAGACTAGCGAAAACAAGATCCTGTTTAACCTTCCATTTATCTCCAACACAGCTATAAAGCGATGTTTATAAACGGCCTAGCAGTAATTGAAATCTTACCGAACACTCTGAAACGTCAGCCAGTTAGAAATCGTTTGTAAGAGAGCCAGTGTATTGGCATAATTTGCGCTAATGGTAGGAAGGCTGATTGTATGAGTTCAGGAACGATATACCTGATTTCTTATAAAGAATGTAGAGAGTAATACCTTGGCTAAACGGATGGAGCACTATATGCCCGGATAAGAGAGTAGTCAGACGGGAAGCATAGAGTCAAACAAAACACGAGGTGTTATTTTTATTCTTTATTCACGAACAAGCTGACGTTTCGGCGGATTTCGCCTTCCTCAGAGCCTGGAAAGGTCAAGGTGACAGCAATCTATTCGGCCAAACACCTCCATAACCAAACAGAAAATGATAAACCAAGATTTCAATCACATTGAACACAAAATAGCTTCTTTGCACACTCATCGCTTTCTATGAGCCTTCCACTGAGTATGACGCGTGGAGACCAACCGCACAGATTTCACATGGAAGCGTAATGTGCCCCTCCGATCAGAATAACAGGTTTATATACTGCCCAATATCACGCGTGATAATGAGGCATTCTTCCCTGCGGTTCATTTTCGGACTTCTACATTTAATTCAGAGCGCCTCGAGAGTTTTGCGCGCTTGTGTTCGCGATTCTTGTGGGAGCACCGTGACCCGTACTTCAAAGTCCTCCGCGTTATGTCTCTGGGTCCCATGCGTGCCTAGTGGGATATTTGGTTTACGTTTACCGACTAGGTGTTCTTTTTATGCGGACACAGAGTGTTCGACACCCGTTTCGCCAAAGTATTCGTCTCCGCACGCCTTACAGGAGATCAGATAAACTGTATCCGAGCTCATGCAGTCACCGTCTCTACCATTAGAGCAAAATATGCAATTTTGCGTTGCACATAGACGGTCATGTAGGCGGTTAAGAACTAGTTAGGAACACGCAAAGGACACGAAGCGACAGCTGAGAAGATTTGAATAACAGCCACTGGCCTCGCACATGAATCCAAAACAACAGCGTAAAACTCTTGAAAAAGTTTTTGACAAATTCTAAAAACCCAAAAAATGAACTGCAAAGAGGAGCATCCCGTGACCAATCATGGCCTCACGCCATACTTCAGCTTGATTTTTCCATCTGAGCCATGTTCATTCCTCATCCATTTATGGGTATGGGGGTGGCTGTGACAGATGGATGTGTCTGTCGATGAGATTTAGTCCCGAGTGATATTCTTCAGTTCTGCCTCTAAGAGACACTGGGGAAAGATCATGCATTTGGCGATTTTCCGGCTGCTGTTGTGTAGTCTCTGACTAAACCTTACGGATTCAGCCAAGCCTGCTGCCCTCTTTGGGAGTTTCTTTTATCGCTTTTCAGTGGTGCCTTACAAGCTCGTGCTACAGTGGTAGTCTACGCTTCGTATAACTCCAGATTGGCGTATCTGCTAGGTAGTTTACGGAGACATATGTTCCTGCGGTAATTTTCTAACTCCCGACTATTTTAGCACTCTTAGCACTCTCGTGAAAGTATTTGTCAGCTGGTAGTATTCCCCATAGTGCTCACATATAATTGCAACAACTTTTAGCGATAACTGTCGAGGCCGAAAATACAATTGATAAGATCCCCTTTTTTCAACGATTTTGGAAGTTAGCTACTTGGATACTTAAACAACCTGTCGTCACATTTCCTGCTAACAATGATACCATTCGCTTCATTGTCGTGCAAATGTCACCCCCTATAATGGACCGTCTGTCAGTTAAGAGTCTGTTAATTTCTGTTCTCATTAATCTGTTGAATACTGGGCGAAGATGATTTTCGTTAGAAACTAAAGACTCCCAAGCTAGGTCTTCTCATGTTGCACCCAAATACGGTTGCCGGCCTTTGTGAACCGCAGGGAGATTTGTTATCTTACGACTCGGACTTATCTAGGATGACAGTGATCCGCGTGATGACAGCGAATCCTGTGACCCAGTGCTCAACGATGATCTATCAAGCCTAAGCCCTGAAATTCGCTTCGGCAATTTCGACGCTTCCGTTCAGAACTTTGGTACATCGATATCAGATAGCATCATTTTGGTGTGCACATGGTTTGCCTCATGATGACACTCTACACTGATAGATCCCCACATCCTATGTTTAGAGGAGGACTTCAGGAACCGTATATGGGCACGGACATCTCAATTATTGAAATAAACTCAGGTAGGGAACGGATAGCACAGTGGTAGTGATACCCGTCATCACGAGCATGGTGCTAGTTCGAATCCATTCCGGGCCAACCAAGCCTCTCTTCCCTCCGGCGTCGGGAAATTAGTACCGAACTTATCTGGGAAAAAAAACCACTCTCTGCAATCCGGTTTGGAAGGCTCCAGTCCGGCTATCTCAGCTCTCCAAGGAGAACCGCTCCACCAGTAGTCTGCGGCATTCAAGATGAAATGAAAATCCTCAAGTAGCAATGGAAGCCATACGCAAAGTTGGGAGATCTTCATGGATGATTTATGCGAAGAAACGAGAAGTGCTGGGATCCGCACTGAGTAGACGTGAAGATGGGACGAACTCAGGTAACCACACCGTCCATTCCATGACAGTCCATGTGTTTTTCAGACTTTTTTTTGCAATCGATCCTAGTGTTGAAAAATTTAGACCATAGTTCACGGAAAGCACGGTCTTTTCTGCAGAACTTCTCCATTTCCAACCTTATTTCCGCCACGCATCGATGGCGAAGCTTAGGCGACAATGAATCAGAAAGCATTAATTCTCGCCTTTTCAACCGTAAACGTCCATTTCGTGTCGTTACTTGCATAAACGAACTGATCTTCATAGAAAAACCATGTTAACAAGTCCTCCATTATTGAATGTTGCAAGTTTTTTCCTACATCATAAACGGGTTTAATGCGCATGCTGTTCTCATTTCAAGCACTCTAATGACATCGTACTCAGTCTTCATACCAGCAAAAACAAATGAAATAAATATCCATAATGATGCTGAGATATCTGCAAAACTCCGCACCGCCGGCGTCTGTGGTGGGGAACAAACACGCTACTACCTTTCCAGAGGCCGATTTGTGCTCCCCAATCAATCCCGTTGACGTGCGATTGCTGATAGCTCCTATATACCAATAAAATGGCTGAGAGAAAGGCGAAACCAAGAACGCGAATGGTGCAGTGGTGAACGCGTTAACCCTCGAAAAGTGTAATAGCGTGTTCGGCCTTAGCACAGACGCTAGCGGTCCGGAGTTTTGCAAATATCTCAGCATCATTGTGGTTGCATTTCACGCAATACCCTGTCATTAAAAAGGAGTAGGCAGTAAATAAAAAATGACGACAAGAAATATCTGCTGGTTAATTTTGTCTCTCTTTTGCCGAGTACTCTGTGATGCTTTAGTTGTCATAGGGAACTATTAGCAGTGAGCACAAGTCCTTGGCGACTTTGACATTTTTATCTTTGATTTCACTTATTCGTAACGAAGCTCCGTATCCAATACTTCTATTTAACCTTATTACCAACGATATTATGCTACTTTTTTCTGAGACCTTAGACCTTTTTTTTTGAAGACACTGGCTGTACCTGAAATAAAAATGAAGAAGCTCTTAAGGTTGTCGAGACCAGCTTTTTTGTCGTGCAACGATGCTTCAGAGAACAGAACAAATGGTAGACTAACAACATTATCCGCGCCGCATGGCTGTTAGACCGTAGTAGTACAGTTGAGGTCTTGCAGTTTCCCACGGATCAGCTTCACAACGTAAAACCAAGTATCGTCGTGTAGATCTATATAGAGAAGTATCTGCTCGGCGAATCCCGGATAATCACGCTTTATAACCACAGAAACTAGACAGCACTAACATACACCAAGTGAATGGGAAGTTTGAGGAAGCGAATTATGAGTGCTTAGGAGCTAGAAGACGTATCGGGCATTGTGCTTTTTATCAGACGCTGCTCTTCCGTACACAGTCATGATCTGACAGGTGACAAAATCGTATAGATGGCAGTGAAACGATGCTGACTCACACTGATTGGTCGGGATTGTAAATGGAACGAAGCATTCAACGAGAACTCTGAAGTAGCTCACTGAGTACAGTTGTCGCTGGACTGTGATAACAGTGAGGCTAACTGTTTGTTCAAATCTCGTATTTGCATCCACGAAACTCGCTACATGGTCATTCGTCAACCTTGGTTGGCTATTCCGACGGAATCTGATTTGCGCTTTTGTCGCCTTCGTCGAAACGCTCTAAGGGCGAATCGTCTGCACGCCAGAAGTGCGTTATCGAAGGCGAGGTGGAGAAGCGATTACTTGTAAAGGGTATGACCCTCACTGTAATACGTACCATCTATTTTAATTTAATCTCACTTTCCCCCTGCACTTCTTAATAAAGAATGTTTCGAAACATATTCCAAATAGGCACGAGTCAGTCTGAATAAAACAGATTTTTGAACGAAAGTCAGAATACTCTTATGTTCCAAATTGAACGACGAAGAGTTCACTTAAGATCACTCATGATGTTTTTCCACCTAACTGAGACCACTAGTTGTCAATTAAACACAATACAGTTAAAATTCTATTGTACAACCACTGAAGAAAAAACATCGAATTATCAATCAGTGCCGAGGTTAACAGAAAGTCGGTCTTGCAAACCACTGAAGTACTGATTATATAAAGGTCTAAGTAGTCAAGTGTGAGGGTGACTGCCCGTAAGACCCGAATCACAGAACGCTAGAGAGCTGAATTTCCACTGTTCCGTTGCTTAAAACCTATTGCGAAGAAACCTCATCGCTGTCAAGATCACGTCGCTTCTGAAGACTGACTGATAGCACGATGTCCCCAGTTCCTTCAACGAAATAAGAAATTGTTCGCATCGCACTTCCTAATGACAAAAGTTGAGATGGTCAGACACTTGATCAAAATGCCATTAACACCCAAAAAAATCAGAGAAAAACGGCAATGCAGGAATAATAACCACATTTCCTGACTGTAAAAGAACATTACGCAGGTAACACATAGGTGATAGCACTAAACATCGTCTATTCTGTTAAGAGCATTTGTCACGATTCACAAATCTGTAGGGCGGGTAGTCCATATTACAATGAGATTACTGCGCGTTCTGTTTTGCCCTTTTCTCGAACAATAAAAAAATATTTTAACATCAGAGTACTTTTTCGCTTATCAAACCAAAAGGGACGCGTGTAGCGCTGTGGTCGGAGGTGACCTGCAATACACATGAGATCGACTCCCGTGCCCTTGAGCCACCAAGCCATTCAACCCTCCGGGGGTCGGCAAATTGGTACCAGACTTGCCTGGGAGGATAGCAACACTGGCTCGATGCATCGGTAGGCCAACGCGAGTCATTGTAAAGGCCAGATATGCATTCAGTCACTTCCAACGATACTTAATGAAGTCGAATGCATGGCGCATCCCTCAGGGATTGATCAACGCGGAGAGCTTTATCCTTCTTATTTATCAAACCAGATATAAAATGTTTTAATGTCTTAAATACTTCATAGGTAAAACTAAGACAAAGATACGACAACATTTACGAAATATGCAAAATCTATATTTCAAAAGGACAAATCACACTAAGGAACACAGAGAACAGCTGATACTAATTCTTCCAAAGTTACACTTATGAAGACTAGGAAGAAATATACGCTGATATGTTTATAGTTGCTAGTAAAATCAGAATAATTCAAAAGCTCTATAGCAAACGGAATGATTACACAGTAGTAAAATGTCAAATATCACAGTGGCAAAACAGAAATAAGAAAGTGATCAACAGTAACCCAACCACAAGCAACCTATGCATATACCTCATTTTTTATGGGATCGAAGAATACCGATCTAATTGGAGGAACCATCTCCACTTTTCGTGGTTCACTACATGGAAAAGGGCTCTGAAGTGAACATTTAAGTATAATAACAAATTGTAAAACAGTATAGTAAAAATAAGGCATGAGGATCCGACATCTTACCCTAGTATAGCCATAGTTCCAGGTGATAAAAAGATCAGTAATCATACCAATTATTGCTTTGTCGGCGTACTGGATGTTGGTGCGACTAAACATTGAAGTAATGATGTATTCATAATTGAATGAAAACAAGAGTTGAATGAGCGTGAAATCGGCCACATTCATAATCCAACAAACTCTAAGACAGTATTTGGCCCAGGACTGTTGTCGACCCGACTATTTTACAAACTCCCACGAACCTTGGTACGATGTTATCCATTTTGACAAAAACATACAAACATATGCGACTTTAGCTAGTCTTTTGCCCAACGCAGTATGAATTCAAAAATTTGTGCAGAAAGAGGTGCTTTGGCAAACTATTAAGTGTGAGGAATACGTTTCAAAGATTGCTTTTGGCAAATCTGCGTTGCGCAAGCTGGAGATAGCATTTGCATCTTCAATCCTTCCGTTGATCGTCCAGCGACTCCAGGCAGCGCCAGTAAGCTTTCCATTTGCCTCCTTCGCGTGAAAGCATAGCTCGATGGTTCCTGCTCGTCGGGTCCAACTCGTCCTAGGGATTCGCTGAGCATCACTTCTTTCATACATGATCCTCGTGAAAAACTCTCTCCATCGGATCGGTGGTTGGCCATCCGTGTGTTTGACATTGCGAGGAATCCAAGGCAATCGGCTCTTGTGCATCCATTGTCCTTCAAACACATCATGTATTCGGTTCAGCAGATTTTCAACATATTGGCCTACTCAGCGGTGTCTCTGATCGTTGGTCGTGGATGTAGGTTGGAAATTCAGAGCATCTCTCTAACTTACGTGGTACGGGATACTCCCAGCATCGTTCTTTCGAATGCGCGTTTAATAACGCTGAGTGATCTTTCGTCCTGCTTACGCAGCGACCAGGTCTCTGACGCATAGGTCGAGGTAGGAAGCATCGTTAAGTCGAAAAGCACGGAGTAGGGTGTTCTTCGTCCTCTTCACTACATCCTCGATGCTCTTGAAAGCTCCCCAAGCCGCTCGTTTCCTTCTGCTCAGCCCTGGAGCTAAGTCGTTCATCATATTGATTTCCCGACCTAGATAGACATAACCGGAGCATTCGGAGATATTCGTTCCGTTGAGCGTGAATGGGGCATACGAAACCAATCCGTTCTTCATGAACATCGTCTTTGTGAGACTTAGTTGAAGACCAATCTTTCCACAGGCTTTATCAAAGTCGGCAAGCATATGTTCCGCTTGGCTGTTTGGTCTTATAAGGACGATGTCATCAGCAAAGCGAAGATGATGTAATTGCCGACCATCGGTTTTCATTCCCATTTTGTCCCATTCAAATGTTCGCATGAAGTTCTGGAAGATAGCAGTAAACAATTTGGCCTTATGATATCACCTTACCCAACACCTCGCTTTACGCCAATATACTTGTAGAACGGTGATATTTTTGTTGTGAAATTTTTATATGGCTGAAAAAGTCCTTAAACACTGATTGCACTAGATTGCTTTGTAAACTCTGCTTGCTCATTTGGATATCCAGGTTCTGTCAGTACCGTTCAGGATGGCTCAAGCGAAGGGGTTATGAACGACAGACAGCAGACTAGTTGTGTGGCAGTACCCGACGTTGTGCAGGGTCATAGTTTTTGTACAACAGGGTTCTGATGTTCTTCCACTGAATAGGAACTTTGCAGTCCAACAGGTAACGTGTGAACAGCCGAGCCAGTGTGTTGATGAGGACTGGCGAAGGGTTCTTCCGATGTTCAGATCTTGTCCTCTCAGGAGCTGTAGTGGTCGTTCGATTCTTCAGCGACAATACGGCATGTCAGAATTAGGAAGGGGGAACCGGTGGGACTACATATTCATCCCCTAACTTACTGTCTGACTACTGAAACCCACGAATAGCTTGGTTGTCAGCGTGGAGGCTGAATGCACTCACAGGTAGCTTGCGAGTCTGTCACAGTAGACATGCAACTTATTCGATGGAGGCGACTCCTAAGCATCCTTAAAGTACTACTTAGTCACGTGACTGCAGCCTTTTAGACAAATCGACTTGCAGAATGCAATTTACGTATATGCGAACACACTCGCACACGCATTAATGAATAAGTCTTCGCAAACACAGAAGTTATGGAACATATCGGCGTGCAAGAAACCGGGAATCCATATTATGAATCGAAATGCGTATCAGGGAAACAAAAGACGGCCTTTAAGTTGCATCTAACTTCATGTCCGTCACATGAAAATGCGCCACACTAACCTGCTGGAGATGCCACAGTGAGATCCGTAGATTGAATACAAGAAGTGCAGTAAAAAACTCTTTGCGGTAAATAAACATTCTGAGAGAAAGTGTTCATCGAAAACAATTCATACGTTTCAATTTGTCCACCAACGTGTGCACTGATTTCAACAGACACGTTCACTTGTATAATGAATAGAAAGCTAATGAAAAAAAAAACAACTAAGAACAAGAACCAATGCTGACTTGTCTGGTTCCAAAATCCCTTTCTCTGTCATTCGAGTGCAAATAGCTTGGTTTAAAGCGGAGTTGAATAATGGTATCCCGAAAACACAATCGAGTAGTACATAGTCATCGTAGGAGAATCCACTTGGAAGCGCACGTAAGAGCTTCTCTTTTGTCCATCTAAAGAATAAAGTAAAATAAATTGGATACTGAATACCAATGATGCTGAGATATTTGCAAAACTCCGGACCGCAGTATACCCTGCCATTAAAAAGAATAGGCAGTAAATAATAAGTTAAAACTGAATACTACATATAAATATACTTGGATAGTTGGACAGCCCATCTTCACCGGTTGTGCGGGTCCCAGCACATTCTCCATTCTTCGGAGCTTTGCTGGCTTAGTCGCTATGTTTCCCTGGAGTCCCGGGGTCAGCCCGGTCAAAGTCTGACCCAGGTCACCCATCACCACCATAGGCAGTCGCCGCCCTGGTGGATCAGAGGGAGATTTACAACCATGCGACTAATTTGATACCAAGACGGTGGACGATTCTGGTATGGACTTAGTTCTAGCTAGGTTTCCTGATGGGAAAACCGGACTCCACAACCTGAGAGACCCTGTGAAGGGGATGAATTCCCCCACTGTATATCGCAGCACGACACCCAGAAACAACCCTCAGCCATGATGAGGGGGACATACCGTTGGAAAGTATATAAAAATATAGTTGAAAAAATCAAATAATCACCTCAAAACCGTATGTGACTCCCGTTGCACAGAAGACTCATAAGAAGGTGTTGCCCTCGACTTATTCGATAGTTGCTTTCGCTTTAGTCCCTTATTAAGAAGGACGATGTAACCACACAAGAAGTTGAGACCAATACGAGATGAAAGCGCGCGTACGGCGGGATGTCTCGAGAAACTACCTAGAAGGGCGCATTTACTGTCGTGAAGAGAAAACGTATAACAGTTAACTTTTAGCCGCTTGAACGGATTGAAAAACAATTTGTAACTGACAGAATAAAGATCATGAAGTTATTAGTATAAAGCAGAAAATGATATGCAATGTTGCCTTTAAACAAGCATTTAGAAAAGAAAGCCAAGCATACCTTCATTTTCACTCTCACTTTCATCAAATGGAAAAGGCACGTATACAATTTCGTCGTCCTCGGAACAATGAGGATATTCCTTAAAGGAAGTTCTACAAAATAAAAAAACGCAAACCATCGACGGACAACTGTAATACAGCCCCTGACGACGAACAGTTTTCCAACAAGTCAAGAAAAAAACTAAAAAATAGGTGCAACAGGAATAAACATATAACAATAACAAGTGTAAGAATTGCAACAGAAATTACAGAGATAAGTATAAAGGGTAAAGGACAAAGCTCTCGGCGTTGATCTATCTTCTTAGGGATGCGCCACGGATCCGACTTCATTAAGTACCACTGGAGGTAATTGAATGCAAATCTGGCCTTTACAATGACTCGCGTTAGCCTACCGATGTATCCAGCCAGTGCTACTATCTTCCCAGACAAGTCTAGTACCAATTTGGCGACCCCCGGCGAAAAACGCTTGGTCGACCTGGGGAGTAGGGGGATCGATCCCATGTGTATTGTAGGGGCGCCTCCGATCCCTGCACCACACGCGCCATTCTTAGCAGAAATAATAAGAAACAAATATAAGAAGTAAAAAAACTGTAGCCGGACCTGCACAAAAAAGTGGCATGCTGAGCAGCATGTCATTTAGAGCAACGAGAGCATTATGCGTTGACATTAGTTGTGGCTCATGAGATGACGACGAAACGAGGAGACGGGCGGAATGAGAAATAACGGAGGGTAATCGGGTTAGTCTTGTCCCTTTAGGAATGTATGCAGAGGCTGGTCCACTCCTAGCAGCTAAATATATTGCCAGTCGTAGCCAAGGTGAACAGGCCTAGAAACGACAGATGAAATATCACAGCGGAAAAATTTAAGTCTACAATAATTCATAATCTTATCAGCGCCATTTGATACAACTGATGACATGCAAGTGATTACGCTCACAAATGTGAAAATACTCACTTCAGGTATTGGCGGGCCAATAAATGGCAAAGAGGACGCTGGTACTGTACATGCATCAGACGATAGAGGAGCCATGGAAACGAGAATGCTAAATCCATTAAACGCTTTATTCTTCATGAGGAAAAACAATTCAGGAACAGGAATGATGAAGGAACAAAAATCCACTACGATCAAAATACCCGTAAGACTTGCTAAGAACTCGAATGCGACTCTGTGGGTCAAGACTCAACAGACTCTCGCCCCGTAACATGTCCACTTCTCTTTCTTTTCGAAGACTCCGAAGAATATCCAGCAATGTCACTGCATGTTCTGAATATCGCTGCGCTTCTCCTTCAGCAAAACGATTTACCTGAATATGAAAATGGTTCACACATAATATTCTCATCCCATAACAACGAAGCTGAAATTCTCGGATTTGATCAATCCCTGAGGGATGCGCCATGCATTAGTATTCATTAAGCATCGTTGGAGGTGACTGAATACATATCTGGCCTTTACAATGACTCGTGGTGGCCTACCGATGTATCGAGCAAGTGCTGCTATCCTCACAAACAAGTTTGATAGCCGCCCAGGAGGGATGGAAGGCGTGGTGAGCCTGGGACGCAGGACCGATCCCATGTGTATTGAAGGGCGACTCCAATCACTAACGATATTCAGCAAAATTCGTGGGATTTCAAATAACAGAAACAGAAATGCTTACACATTCCAAATGTTCTAGAAAATCACGCATCTGTTCGTCCGCCAACTTCCCTACTTCAAACAGTGTAACAGCATGACCCTGCAGTAAGATTCTATATTTCGGTAAGTTTTCATACATGGAAGCTAGGAGTCGAGGAGAGTTTGAAAGCATAAAAAATGGCATAAGAAAGTGTAGACTTTGGCAAGAAAAAATCACAACAAAGATTTACTTTCAGCGAGCTGGACAAATTCCCCATCATTAAAAAGGCTGCTAAGGACGAATCAAAAAGGAATGCTGTCCTCTGTGAAGACGATGACACATCTGTCGTAGGCTGTGATGCAATCTAGGACAATCGTCAGATGGGATTCGAAAGTCACGAGAGTCGTTTTCAAAAAACCTTAAGAGCAGAAAAGTACCGTCTCTTTCGCAGTGCAGTTACTGAGCTGTGTTGCCTGTTCCTCATCATCATCGTCACCAAGAGGTGAAGCCAAAGAAGCAGACAATTCTCCCAAATCCCCTGTTACCGATGATACCATGTCATCCCTGTAAATACAACACCTGAACTGATAACGCCATTATTTAACATATTTACAAGGTGAAATAACTTCCAATAGTACCACATATGATATAACAAATGGAGGAACAAAACGAAAAAAAATTTAATGCAACATATGCAATAGTTTAACAAATGTAATTCAGTTTCAAAAGCTCTTTTGGACAGTTGAAAACAAAATATTAATACATTGGTGCCGACTTGAACCAATTTCAACTCATACATGGCGAAGTATGGCAGGAATGATGAGATGGTTTACCATCATTTTCTTCCAAGGGATTTACCTTGAGATAGAATAGAACTTTTTTTATTTTCTTCTACATTAAAGCTATTAAAATTTTTCTGATTTCATCTTTTATTTTAACATTTTCTATTCAATTTATAGTTCACCCACCACAGTTGTAGTACACGTTGGCCGAGAAGAGCTACATTCTACACTTTATTAACCCATAACGCCTCATAGCCATTTTGTCTAGCTGGCGAAACCGAATACGAGGAATGTTCTGTGGACTTTCTAGCTTTTTGACAACAAAAATATTTCTTTTTCAACAACTCGAGTACATTAGGGGTTCTGAGCACAGGCAATACTGTAGAAGAGACTTGGTTCTACCGTTCTATGGCTATGAATGGTATGTATCTACCAGCACTTACTATGTTACTATGGTCCATGTCCACTACGCAAATGCATTACCGCCAGGCCAACGTTTAGTACAGCCTTGTGACTTACGTTATGTCTATCTATTTCTGTAACCACACATTGCCTACAGTGACCAAAGTGATTAAAACGAAACCAACAGTTGGTCCAACTGCCGATGAACGAACTTCTTCGAAAATCGAAAAAGGTTTTCTGAAAATCATTAAGTGTAGAGATTGGTTTTTCTGGTCCCATCTCTGGTACTATGAACTGCTTTCGATTATCTAACGAATAAATGTACACAGCGCAGTGAAAAAAAAACTTTGGAACGCCACTAAACTGTATATGGACACTACTACAGTGTCCGCACGGGGCATTATGTGCTAAGGCGCAAAACTGGACCCATTGCAAATTGTTATTGAATAGGGCATCAAGAAGTTCGATAGAGACACATACAGTGTGCACTCACCATTGTGCTCTCAAAGTTCTTTGGGAACACTGCAGGTCCTGAACTCTACCGTGAGGTATGGGAGGAAATAGCTCATAAAAAATAAAGGGTCATAATCTCAACCTTTTTATTTACTGCCTATTCTTTTTAATGGCAGGGTAGGTTGCGAAATATAACTTTCATAATGCTGTGATATTTGCAAATATCTCAGCATTATGAAAAGTTATAAAGGGACATACCCAATATATGTTATGAAGCTGATTACTAAATGTTGACTGAACTATGGTTGGACGAGGAACTAGCCATTCTCAATACTCACAACGGTTAGAAATATTTTTCGAGGGAGTAGGTAGTGTGGCCTGTATGAGTTGATTTCAATTCACAGCGTCTGCGACAAGAAATTAGGTGTTGTCACGAATATGTCAACTATGAAGGCTATAACTGACACGGTTGGAGAATTGGGTACAGAGACAATCTGTGCCCAGCTATAATGAAGTCGCGCAGTTTCCATTCCGGTAACCCTTTTCCTTGCAAACCCCAGACGACAGAATACGGAAATTGCATTAGCGACGAGATGAAAGTCAATATGAAGCATTTCAGCCATCTAAAAAGGAATAAGTATAGGAGGATCGAAAATCAATGAGGACCAACGGTAAAGAAGAAAGGAAGTTTTAACAGTTATAAAACACACCACCAATATTTCAAAAAATACCTCTTTAACGGTGGTTTGATCGTCAATTGCCACAAAAATTTTATACAGAAGGGTTTCAAAATAATCCCCGAGAACACGGTTCATCACAAAGCCGTCAAGAGGGGCGACTGAAATCTACGACACACAACAATAAAGGAGGGAAAATAAACTGCAAAAATCTAGGGAAAACGAATTAAAACGAAAAATGTAGATAACAGTATACCATAGACATAATCCGATTCAACAACAGGCACATCCAAGTATACTAAACCGCGGTTAAGCAATGAGTGAACAACTGGAACTGGCAGCAAACCAACCGCTTGTGGTCCTTCATCTATGAGGTTATCAACGACGCGGCGTTCATCTTCTGTTAACAACTGTGAAGCAATAAATTAGTAGTGATACAAGTTGTGCAAACAGCACTATAGAGTACCTTGATATCAGCTTCGAGGATACTTCCCGCACACAATATCCACCAGGGTTCTACCACTCGCTGAAAACAACTAGTTAATAGAACCACAACGATGCTGAGATCTTTGTAAAACTCCGGACACAAGTGTTTGCGGTGGGGATCAAACACGCTGTTACTCTTTCCAGGGCTAACGCGTTCACCACCACACCATGCAGTTCCTTTGTTTCGCCTTTCTCTCAGCTAGTTATCTATCTACCAGTGCCACCAGCAGTCATCCGTCAACAGGATTGATCTGGGGAGCACAAATCGGCATTGAACCCAGTAAAGCTGAGGCTTAAATTGGTTAATACTTATAAATCCTTTACCTTTGAAAACACACATTGACTCCGGACCGCACTACAGATTCAAATACTTCAATGAATCAAAAAAAATTGCTTGCATCCTTTTTTTCTATAATTCTGTCCAAACATTTATTTTGTTTCTACATGACCCGAAGTAAAAATATTGTGCCAGTCTCAGCATTTCTTCCATTCGATCTTTTTTCTTGCACCAATCATCAACGAAGGCCTTCAGATTTGTGTGTGGATTCAGGTCTTAAAGAGCTTTTTTGGTCTTATTTTGGAATGTAGTTGAGTGCTCAATTTGATACTTCCTGGAATTCTAGGATAACCATAACAGGCTGCTTCAAGGTCTTTTGGATCGCAAACAGCATCTTAGCCAAGTATGGAGTGGGTGGTTTGATTGTCCTGCGTCGAAGTCGAACCCGTGCCTTATCGGCATTAAACGGTATCAATACCACCAGCGTAATCGTTTCAAAATTATCTTTTCAAAAAAGTTGCACACTTAGTCAGATCTGACCTTGTGGGCACATGCTACACTTCGTCAGAAAAAAAACTAAATGCGAGAAAAGAGAACCTTTGCTGGTTTCTGTGGCAAAAGTTCACGAAGAGGACGACTCCGACGGAGAAATTTCCTGTTAGACCTGAAAATACGAGGTACCCGTACTGTCGAAAGTTCCCGAAAACGCTTATTCATCATCAACAAGGTTGTTCCTTTGCTCACATTCCCTATTACAAAAAGTAACTGGTAAATGTAATACCGTACTCTAAATTCATATCACCATGTCTGTGTCATTTCTGTCCACGAAGTTCCATTACTTAAGAACCAAAACTGTATTGATTCCCTACAACTTTTACGTGTAAACATTTACAAAGAATTTCACTGGTTTACCGCTTATATACTTGCATGAGTCGTCTTCATGGTTGTGCTTGCCCCAGCATGATCTCCAACTTTTCGGAATTTCGCTGGCTAGTCATTGTGGTTCCCTGTAGTCCCGAGGTCAGTCTGGCCAAAGTCTACACTAGGTCATCACCACCACAGGCCGTGGCCGCACTTGTGGATCAGATGGAGATTTGCGACTATGCGACTAGTCTGATACCAGGATGGTACTGGATCCTGGTATTCGTTTAGACTTATCTGGGCTTCCTGATGGAAATGCCGGACTCCTTCTCAGCTTGGGAGACCCTCCCAGGGGGATGAATGACTCCGCTGTACATCGCAGCCCGACACCCAGGAAGACCTCCTAGTCACGATGAGGCGGTAAACCGTTCGTAGGAGTTCACCACACAAAACCCAAATGTCGGTTCAGGATGTGAAGGCGTTTTAAAATGTAGACGTAAAAATATTTAGTTGGATGAATACCAGGTACGAAATATCACAGTAGCAAAAAAAAAGAAAGAACTCCCCCATTGTAAGCTTAAGAATTCCTAAAATTCCAAAAAAAATAACAAAAATCGCTGTAGTTACCTGTTCTGATTCATAAGATCAATGTACTGATTTCGACCTATACCCAGCAGTCTCATTGCATCAGCAGCTGTGAAATTTGGCAACGAATCGTACGACTTTTCCGATTGTATCATGTCCTACAAGGATACATCCAAAAGGGAGATACAACAACCATACCTGTACTTTGTACATTTGTAAAAGTAAGCGTACTAAGCAAAACGAACTGTGATGATGTTGATATAGTAGTTGAAGGGGGTGATTCGGAGTTCTCGTACAATGATATCCGAAAGATGGTAAGGATAGAGCATAAGATGTGATTCGCTGTACTTCACAATCATGTCATAGTAAGTCTCCTCGTTTTTCTTGACATGACGAACTACAAGTGGCAAACTTCTCAGATCAATGAAACATAACTTCTCAAACCTACTAAACGACTGAAAATACCATAAAAAGTCCTTGAAAGTTTAGAAACAATTCAAACTACGTGAAAGTACATGAGACATTCACAGACAATGAATGCATATCCGGCTTTTACAATGACTCGAGGTGGCCTATCGATGCATCGAGCCAGTGCTGCTATCCTCCCAGACAAGTCTGCTACCAATTTGCCGACCCCACAGGGTTGGAGGGCTTGGTGTGCCCGGGGCCATGGGATCGATCTCATGTGTATTGCAGGGCGCTTCCGACCACTGCGCCACACGTGCTTAGAACAAAATCCTCTTCCCGATAAATTTTCGATTATTGGTGCTTCAGGAAATGAGTACTTCATAACTTATAGAAGAGATTTGGCACTATCGCACCACGGGTGTACTCACGTTTCCAAAAAAACTTCCTGTTTTCTTCTACATGACCCGCTTTCATATCTACCGCCCAGATCCCTGCACTTCTTCCATTCGATTCGCTTCTTCGCATTCACTATCCACGGTCTTCATACACTCCGCGTGTTGTTTCGGCTGTTTCGTGACGGTGTGAATGTTCTTGAATACTGGTCGATTCTCCCTGGAGTCAGACTAGAGCGTTTCCACTTAGATTGCAGAAAGCGGAACCGCCCACAGAGTTTGGTAGCAAATCCCTAACCCACCAGGAGTGAGAGGCCTGGTGAAGCCGGTACGGAGTGCAACCAACCCGCGCCCGTGATGAACGGCACCAATACCACTTCACTACACGCCCTCCTACTTTCATTTTTAGTTCCTTCAAATCAAATTTTTGCAGAATTCTGTATTGTCACATTTTAACTGCATGCTCGAAGCCTGCAAATGCCATTGATGCCCCGAAACACGACAATTTTAACCCTCAAGAGAAGATTAGAGAAGTAGACCTTTGTGGTCTGATTGGAACAAAGGAATATATCATGTTTCTTCCGAGTTTTCAGCGGTTAAGAAGCGGTTGCCACCATTGTGCACAGAAAAAGTTATGAGTGTAACTACTTTGCATTCACTGACTGTGGAACTTACCTAAATTGCCCTTGTAGCGTAGCTGATTTTTGATAGAATATTCTAGAATAAGTTTATCGTACTCTCTCTGGGAATTCCCAAGCAAAACACGTATATCTTCAGGAAGTTTTTGCCAACCAATATTCTCTCGTATACATGTATCAACATCCATCAGTCAGAACAACACTACAACTGTTGCAGTTCTGTTTCTTTCTCACACCGCCTTTCTGCAAAGATTACGAAAGTACTGAAAGTACTGAACAGCAACAGCGACTATGAAAAGTTGCTTGCAACGTTCAATGTCGCTGGGAATAAAACATCAATCAATAACTTACTGGTTAAGCCATTCGGACCGAAAAATCACGTTTTCATATGTAAAATTTATGAAGTTCTTCAGGATATAAAACATACTATGACGGGAGCAACTGACTGCACTTCTTCAATATCACTATATTATCAAAAATATGAAAGAATAATACTAGACACCTGGGTTAGGTATGTGACTTCGACAACAAACTCAACCTTAAAAACCACTGTGTTCCACATAAGTACTTGCTTAGATACCTGGATTACTCGCTTTCACAGGGTTGCAAAATAAGCCATCGAGATCATGAGAAAAAGACCTACTGGTCATAAAAAGACTAATTACTGAAAGAACTGTGATACAGTAGTAGAACAACTGTAGAACTTTTGCTAATAGAAAGACTAATTATTGAAAGAACTGTGGTACAGTACCATGATATTTAAGACAGTGATATGCAAATCGATCATGACGCCAGAATCGAGCTGTACATCCGCGAGCTTTGCATACTAACTCCCTCATCTTCAGATGTTCACGAAACACATGAGCATCCACGTTCTTCTTATCTGCATAACAAAGTCCACATTTCTTGCAAGCGTACGGCTTCTCTCCTAAGAATCTCAACCATAGATGTACTGCGACTGCAAGGTAGGTATGATACCTAATTTTATAAACCTGTATGTGAGCGAATATGACGGACTAAGTTGCTCTGCACCTTGAATGTCTGACGGCAGTACTTGCACTTGTATGGTGCTTCTCCAGTATGAATACATCTGGAATACACATTTCCGGCTATACACCAAACAAACGATGTTTCCCATAAAATATAATAATTCTACGTATTCAATTCACCTAATGTGCTTCTCAAGTCCACTCTTTTCTTTCGACCTGTGCTTACAATATGGACATTTAAACGGCTTTTCCATCATTTCCTGAAACTAGAGATTTAAGTTAACTACACTTAATAAACACTATAGGTAAATGAAAAGCAGTGTTTGACAAATTGTTCGTTGAAAGCGAAGAAAGTGGAGTTCAAAAAAAAACCTCTGGTAAAACGTTATAACACAACATAAACTCTTGCAAAGATAATCAGACAACAGTCGAGATTAACCCTTGTTTCTAAATACTGCTCAGCGCACCTTTTGATCCCCAACAATCAGTGGCACAGTAACATCACTAGCAGCAACGATTTCAGGAAGACCATAACCAAAGCTGTCGACATTTGATGTTCGTTTTTCATCTTCCATCAGGAACGACATTGTCACAGCTGGTACTATCACATCGCCATTGTTAGTATCAGCTGTAAAACAAACAGAATAAGAGTAAAATAATGTTCATGGGCTAGGTAGCGCAGTGGTAATTATGGCGATCATCACGACCACCGTGCTGGTTCGAGCACACATCAAGTTCACCAACCCCCTCATCCCTCCGGGATTTGTAAAATGTATCAGATATATCCGAAAAAAAGTCCACTCTTTGCAATCCAAATGGGGACGCCCTAATGCGACTAAGTCACACGATTCCAGGAAGAACGGACTCGAGAAGCGTTTAACGAACGAAAGGAAAAATCCTCAAGCAGCAGCCGAAGCCACAAGTAGGAAGTGGGAGGACCCTCGCCGATGGTGGATGCGAGGAAACGAATATAAAGCATGGAGTGTTGGGAGACGCACAGAAGATTTGAAAGAAGGGACATGTAAACAAAGAGATCAATAAGTGTTTAAGGGAAAGGACTCCGAAATAAATAAATTCTTTTAGACCTCCAAATGTTTGACGGTAATATTAAGACGTTGACCATAAAAGGATAAGGGATAAATCTCTTGGTGTTGTTCAATCCCTGAGGGATGTGTCATGCATTCGACTTCATTAAGCATCGCTAGAGGTGATTGAATGCACAACTGGTCATTACAATGACTCGCGGTGGCCTACTGATTTATCGAGCCAGTGCTGTTATCCTCCCAGACAAGTGTGGTACCAACTTGCCGACCCTGGAAGGATAAAGGGTTTGGTTGACCTGGGGCACTGGGATCGATCCCATGTGTACTGCACGGCGCCCCCGACCACAGCGCTAAATGCGCCCCCATGTTGACTATACCAGACGTTTATATGACCCAAAGATCAAAGTGGTATTTCTTAGAATCCTTAAATTAAAAGAAACCTAGAATTAACTATGAAATAGAAAACTCCGATAAAGGAAAAAAGCTATCCAGTATTTGGTGAACCGTTTAGTGTCTTTAAATTTTAAAAAAACCTACGAAGAGAGACCACCGTTGAGTTCTTGACAACCACTGGCTGATACTTATTACGTTCTAAACGTCCTGATACTCTTCGCACACGTCGGGGTCCCATCACATATTCTTCGTAGATGGAGTCGTAGTCGTCCGCTGCTTGTGCAGTAATGTCTTCTGCGGAGCCAATAAAAGCTAACGGATTCTCATCATGATTACTGTTACCAAGTCGACAGCCTAAACATATGGATCAAAAGATATGGATTGGGAAAATGTGGAAGAAAATAGAAAAAAAATGACACAGTTTGAACGGTACATGGTGTCCTAATAGCCGAACACATTCGCGACGAAGCTGGTTTTTTTGATATCTATCGGCAGTTTTTGGGTACCTGGAACACCTGCGGGCGTAACGATGAGAAGCTTAAGGTTTGAATACCGATACAGGGTACAGCGACTGGAATTCGGATCTACAACCCGACAGTGTTGAAAACAAGGTTTGTATTTCAGATATTCGCCTCAGTTTAAAAAAAAATTTACATCCATTAGTTAGACGCTTTAGACAAACTGCCAAACTGGTAAACCCTCAACGAGTATCAAGGGAGAGATTATGTCCAATTCTACGAAATCCCTATTGTTCAAAACATCTGGTGTTGGAAAAAAAAGAGTTTTAAGAAAAAAGGGAAAAAAAAACGTTTTGTGGGCTCCAAAAAATCGGGACTCTATCGCGATAAAGTAAGCTGCAGCACCTTCTTGGGAAAGATTTATAGATTCTACGCATCTCATTCCAACCAATAAGGATAATTATAAGGATAGATATGACTGCGCAAAGTTGGGAAGTAGAGTTAATTCCGAGTAGGCAAGCATTGAGATCGACATGCTTCATCGCAAATGTGCTAAATGAAAACGAAAAATATGGCCACATAGCCCTAATAATATAAAGCCATGTTATAAACGGTCCGAATAGTTAAGCTTACTTGATGTGAAGTTGTGATTTCCAGTGTGGTTAGCGCGCGCCCCTTCTTCAACAGGACCTGAAAAGTTTGTTGCGAACATTCTTACGGTTTATCTGGCTTAGTATTACATCCCGTTAACCATATAACAGAAAAAGAAGTATTTTTTGGGAGCACATACAGATAAAAAAAGACGTACCACTATTGGCCAACTCTTCTTCCTCATCTCTAAGCTTTCGTATCTTGTAATCTATCAGATCAACAAGATGATTCATGCTGAGATCGAAGGCGGACACCCGTAACATTCGAGATCGCCTTCGCCCAACGTCTAACACGCCAGTATAAGCAAAATCGACAAGCATCTTCATATCCTCTCTAAAACTTCTTCGATCTATTAAATATAATTTATTAACTAGCCGAAGTCAGTTCCTAAATTTTTTTACGCACGCACGTTTCGCGGCAATTAACTTCACTACCATCTCAAAAGAAAAGCGCGCGTGTAGCGTAGTAGCGGGAAGTCTCCTGCAATAAACATGGGATCGATCCCAGCGCCTCAGACTCACCAAACCCTCCATCTCTCCGGGGTCGGAAGATTGGTACCACACTTGTCTGGGAAGATAGCAGCACTGGCTCTGATGGAGCAGTAGGCCACCGCGAATCATTCTAAAGGCCAGATACGCCCCTAGTCATCTCCAACGATGCTTAATGAAGTCGAATGCCCAGCGCCTCCCTCAAGGATTGATCAATGCCGAGATCTTTCAGCGAAAAGTTTTATCGATCTGGAGACAAACAAAGGTTGCTAGCCTTTCTAATCATAACTATGAAAGACGTAATACATGTCTTTTAAGCTGACTGATAGATATTTGCTTATGAATTCAACAGCTCAAAAAATAGCCAGCTTTCTATCTCATACACTATCACTGAAGATTTTTTTTAAAAGTAGTGGCAAATGTTCAATGAGATCTATGTGATCAAAATAATGTTAAAATAAATAAGTAAAAGAGGATAAAACTCCCGGTGTTGACCTATCCCCAGGTGATGCGCCATGCATTCGACTTCATTAATCATCGTTGGAGGTGACTGAATGCATATCTGGCTTTTATAATGCCTCGCGGCCGCCTGCCGATGCATCGTAACAGTGCTGCTATCCTCCCAGACAAGTCTGGTACTAATTTGCCGAACCTGGAGGGATGGAGGGCTTGGTGAGCCTGGGGCACGGAGATCGATTCCATGTGTATTGCAGGGCATCTCCGACCACTATGTTACACGCATCCCGTCGAAATAAATACGTACGTGGAAATATGGACATTACGAGAGTCGATGCGTAATGTCACCGTCCCGCTGTTCAGAGTTCCTGTGAGCGCCGTTTCCAAATGCCCACTATGAGCGCACATCAACAGTCGATGGCAACGTACAACCGCCAAGCGCTAGAATAGAATTTAGGTAACTCATGAATCTGGAAGTATTTTCGGCAAACCTACTAGATTAAACAAAAAGAAAAAGAAATGCAACAACTCAGAAAGAATAACCAAGCAAAAATTAAGAAAAAACCAAATCACAATGCATTTGGAACTTAAATAAAACTACTTAAGAAACAAACCCCAGTCACTATGTTACAATCCAGAAACTTGGACTCCTTTCTAAATCTACCTAATTGTTCTAAAAATCGAATCTCGTGCCATTCGTCGTGTACTTCACAGTTATCCTCATCCGAATCCAAAAGCTGAATACATTGTATATAAATTATAGTTGCAATGTCATTTCTGGGAACTATCAAGAAACCGCAAGAGGCGGATGGCATAGTGGTGGTGATGCCGGTCATCGTGAACACGGTGCTGGTTCGATACCGTCATGGGCCCACCAAGCTCTTCATCTTTCTGAGCCAAGAAATTGGTGCCGAACTTGTTTGCCAACAAAATCATTCTCTGCAATCCAAATAGGAACGCTCCAGCTCAGCTATCTGAGGACTCCAGGCAGAATCGACTCGACAAGCACTCAACCACATTCAAAGTGAAATGGAAATCGTCAGGCAGCAACCGAAGCCACACGTAAAAGTTGGAAGATCTTCATGGACAATGGATGCGAGGAAAGGGAATGGAATCTGAGAAGTGCTGGGATCCGCACAGTAGATGTGAAAACGGGTCGCATAAAATAAAAAATAAAAAAACAAGAAAAAAATCCGCAAAACCAGGAAAACTATGCAAAATAATCGGGAAAAGCAATTATGAACGCATTTGTTTTTAATATTATGAATGAATGATGCGGTACGATGGTATGATGTTTCGGTTGGTGCTTGAGCACTGTAGTCTTCTTTATGAATGTCGTCGAACGACGATCGCATCGGTTCACCCTGTACTACTGGGATGGCCAGGCTGGAGCTTTCCCACTTGGACTGCAAGGAGTGAACTGCTCAAACAGCTCTGATACCAATTTCCCGTCCTCAAAAGGAAGATAGGCTTGATGAATCCGAAGTGGGTCGAACCAGCAACGTACTGGCACTAGTTCTGGTTAAGCAAAGGAATACCATATACCTCTTCTAACACGGAGCAACCGAGATAGGCAGCGGCATGACGAATTTCTGGCGAACATCGACATGTGCCCGTGTACATGTAATCCAACAACAACACAAGCGTCTCCTCAGAGATTCCTGTATCACCAAAACATGTGCTAACCCGAATGACCAATCGCTCATAGTTTAATCAAGCCCTTTCAAACTTCTAGCATTTTATGAACGAAAAATTTCTTAGGACGTCATGAAATAGTTCTTGAGAGCAAAAAAATAAACAAATAAACTTGCAGAAAACGAATTAAGTTGACAGGCGTATTGATGAGGTCTATTGGCAGTCCACAACAAAAACAATGCTCCACCAGCAAAGGTTTATGGATAGTATGACTCATAACTGACTCACATGGCTACGGATGACTTACAAGAACAAGCTAATAATGGTAGTGGTTTTGCCTTTAGCAACGATTCAGCAAGTAGGGCCACAGATCGTGCCATTTTCTTTAAATAAAACAAGCCTTCCACAACTACAGAGTAGATGAATTCATAAGAGAAAGGTTGCTGCCAATGACAAAAGAGGACTTTCCAATGAATGACTTTCGATAAGTAGTTTACAAGCAACAAAGGCAGCTACCATTTGAGGAAATATACGTAATGATTGAAAGTACTTCCTGAAAACTGATTAGTAGCCCACGCTTTCAATTCATGAAAGCTTATTCCACTGAACTATCAAAGCATCTAAACCGTAGTCGTTTGATACTCGTAAACTCTTCAATTCATCTCCCAGGACAGGCCACCCAAGTATTCGAGTAAGTAAATAAACTCTTCTGTACTCTCATATTATTTATTATTTACATCGATTTACAGACGGAATAGATTCCACCAACAACACTTCGTTAAATTCTCTTGCTTTTTTCATACTAATTTTAACCCTAATGAATAATAATCCTAATAAACATGGTAACTTTGTGAACACCGCTTCTTGTCTTGTTTCTCTTTCTTTCAGATTTCATGGATAACTTGCCAAATATTGTGCCATTAATCGATATCTCTACCTTCCACTCTGGTTGACTGTCAATAAAAGAAAGTCTTTCTGATGTCAGATTAACCCATTACGACCGGAATGGATAGTATAATGTCCACTATCTTAGATATTTTGATGGGCCGTTTCTACTGGTTGTGCGGACCCCAGCATAATCTCCACTTTTCCGGAGCTTTGCTAGTTTAACCATTGTGGTTCTCTGGAGTCCCAAGGTGAGCCTGGCTGGTCTTCCCCAGGTCGTCACCACCCCAGGCAGTTGCCGCCCTTGTGGGTCAAAAAGAGATTTGCAACCATGCGACTAGTTTGAAACCAGGACGGTGGTGGATCCTGGTATTGGCTCACTTCTAGCCGTGCTTCCGGATGGAAACGTGGGAGCCTTTCTTAGCTCAGGAGCCTTGCTGGTGAGATGAACTCCCCGCTGTACATCGCAGCCCAACACCCAGGAACACCTCTCATCCACGATGAGGCCATAAACCGTTGGAAAGACGTCCATTATCAGTTTAGCGAACTCCAAAAAATTCTTTTTGTCACATTATATATATCCATTCAATAGCTAATCAAAATAGTAGGGGATCAAACCAGAAAACCAATTCTCCACACTTAATCATTTACAAAAAAATAAACCTTTCTAGAAAAAAGCCCACTAGCCAGTAATTTGACAAATAAATGTTATACCATTTTAATAACTATCGTCATGGTACGTAATATGCGGATATAAAAAACACCGAAATAAACTGAATACAGGGTGCAATATACTTTCAAGTGCTGACAGCAATGTAGTTGCACGATGAAATACAGTAACACATTCATTCATATCATTCTTACTCGTACAACGATAGAATAGTCTATTCTACAATTCTGTCATGCTCATAACCCCTAATGTGCTATATTTACTGAAAAGCTACTTCTTATTATAAGAAATATAACCACCACAATGCTGAGATATTTGCAAAACTCAGGACCACTGGTGTCTGCGGTGGGGACTGAATACGCTATTACCCTTTCGGGGTGCTAAGGAAGGACTGGCATGGTGTGGTGGTGAGCGCGTTAGCACCCGGAAAAGGTAGTAACGTGTTATATATACATATAATACGCAAACACCTGCGGTCTGGAGTTCTGCAAATATCTCAGCATCACTATGGTTATATTTCACATAGTACCCTGTCATTAAGAAAGAGTAGGCAGTAAGTAAAAAGTGGCGACATTACATCTTATTGTCAAAAGACCAGACAGTGTGCGGCTGAAGAAAAGCTGGTCGTACTCCATTCGGAAAGCCATGTTAAACAGACCGCATCCCTTATAGGTTAATCAATTATGATTATAGTTTATTGTAACTTTGGCACGTCAATACAACACCTCAACTATTAAAAAAGAAAGGATAAAGCTCTCGCCGTTGATTAACCCCTGAGGGATGCGCCATGCATTCGACTTCATTAAGTATCGTTGGAGGTGATTGAATGCATATCTAGTCTTTACAATGACTCGCAGTGGCCTATCGATGTATCCACCCAGTGTTGCCATCGTTCCAGACAAGTCTGGCACCAATTTGCCGACCCCGGAGGGATGGAAGGCTTGGTGGGCCACGGACGCGGTGATTGATTCCACGTGTGTGTCGCAGCGGTAGCTCCAACCACTGCGCCACACCCGCCCTACCTCGTTGAGTGTTGTGTTAGAAAGTGAAATCTCAACTATTAGGCGCAAATATTGGTGCAGAACGATAAGTGATCAGTGCTAGCAAACAATACTAATGATTTTAACTATGTTATGACAACAACTCCTACAAAACCGGGATAAACAGTGACAAAGCACGGAAGCTCTCATTGCGACCGAAGACTTTATGAGTAAATTTGGCAGAACGTTTGTTATAGTCTCCTCTATTTCGAAGAAACACATTCTGAATTGAAACACAGCTTACTTCTAGTGAATCCCACCTCCACATTACTAGACAAGATACCTACTTGGGAATCATAAATTGGCATGAAGTACTCACCAGTAGCCACTGGGTCGATTTCTAATGTTACTGGTCCATTTGAAGTTTTAAGTAGTTCTTGTTCAATATTTGAACTGAACGCGGCAACTATTAATCGATTAGCTTGCGCGATCTTCTTGCCGTTGCTCTCGAAGACTAAGTCGAGATGACGTTCGTTCTAAAGGAAACATTGACAACAGGTTAAGCAATGGAATAAGATCAGGTCAAAGTGATGAAGAAAAAAGGAACGATATGAAGACTCAACCCTGCCCAAGGAAAAGAACGTTTACCTCACTGGTGATGTACTTGAACGTTATCAGAGCGTGTTCCTCAGCACTATAGACGAGATCGTCATCGATATAACTATAACTTTCAATCACCCTCTGATTCAATGCGCTGTCTGATGACGGACCAGCAATACTCATTCGTGGATGTGGAAGAATCCCTGACTAAAAAAAATATGCAAGAAATAAAGCAAATACAAAAGTACAACAAACAACGTAAAGACAAATGTACGAGACGCAAAGCAAGTACAGCGGGAATATCATTGGCGCGGAATCGTCACAATGGAGCATAATAACTCATGAGTACTCAGGGCAGGGATAAGTCTAAAATACTTGGATGGGCCGTCCTCATTGGTTGTGCGGACTCGAGCATAATTTCCGTTTTTTCGGAGTTTTGATGGTTTGGCCATTGTAGTTCTCTGGAGTCCCGAGGTCAGCCAGGCCAAAATCTACTCCACGTCGTCACCACCACATGCATTCGCCGTCCTTGTGGAACAGAGAGACGTTTGCCAACATGCTACTAGTTCGATACCAGGATGGTGTACTGGTTTACTCTTAGCTGGGTTTCCTGGTGGAAACGCCGGACTCCTTTTCAGCTTGGGAGACGCAGCTGGGGGGAATGAATTCCTTCGCTATACATCGCAGCCAGAGACGCAAGAACACTTTCCAGCCACCATGAAGCGGCAAACCGTTGGGAGGAAGTCGAAAATATCCTCGGATTTCAAAAGCGAATTAGGAATGTGACTTTCTACTGCTTATAAAAAACTTACGAATGCTTGTTTGTAGATGCCTATTTGAATAAGGTTTCAAAAACGCCGAGATTTTACTTAACATGGATGGAGCACTGGTCTTATTGACTTAATTATTTCGTATTTATGTGGTCGTTTGACTTCAAATTGCAAATTTCGTAGTCATTAGAAGTATCCCATAAGTGATTATAATGTTTTTCATGTGTTTAAGTTCTTCAGAAATACTAATAAAAGAGTGAAGCTCTCGGCGTTGATCAATCCCTGAGGGGATCCGCCATGCATTCGAGTTCATTAAGCATCATTGAAGGTGACATGTATCGAGCCAGTGCTGCTATCTTCCCAAACAAGTCTGGTACCAATTTACCGACCAGGAGGGATGGAAGGCTTGGTGGGCCATGGGCGTGGGGATCGATTCAATGTGTGTGTTGCAGGACGCCTCAGACCACTGCGCCACACGCGCCCTTTCAGAGATAGTAACGGTAAGAAATTTTCCTATTTTTTTTCCAGTTTTCAGTGCCAACAAACATGTCACGTTCCTATATTCTAATAAGAAAAATATCGCGACGTATAGAAATCATCGCTAAACGTCGTAAAAATTGTGAAGAATGATTATAATTTATGAATCCGTTGAGAGATTGTACTCGATATCGTGTGTGAGAAATGCCATAGCCGAGAATGTTGGCTGCTATAGTGGAGCAAAGATGCTTCTATAGCCGTAGAGCTCAAACTTGGTTAATTAAACAGTTACATTTGTACGTCAATACAAAGTACGATCGAGTAATGTGGAGAGATGACTTAACAACAAAGGATAACTTTAGTAATACGCAAGCCAGGATCAATTCGCACTTGAAAGGCCCGCATGAGCTGACTTCAATTCGTAGTAAAGCCTTCGATGTTGGTCAGTTCCTTATAGATGCACTATGCATTCGACTCTGTTAAGCATCGCAAAAATTTTCCTATGCATATTCGGCTCATAAGTCCGTTTTCTTGTCCTCCAAGGCATGTATGGGTACACATCTTTCGACCTCAGTAGGTCGGATAGCAAGATTTTCCGAGGCGCAGGATCGATTAAACGACCGCGTCAATTGTGGAGCACTGATAACCGCTGCCTAGACGATATCGTCCTACTACAGAGAATACCTCACTTTTTTTCACATGACGATCCTTCACATTTACTGTGCGGATCCAAAACTTCTTGCATTCGATTCGTTTCCTCACAACGATCACCCACGAAAGTCATCGAATCTTTTACATGTGGTCTGAATGCTACTTAAGTATTTCCTTCTTCGTCATGAACATCGTTGAATGCAGCTCGAGACGATCCGCTCTCGAGTCTTAGGATAGCAGTGATACAGTATTCTCACGTGAATTGGAGAAGTATGCTATCCCAGAAAAGTATGGTAACCATTTCCCAACCTCGAAGGATAAGAGGCTTCGTGAGTTCAGTGCGAGGTCATATCACAGTACCTGTCGACACGGATCCATTACGGATAGCATGTGAATACAAACCAATACAAACTGCTATAAGTATTAATAAGGTTACCTTCATTGAAAATTTTACACAATATATTTCACAGAGTACCACACCAGGGTGCGTGTGGCGCAGTGGTCTGCAACACACACATGGAATCGATCTCTGTGCCCACGGCCCAGCAATCCTTCCATCCCTGCGGGATCGGCAAACTGGTACCAGACTTGTCTGGGAGGGTAGCAACACTGGTTCGATACATCGGTAGGCCACCGCAAGTCAGTGTAAAGGCCAGATATGCATCCATTCACTTCCAACGATGCTTAATGAAGTCGAATGAATGGCGCATCCCTCAGGGATTGATCAACGCCGAGAGCTTTATCCTTTATTTATACCACACCATCATGCTGTAGTCGTTATAGTAGCGACTATTAGAACTAATATTGACTTACAGTCTGCTGTACGTAAGCAGTTCAATTCAATGGAAACCAACGTCCGACAATGATTCAGTTTTCTTCAAGAAATTGTTCTCGTCAAAGCACTTTTTAATGATAAGAAAAATAAACTTATTGAAGCCCATCATAACGGATAGGGAAAGGCATTTGAACTTTGGGAGATACATAAGTTTGGAGCTGTTTTCGATGTTTTATTTCTAATCGTTTATTCTCAGTCTAAATGCTAATTTTCAGCGGAGGAAGCGGAGGATTTATAAAGATGAATGTAAAGGAGATGATTTAAGGAAAGTTCGCTAGAAATAAATTCGACAATGCAGATTTATTAGCGAAGTCCATACACAACACAAAGAGGAAATTAATCTTTGGTTCAGAATAAAAACGTTCGACGTAAAATAGGAACTATTACTAAAAGATGTACAAGAGAATGAAATTACAAATAGGACATTCATTCCTCCATTGATAAGCTAACACGAGTTTGATAAAGAACTTTATTAGGCTAACGTTTCGACGTCTCCATCTTCATTAGATCCGATGATCCGAGTCGATGTCCACAGTCCTTCGTCTTCTCCATGTACTCTTCGCCTTAGCATCGAGTTGCACCTTCTTCAGTGGAGCACCTTTCGGATGAGGTATTGAAATATTGTTACGCTCTGCGCTAAGAAGTCGGACATTAATTTCTGAGCAACCTAAAACTGACAAAAATAATGCGAAGTGGAGTGGCATCAGTTTTATAGCAAGCAGATCCGGCTTAAATAGTAGTTCAGGAGTTATTCTTCAGCACTGGTGAATAATTGAATCTTCTGTCCAGTTTTAATAAATTCGTAACAGATCAGTTCGAAAAGACAAAATACCACCACCTATGTCAATCGACTCTAAAAATTATTCTATACTATTATGTGTACCCAGACCAGACCTAGACTAAAAATGCACTGATTATACTGGAGAATTCGTAGCTAAAACACTGTGGTTCTTAATGTATTGAAGACATTGATTAGTCCTGAACACATTAATTTCCAAGTTCCTATTTACTTCCTATTAATTTCCCATGGCAGGGTGTTATGTGAAATACAACCACAATGATGCTGAGATATTTGTAAAAGTAGGAACCTAACCCAGATTCGAACACGCAGTCACTCTCTCCATGGCCTCACTTGCTGCCCACTACACCACTGATGCCCTTGCGTTGCCTTTCTCTCAGTCGCTTTCCCGGATCAGAATCATTTCTCAGCAAACGTTTTTTCAGAATCTCGTCTGGGATATGAGTTTTACAAAAATTTCAGCATCATTGTGGTTATATTTTACGCTAGTTTGTATTCGCTCCAGCAATGAGTTTGCTTACCTTCATAAACTTCTGTAATATATATCATCTTTATGACTACTACGAGCATTTGTGGCACAGTGGTTAGAGGTGCCTGAATACACACGTGGTTATTAGTTCAATCCTGCACTTGGAACGAACTGTATGGCAGTGCAAAGGCCAGGTATGGCTTTAGTCACCTTTATGAGGTATTATGGAGTGGACTGCATTGTGTATCCCTTAGGCGTTGCTCAATACCGAACGTTTTGTCCTTTTATCCTTCATTACCTCTATCTCTTGTAATCTAGTGATTCAGCAGTAACTTGAGCGAGCCCAAGTAAAGTCTCGATTTGCACTCATCAGCTGTGAGTATGGCTTATGAGGCTCAGCTCCATCGAATGACAAGTACGTGTATCATCGCACATTTGGTGATATGCATTTCTCAGAAGCGTTCTTGGCAAAGAAAGCACTCACAAGTAGCCAAGCTGGTGCTATCTTAGGTTCGTTATTATGAAATGGGCTTTCGGATGATAATGTTAAACTCGTCCTCAGGACATGGACAATGGACATGTGCACACGGGATCAAGCAGCAACATCGATGATACGACATACCATTTTGGTAGATGTCTCTTACACACATTTCTGCCTTAATATAGAACCATTTATGAAATTACATTACTACCCTGGGAGTGTTTTCAGGAAGCTTTCTTAACTTACGCAAGGTGTAGATTGTCACTCTGCTACAGTACTACGATGAATGTTTAGCTGGTACTTTAGTTCTTGAAACTCGTAATTACAAATATCCCAGTCTGGAAACTTCCAGGAAAATAATTCTATTCGCATTGACGGCAAGCTTCGTTGTAATACTCCCACGTGGTTTCGCTCGCCTATCGACACGCCGACTCCTCTCATTCGCCATCTGCTTATCCAACACAACCATGGTATGTTTTTCACAAGAACATTTAACAATAAAATATAGAAACATACTAATTTAAAGAGATAGTGCGTGTATTTCTCAATTCATAGGTGTGTTATGTACTCAACGACATCTTTTCTTGAAAAATCGACAGATCGTTGTTGTTTGGACCCTACACCAACATTAGCCCTATCACGGCCTTACTAGAACAAAATGGCGCAATCCAGACCCAATTAAGTTGACTTGTGTTTGGTGAATGTTATTCCAACGATTTTGAAGTCCAAAAGGGTTATTCAATACAAAGCCTCATCTAAAAAGTTTGATTGCTGGGAAAGAAAACGACGCATTTATAAAAAGTTCAATTCATTTAAAATTAGACGTTAGAAAATAGCTGAGTTAAATGTGATACACAATCCCAACCTCATGTGAAATCCTATAATAAAAATTTCCTATGTAAAAGAACTGTTTCAAACGAGTGTAGAAGAATTTGTCAGCTTTTTATGAGCTTTCGGAACTAACGGTACGACATGAAATGAGATTTTCTCGGCGAATTTCGACCATTCCTTGACGAAGAGATTTCTACTTGGTTCCATTACCTTCCTATTGAAGGCATTCTCTGCCACAATAGTTATCATGTCGTGTTATTTTCAATCTTCCTCAAATCTTTTCCTTTTGTCAAAGGGTGATGGAAAATTTCGAAGTGGTCGGTGTCGTGGTGGGTGCTCAGTGGCGGTGTAATGTAGATGCCCTAACACCAAGCATTCAGTGTAATACTACGCAAAGACGAAGTCCATCTAAAATCGACATATATATATATATATATATATATATATATAGGTGCATATATACATGCACCACTATATATAGCCATATGTCAATACCCCTTAGTAATATAGTCCTACTAGAACCTGCAATCCTGGGTTACCCACTTCAAAGAAAATTGATGTTTTATTTTCGGGCGTTTAACGACGAAATGTTTTTTCTTAATATCCTTAAGTAAGTTAGTACTTATTTAAGTTTGGATACTTGGATAGGCCGTTTTCATTGATTGTGTGGGTTTCAGCATAATTTCCATTCGAAAATTTCCTAGTTTAGCCCCAGCATAATTTCTATTCTCCGGAGATTTGCTGGCTCAAATGAGCTAAAAAAATAAATGTAAAAAACATAGCTTGCTCATCATGAAGAATTTCGGTGTTTCAACGAACGTAAAGATAGGTCGTAAATCGTCCTCCTGCAGTAGAGTGTTAGAACAGTAGCCCATTCTAGTGAGTAATGGAAATCGTGGGCGTCGTCTTCAGGAATTTTTGAGGCGTTTAGGTTGGGTAAAAGAAGAAATCGAAAGTAGAAGATGATGAAAAATCTATAACGAACTTTATGTAGAGACTGAAGAACTCTCAATAAGTACTTTTTTAACAAAGAAATCTCATTACGGGCAAATTTACTTGAATTTTCTGTTTGATATTTTTAGTTACCTGCTTTCAGGCTGAAGATATTGAAGAGATTCTGGCTGAGATTGATGGGGAACAAATTGAGGGTGAGTCACGACAGAAAGTTCACAAATCCTAAAACAGCACTATACAGCAGATTTACCGTACAGTAAATATAAGTACTCTGTATGTACTGCACTGTATAATAAGTACAAGCATTTGTATAAGGGGTGTGTGGCGCAGTGGTCGGAGGAGCCCTGCAACACACAAGTGGAACCGATCCACGCACTTATGAACCACCAAGTCCTCCATAGCTCCGGGGTCGCCTAATTGGTGCCAGACTTGTCTGGGAGAATAGCAGCACTGGCTCGATACATCGGTAGGCGGCGGCGAGTCATTGTAACGGCCAGATTTGCATTCAACCACCTTCAGACGATGCTTAATGAAGTCGAATGCATGGCTCATCCCTCAGGGTCATGATCAACGCCGAGAGCCTTTTTTTTAGCTTTATTTATATAAGTAGTACTCGTGTATCCTAAAAACTGTAAACGCAACTATTATGTTAAGAAAAACTGTTTAGTGAAGTTGTCTGGGGTAAGTAGAAGAACTGAAATTCAAATTTACACTGCTGCTTTCAGAATATCAGAAGTTCTTCGATGATTTCGATCGCGGAAAGCAAGGATATATTATGGCTACTCAGATCGGTCAGATTATGCGCGCCATGGAACAGGACTTCGATGAGAAGGTACTGAAATGTACTGATTTTACAAGAACCGGGAGTTTTTGTGCGTTTCTGAGATAACTCCGAAATTAGAAGCAAACAAAGCAAAAACCTCTTTATGAATAAGAAAGTAGCAAAAATTATTACTTAGCTGATGATAGGTGAGAATTGATCCTAAGCAGAAAGTTTTTATCAAATTTTGGAGACAGCTGTGAAAATTTCTAGATAATTTGTACTACACGTATCTTTTCACTGTAGATTATAGAATTAATGCAGTAGAGCGCCAATAAAGCCTCCTTTTATACCCGTCGCAAACCAGAGTCACTATGTGGGTATGAGTCCCTCTAAGTATATGAAGCGCATGGTAGTTATGTTAAAGACCTTCGTGAAGGGTCCAGATCTTCAAAACGTTTTCTCAGGACAGTATTTCTGATCATCTCAGCTGTATCTCCGTCACCTTACGAAGGAAAAAAAACGCTAGGTCAAGCACACCGTTTTCATTTGGGGGCTTAGGAACGACGTAGGTGAAATGTGTCCTTACATCGTCAGCTGACTACTGACGTAAGAAACGACAAGAATTGCTATTTTATTGGCTATCCGATTATCCGGAAACACATTCCCAGTAATCAATATTGAATAAATAGTCATTCGTAGCGCCACAGATGTTCATAAAAAATGACAAAAACAATGAGAAACGTTTATGAATCCACTCGATGGTTGGAGGTTCTCGGAATGCTAGACAAGCGTTTTTTCTCAGCCATCTACCAGCAACAGATGGCAGCCGATGTTTTTTGTCCCTGTTCCAGACACTTCGTAAGCTGATTCGCAAATTTGACGCTGACGGTTCGGGAAAGTTGGAATTCGACGAGTTCTGTGCCTTGGTATATACGGTCGCCAACACTGTTGACAAGGACACACTACAGAAGGAGCTGAGAGATGCGTTCCGCCTTTTCGACAAGGAGGTCCGTTAAGTGTGTTATAGTGAAGTTTTTCCCTCGAAACGTAGTAATTTACAGAAAAAGTAAGAAACTAGTGCGAAATTACTGATGAATCGTGCTTTGAACTGCCAATGGCGTAGAGCTCAGGGCGACAACGACTAGAGAGGCGATTGCCATGAGAAATATAAGTATCGATTAATGCGACTTCATTGATTCCTACGTTGTTTTGCATGCCATACTCTTACCCATTTCTCTTACAAAGTTAAAACTGACTGTTCAAACTTGTAAGCGCGGTCTTTTAAACTGACAACAAAAAAAAGGTCAATCAGTTCTCAACGCTTAAACGATATGAAAGAAGAATTAGACGGGGCATTACGTGCTCGTATATTTAGCGAAAATCCACTCGCTGTTTTTTAAAAAGCTTACACGTTCAATATAGCCCTTTTACAACAATGAACAGTAAAGCATCTACTTTTTAGGGTAATGGCTACATCTCACGACCGACACTGAAGGCCCTCTTGAAGGAGATCGCTGACGATCTAACTGATCAACAACTTGAAGAGGCCGTAGACGAAATCGACGAAGACGGCTCAGGAAAAATCGAATTTGAGGGTACGTAAACTTAGTCATGTTTTTAATTCGCTGGATGTTATCATTGGTAAAGGTGACCAGTGCCATGGATTAATTACAATTGCTCACCAGAAATCAGTCTGTTCTCTTGCATGACTGCAATCATAAGCTTAAAGCACCCCGTTAGCCACTAGTTGAAGTAAAGGAAAAATCACAGAATCTAAGCTGTGAAGGTACAACACCCAATGATGAAGTTAGAAGAGGAATTATTGTTGTGCAACAAGCGCCTTTTCTTCACGGGACCTGTTGATATCGCTGCCCAGTTAGTGTTATAGGAATCTACAAATGATTATGCAGGATGCAAAGCAATAGGTGTTATCGATAAGGTGCAAACAGCACGATCAACTAAGTCCTTCCTCATCAAATTGATAGGCTGAGTGAAATGCAAAACGAGGAACTCAGTAGAGCAACGGATAATACGTGAGACTCTGGAAAGGGGGGAGTCGTGGGTTCGAATCTGGACTAGGTTGCTAGTTTTGCAAATGTGTCAGCATCATTGTGGTAGTATTTTACACAATATCCTATTGCCATAAAAAAATAATACGCAGCAGACAAAAAGTTATACCATGTGATTTCGACGGTCTCAGCTTAACTGGGTTCAATGCCGATTTGTGCTCTCCAGATAATCCGCGTTCACGGGTGATTGCTCATGGCACAGTTAGGGTAAAAAACTGGCTAATAGAAAGGCAGAACGAGGTCCTCAATCCTAAAACTAGTAACAGATGAGACCCTGGAAAGTATAATCGTGGGTTCGAATCTAGACTTGGGTCCAGGTTTTGCAAATATTTCAGCATCGTGGGAGTAAGGTTTTTTTTCAGAGTTTTGGGAATTGATGGCAGGCGAGTCGGATTGAACACGAGGTGTAAATACGCTTTGGAGCGTCGTTTGTGAGCTCTACGATTTCGATCTATCCAATCGATTCTATCTTATGCTCGACTAGACCTGGAATGTATTTGTTCTGTATTTCAGTTTCGCCTAGAATCCAGTGTCAACAGCTTCATAAAATTATTGTTTCGTTTCCTTCATCGATTACAAGTTTCATTCGATACAAAATAAACTTTTTTTCGAAATTGGTAACAAAAGCAGTAGAAACGTATCGCTGTATACCATTTTCTTTCAGCAGACTGTAATGAAGCGAGTACAAGGGAAACGAAAACAAACAGCTGAAATTTGAGCCGAAAATATCAAAGTTGTGGGATGTGACGGCCTGGTTGAGTGCAAATCCCTCAACTCGTATCAGACCAAGAGATAGCAAAGGAAATTAGAGAACCCTTAAAAAGCAGACGAAGGCGACGCGTAAGCACGTAAATGAATGAAGAAGCTGAAAGGATTTTGGGTTCAAATAAGCTCTGTGACGGACGTCACACGTGCGCATATTGACGAGGTCGCACTGGAACAGATATTGATCTTCCTGTTGAGCACACCGAGCACACCTTAGTCTCTATCATGAATAAAGGCCGCCGTGAAGAGAAAAAAAATGAGTGAGGAATAAACTGGTTTTAACCGATCACTCCTAGAAGCTTTGACTTTCAATGCAGAAGAACTCGACCGCCGTCGTTGTCAATATGATTGCCGTCCTCGTTATGATCATTTCCATCTGTAGCCTGAAACAGAAATCAGACTTTTAGTTGGAACTAACAACATAGAAGAAAGTGGTGCAAACAGAATTACCGCCTTCTATGCGTTAAGGATAGTCCAGACCCTAGCCGCTGGCTAACTACAAGGTCGAATTAACAGGCAAACAATTTCCGAATTTCTGCTGCCGGAAGTGAATCAGGTTGAAGAATAGGGTTCGATTTGAAACTCAAGAATTCACTATTTCGTTAAGGAAAAGTTAACGACGAATTGAAGTAACCTCATCATAATGAACTACAACAAACATGTAGCTTAGCCTCACGAATTCCCACGAAATTACCATCCAGCCTAAGAGAAGCGCTACATGACTCCAACAATGCGTAATTTAAGGCGAAAATTTCGAAGATGACTGAGTCAGCTCAGTGTTTTTTCGGTGGCAGAACGTTCTACTACACAAAAAATGGGTGACGTTGGGAAAGAGATAAACCCAGATAATTGCTGAGGGTATGAAAAATCCCATAGAAGGTAGGCATAGGTAGGATACAAAAGATAACAAAACAACTGCTAGTGTCCATCCTGGTTCCGTATTTTACCCTAGCCCAGATCTATTTGGTAAGTATAATTTATAATCATGGAGAAATGCAAAGTGTTCAGAAAGATCTTAAGATTATAACTGAATTCTAGTGAATTTGTCCTCTTGAAAGTCGTGCAATCCTCGCAAATCTTTGGCACTTGGATAAAGTTCTAAAGTGACTAGAAAATCATCCAAACACTAAAATTTAAAGGTGGTGGCACACTGCAAAAATCCCATTACCTTAATGGAGATGAGGTAATCACATAGCCAGCATAATTTCTTATCAGTAACCAGTAAAGCACTCGACAAAAGGTTTACCGTCATGTCGTGACCAGAAGCATTTCTGGGTGCCCTGCTACGACGTACAGGGAGGTTCTTCCCATCAAGCTCACTCAAACTGTGAATGAGTTCATGTTCGGCTAGAAGACCAACTAGGAGTAAATCTAGGGCGAACTATCTACGTAAGAAAGGGCTCCATACGAAAACTGTGATCCACACTGAACACATGCTAGCCCTATAGAGACGAATGGAGACTGAATTGGTGCTCGTTCTAGTCGATTACTAGGGAGATTAAAGATGACAGAGGTGATAACACTTAACAGAGTGTATTAAACGACAATAAAAACTATAATATGTTAGGTAAACATTCTATGAAAGGAATCAGGAGCGTTTGACAGGAGGAACATTGCACAACAGAGTGCACCTTGAAGAAGCAGAACAGTCGAGCAATATGCGCCAGAATGTTGAATGATGCTCGAAGCAGAGATGTGCCGTTGTATTTCATTTTCTTAACATTTCGCCCAAAAAATGCCGTTCAAAAAATTTTTTTTGTTTGAATTAAACCTTTAAATAAAAGCATATCTCCATAACGATTTACTTCCTAGGCCTGGAGATATAGCTGTGTGTTAAAATACAGTGTACATCAATGCGCTTCATACTGTAGTATAATCACTCATCCTGAGATGTTCGATATCCTCACTCAGAAGCGCAGTTGAATGTAAAGCTATTATTGCAGCAAAACCTGGCAAATTGATCGCAGACGAAGGATGCGAAGAATGCGACGTTCTTCCCTAACAACTGAGAGAACGCGGCACATTGGCAAAGCATTGGCTCTGGGGCTAGTTAGAGACCTTATTTGGGTGCCCAGCCCATTTGCTCTGAATTGACGAGAGTGAAGGTGAAGCAACTCATTTTTCTCATGTGACCTCTCGAATCTCTATGGTGGTCCAGAGGTTAACCGAAACTCCGTACACCAGAAATATGAGCTGTGGTGTCCATTTAACTTACATTTATGGAACTTTTGGTGAGAATTTGGCTCGTGATACTAAAAAGGAATTGTATCTGATTCGTTTTCACATTCTTCTGGCATTGCCTCAAGATTGATTGCTGGTCATAGTATTTCTTCACGACATGCGCCGTCGTTAAGTCATAAGTCATCAATCCCGTTCTTTGCATCTTACGAATGTGCTTTAATCATTTCCTCTTTCTCTTTGTGAATAATTAAGTTATATACAGCGCATATTGTGACATGTGTGGATATTTTTCACCTGTAGAAGAAATCCGATCAATGCTTCCCTCTGGTTAGGAAACTCAGACAACAGAAAGTGTCAAATTAAAAAACTAAGTCGATGAACCACGTATCTCCAAGTACTAACGTCTACACTGTGATGAAGCGGTATTTTATTGATTATGGGATTGTTTCCACTTCCTACACTGCCATTTACAACAGCAGTTTATCCTACAGAGGAACTCCTAGCCGAGGAGTTCCACATTTCCATCCGGATGAAAAAACGAACAACAGGATTCATCACCGTCGTGGTATCAAACTAATCGCAAGGCAGTAAATATTCCTTTGATCTTCTTCTGCTAGCCCTAGTTCGGTGCACTTCAAGAAAGCCCCAGCAAGGCCGTATTCGACACTCCAATGAACCACAAACTGCTCATCTAGCAGTAATCCAGCCTGAATACCGTGCACACAAGACGCCTCTTTCCACGACGTTAGGTTGTGAGACGGCCGAAGGGACGCAATCATATATGGAGTTAGACGACAGGTCATTGGGAACAGACCAGAAGAACGCAAGGACGACACGCCATCAAAATACTTTAGACATCCACAATAATGCAAAACTTCGGACCGCAGCTGTCTGCGGTGGGGAACGAACGTGATATTACCCGCCCGGGGGCTAATACGTTCACTACCACACTATGCGGGTCCATAGTTTCGTCATGTCTCTCAACTAGTTCTATCGATCAGTGCCATCAGCAATCACTGGTCGACGAGAATGATCTGAGGATCCCACATCGGCATTGAACGCAGTTAAGCTGTGGCTATAGTTTTTTTTGTAGTTTTGTAGTTTTTTTCTATTTCGCATCATAGCCTGAAGGAAAAACTACAGTATGGAGCAAATAAAAGTTGGCACTTTAGACATCGTTCTCCACTCACTCTTTGAGGTCATCGGTAGCATAATATTCAATGCTATCGCCCTATCAGGGAGAAAAGCAGGAACATCGAAATGTGCCAATTAGATAACGAAAACTTGTCATTCCTTGAGGGAAATTAGACCACCAAGTTTTGGTGACGCTAGTTTTCTTAGATATCCATTTGTTACCCATGGCATCGCGTTGTACCAGATCCTACCACCTTGCTTGGCTAATCTTTGTCTCCAAACTTCGCGTCAAAAAAAAGTTTGTAAGGAAGTATCACCAACTGCTACCTACCAGCTTGTGCAGCGGATGAGGCGGTTCTAGATACGTCCCATAGTCAGATAGAGGAACTTGTCCGCAACGAGAAATCTGACTATGAAGTTGTTCTTGGAGATTTCAGAGATAGAACAGAAAAGCTCGATGAAAATGTACAAAAACATGAAAAATTTGGAATAGGAGCTCGAACAGAGAGAAGAAACCGTTTTCCAACACTTCAGTTGACAGTTTGTCTCTTCCGTAGTAAATTCGTTTTTCGACAGTACAGCTAATCGCCGATGCCGATATACATGGGAGTTTTCCAACAACACGGCTAATACTTACTCGCCCCTGTTCTCACAAACAGAAGATGGTGTTCAAAACGAAGAAGTGGGGTAGTCGAGACTTGCACGAATGTAATGTGCTACTATATCCAGGAGAATATACATCGATGGCAATCACAGATGCGCAGGTCGTATAATAATACAAGCAAGTGGATAAAAAAACTGCTGAAGTGGACTGCATGAGGACGAAAGCGTTCTCTTACACCTCACATAATAACACGATATGAGGACATGTACATGGATCACGTCAAATATCTACATTTGCACGGCGAATTTCGTGCCGGGAGCACAGACTTCCCATTTTCGAGGGAGACCACTACTATGCGCGACGATTGTGCCAGGAAAAAGATGAATGGAAAAGGTGTTGAGGTTAGCAGTAGTGGCGAAGACAAACAACAGATGTATCCAATTAAGTGTGTACGTAGATATGATCAAACCTAAGATGCTTAAGACAATACTGTAACGCTGAAGAACCTCCCCTTCCGAACTTGCACAACAATGCAGATACGCGATAAGTGATGATCTTAAAGAGGAAAGAGCAGTAGTCATAGTCGAAATTGCAGAGCCTGGGAAAAGTATTTACAAAGCCCAGCGAAGCTTCTCCAATTACAAGACCAATATGAATGAACTCTGACACCCAAACGGAACAGTTACAACGTCCAGAAAGACAATGGAAAGAATCATTCGCGAATAGTACTCAGATCGCTTCAATAGCCACTTCCCCCTTTCTTCATATGAAAGAAAGGGATGGCGGATATGTCATTCAACCGATTCTCCCTTCCGAAATCCGACATGCTACTCCATCGATGAAGAATCGAACACACCAGGTCCGGAACGGGATAAGATCTGAACACCTGAAGAACCTTCCGCCAGTCTTCGTAAACACGCTGGCTCTGGTCTTCACACGTTACCTATCTGAATGTAAGCTCCGTAGTCAGTGGAAGGCCAGCAGGACCGTGTTATTGTTTAAGAAGGCTGACCTACACGATATCGGCAACTACCGCCCAATCTGCTTGCTGTCTGTCGTCTACGAACTTTTCACCTCGAGTCATCCTAAACAGGATTGACAGAACACTGGACGAAGGACAGCCATGTCAGCAAGCAGGGTTTCGAAGAGGATTTAGTACGATGGAGCACATCCACACGGTAACAAGACGCATCGAAGTATCGCGGGAGTACAAAAGACCGCTCTGTATCACCATCATCGATTTAAGGAAAGCCTTTGACTCAACTGTGATAGAAGCAGTCATGGAATCAGGAGTCCGTATTCAGTATATAAAGATCCTTCGCGACTTTTACAGAAATTTCACGACCAATATATCATCACTCTATAACGATATTAACATCGACGTCAAAAGAGGGTTTAGGCAAAGCGATAACATCACGCCAAAAATTATTCACAGCTACCCTCGAGAACGTAATCCGGACATTGGAATGGGACAACATGAGAGTGGAAATCGATGGTCGGCAATTACACCATCTTCGTTTTGCTGATGATATCCTTCTAATAGCACCAAATATTAGCCAAGCGGAACGAATGGTTGCCGACTTTAATAAAGCCTCTAGAAAGATTGATCCTCGACTAAATCTCATAAAAAACGATGTTCATGAGGAACGGAATGGTTTCGTATGCCGCATTCACGCTCAAAGGAATGAATATCTCCGAATGATCCAGTTATGTCTGTCTGGGTCGGGAAGACAACATGATGAAGGACTTAGCTCCAGAGTTGAGCAGAAGGAAATGAGCGGTCTGGAGAGCTTTCAAGAGCATCGAAGGTGTAGTGAAGAGAACAAACAACACTCGACTCCATGTCCACCTTTTCGGCTCAACGGTACTTCCTGCCTTAATGTATGCGTCAGAAACCTGGTCGCTGCGGAAGCAGGATGAAGAATCACTCAGCGTTATTGAACGCGCAGTCGAAAGGACGATGCTAGGAGTATCCCGTTTCACACATTGTAAGGGAAGGATCTGAAGCTCTGACCTGGGTCAACGATCAAGAATTAAGGATGCCGTTCTGTGCGCCAAACATTCGAAGATAAGGTAAGCCGGACACGTAATGAGTATGAATGACAACCGATGGACAAGAGCCGTTAGTGACTGGATTCCTCGGGATGTCAACGCACTGCAGGATGACCACCGACCCGATGGTCAGAGTTCTTTACGAAAAAGCTTAGAAGAAAGATATGATGCTCAACGAGTCCCTGGAGCGAGCAGAACTCACTGGGCTACTCTTGCACGCGACAAGGAAAAAATGGGAGATTTACTGGCACACTCTCGACTCACTCGACGATCAGCTGTACTACATGTGATACAGGTGGTCCTTCCAGGCACAGAAGAAGGCGGTACTGCGAAAACGTTAGTTTCAGCGGAATGAAGAATAGAGTAACACCTTGTGTTTGTTCAACAAGAATATGGAGAGCAATAATAGCGTTTGATGAGTGTTTCTAATTTAGTGTGAGTGTACTGTTAGTGCATAGTTGTTCTCCTCATCTGCTAAAATCCCTCCAAATATTAAACAGGTATAAAATTTTTCTCAGTTTTATGCTACAACACCACAACTATAATAAAGTGACAAACTTTTTGTTACCAATTATTTAGTATCACAATGGTCAACGAACATTTTAGTTTATTCGTTCATCCAACAGAGCGCTATGAAACTTTGATGTGCAAACAATCCGGCACCAAAGACTCGAGATATGACCCTTCTACGAGCACGCGCATTGATTTCAACGTGTATGCCGCTGCACGTTTCGGAATGACACTAAAATGACACGTCATTCACGGATCTACACTTAAAACGGCCGCAATCGTAAAGGGGGTGAAGCTTTTTGAATTGTAACATCTATTTAGCTCAGAGGGCTGACCGGAAGTGCTTCTCTTTCAAAATTTTCACGTAATTACTTTTTGCCCATAACACCTCCACGACCCTTTGTAGCCAATCGATGGTATGCCGTATACAGATTTCATATTGGGGCTGGTCCATGGATGGCTGTTCTCACCTACGCTTGCAAAAAACCTGTTTCGAACAGTGGGATGAAATCCATGAATATAAGAACCATGAAATAGACACAAAAATGCACCCCCAACTATCACATAAACCTTGCGGAAAGCTAGTAACATCGACATCAGATCATTGCCTCGGTCGTGAAAGGGTTAAGTGATGCGAACACTCGAGTCATGCCACCGTGGCTGTCATGAAGACGATGACGCCTGAACGTTAGCCAAGAAAAAAGTCGTGTAGCAACCTTCTGTTAGTCTTTAACAATCTTCACTTTCGAATTCAGATGATTTGGTGACGAATTGATCAGTGCTTTCAACAGCACTGAAGTTAATCCTCCAACTTCATTCAATCATTTATTCATAGAATCGACCATACGTGCTTCTCTTTCAATATTTCCACGTAAATACATGACTTTTTGACCACGTTATAACTCACGATCCTTTGTGGTCAATCGATGGCATGCCGTGTACAGATTTTATACTGGGACTGGTCCTTGGATGCGGATTCTCAGCTGTACTTGCAAAAAAGCCGTTTCCGACGGTGGGATGGAATCGATGGATATAAAAAAACATGAAGGAGACGTAGAAATACACTTGGACTATCACACAAAACCACGTGGAAAGCAAATAACATCGACATCAGACAATGATCGCGGTCGTGAAAGGGTTAACTGCTTTGAGCACTCAGATCGAATCACCGTGCCTACGAAGATGTGAAGACGCCGGGACGTAACCAACAAAAGGTCTTGTAACAACCTCTGTTTGCTTTTAACCATCTTCGCTCTCGAATTCAAATGACTGATGAAGAAATGACCACTGTTCTCAATAAATTAAACGTTAATCCATCAACTGAGGTCAATCTTTTATTACACACATGAAATCAGTGAAGAATTAATATCAAAACCGAAAAGCTCCATTCAGAGGTTCGAGCACAGCGAAGGCAACGGAAAGGTAGAGAAAGGGTCATTTCTATCCGAGGCTGCCACATTTTCCACTACTTTATCCGCTTTTTGACTGTTAAAAGCAAAAATGTCTCTCAGCTCTTACAATCACTTCATAATTTAAAGATAACGCAGAATTTTTAGCGATGTAATACGTCTCAATTTCCTCCATTCCTAACTTCTCGATTTTAGTTCTGCAAAAAATATCAATGGGAATTCATCGGTGCCGTTAATAGAACGCGATCGTAGACATTGAAAACCAAATCTAAATAATAACTAACTTGGACCGAACAGAAGGAAGCTCTTCCTTCGTTGATGTCGCAGCCAAGGCGTCATCTATGGTAGGTATGTTTCGTTGATGATGCGAAAACTTCCTCCATTGTACGTCGATGCGTCGATATGGTAAACTCCTCCGTGGTAGGTCCATTCGTCGATATGGCGAACTTCTGGGCTTCAGTAGAAAGTTCGCACGTCGACTTTTCCTCCTCTTCCTCCCCATTAGCTGTTGTGAGCGTTGTTGTTGCAGGCAAATGGTTCTCAGAGGAGTCGGAGCTGATAATATTAACATAAGAAAAGAGGCACGAGCAAGAAAATGCATTTTTAACATGATTTTGGTCTTAGAGCGATTGTCGAAGTGCCACAATGCTTTGCAGATCTTGTTTAATTTTAAATATGAACAAACAGATGCTCTTTATTCATTTCTAACAGATTGATCGAGAGCATATCTGCAAAGCAACCCACTTGCACGATCGCCGATATTCTCAACTCTTACCAAAACATAGCGGCTTGTTCTAAACGGCATGAGCTCGCTCGCTAAATGCTTTTACTAGTTCAGTAGAAGCAGTACTCGCAACAACAGGTTTTCTCCAAGGGCTTGTTTCCTCGTTTTTTACGGTGCATTTTTTTTGGGCGTTCAACTAAGGTGAAGACGTTCTCCTCGAATTCGACGGGCCAGCTAGATGACTTTTAGCATGATAGTGGCGCTTTTCACATAGATCGCAACTAGGTTCATCTCCGCAAACAGTACAATCAGACAAGCCTCAGAGACTTCTTGAGGAGCCATTACAGCCGACGACTGGAAACGCAAGTCGATCTTGAGGTCTTGTACCATCTCTTGTACAAGAGGTTGGAATGGCACTTTGCGAATCAGCAACTCGGTCAATTTCTGTAGCGACGAGTACAATAACGAGAGGCTTCTTCACACCACCACTCACCTGTGCTGTGGTGAGGTGAAGTCATTATCATGAGGCAAAACTATCCTACGAAAAAAGACTGTTCGTTTGATAGCATGTCTAATCAGTAATCATTCCATCACCACCTCGATAAAACCACTTGATCCAACGAATGAAATTATTGGAATTCCAACTACCTAAGAAGTCTGTGTGAATATGGTGAGAGGCTTATGAAAGGAAAAAAATGCGTCGGTACACGTAATACATATATAGTATGAGTGCCACGGAAAAATGAAATGTGGGTGCTGGCCTTGTGAATTTCAATGAAAGGTGACGGTATCGCGAAAAGTGCTGTTTCTCTGTTTGTAGTTCTTACATTAGTTGATACTTGATACTTGAATGGCCCGCCCTCACTGGTTGTGCGACCATAATCTCCATCTTCTGGTTAAGCCATTATGGTTCCCTGCAATCGGGATCCCGAGTTCAGCCTGGTCAAGGTCTGCCTCAGGTCTTCATCACCACAGGCAGTCACAGCCCTTGTTCTTCAGAGGGAGATTTGCTACCATGCGACTGCTTCGATACCAGGACGGTGGTGGATCCTGGTATTGGTTTACTCTTAGCTGGACTTCCTGATGGAAACGCCGGTCTCCTTCTTATTTTAGGAGACCCTGTCAGCCGGATAAATCGCCCCGCTGTATATCGCAGTCCGACACGCAGGAACACCTCCCACCCACGATGAGGCGGTAAACTGTTGGGAGGAAGTCGAAAGTATGCTCGGATTTCAAAAAAGAAAATAGGAATTTGACTAGCTACTGTCCATAAGAACTTATGGATGCTTACTCACAGATGTTTATTTGAATAAGGTTTTAGAAACGTCGAGATTTGACCTAACGTAGACGAAGGTGAAGAGAGAGTTCCCACATTATTACAGATATTAATTGAAAGCCGCAAGTTTTTTCATTTTCAGGGAATTCTTCCTACGCGTATATCCTTAAGACGAACTGATGGTTTCAATCTGCTTAAGTCCTTTGTGGTGGCGTTGAGTCCAACTTTATATGAATACCAAGTCGTTGTAAATATTGGTCTTTGTAGCTGCCACGCGGGTCTTTTTTCAGTAACTGTCGTGAACAACCTCGAGTTTGGGTTACAATGGTTTGTAGTAATAACAACTGTACAATAATAATATCTGGTATGGAGGTTAGATGGGTATATGCGAGTGAGATTGAAGTGAGAGCAAGTGAGTAATTGAAGGGAGTTAGGTGGATACTGGAATTAGGACACTGAGGGAATAGGACCGGATGAGCACTCAACCGAACGCTACGAACACTTCTAGACGAGTCTTGGGTTGCTTGAATTCCTTCCGTAGTGGGTGGAGCTTTGTCGGAGGGAACTAAAGACAGTACCTAGAGAGAGGTTCTAGAGGTTTTTTCTACTAGCTCCATCTGATAGGGCTGCATGTGAAAGCACGCAGCTGCGCGTTCGGAAACTTCTTTGGGACGGCAGTTGCTGGAATGTACATTCCGGGCAGTTGCTGGAATGTACATTCCGCTGACTGCTGCTGACTCAGTGCCCGAACTGTCGGACAAAGAAGAGCAGCTTGTTGGAAGGAATTGTAGAATCCCTTTCCATCCACCTGCGAAGTAACTGTGTGAGATAGTGGCTAAGAAGGAATTAAGAGAAGATGCGATGATAGACTTAAAATGCTTACAGGAGAACAAGAAATACACACCAATATAGAAAATAGGAGCAAGGTCACCGGACACAGTATTCATAATGTTTTATATAGAGAACATTCCCTATGTTGGTGGTGAATTTTCTCTATATCCTTTCTCTCTTTCTTTTCTTTCCTTCTTATCTTTCTTTTCTTTTTCTTTCCTCCTTTTTCCTTATTTATTATCTTTGTTTCTTTTTATTTGTTTTATTTTTTTCTTTTCTTTCTTTCTTTCTTTCTTTCTTCCTCTCTTTTCTTTCTTCCTCTTCTTTCTTTCTTCCTCTCCTTTCTTTCTTTCTCTCTTTCTTTCCCTCTTTTTTTCTTTCTCTCTTTTTTGTTTCTTCCTCTCTTTTCTTTCTTTCTTTCTTTCTTCCATCTTTTCAAGTCCTTTAGAACTTTCGTTTTCAAATTAACCACTGAAACAAGTTTCGCTTGTTGTTCCTTTTTTTGAGAAAACACCGCTTACATTTTGCCATAGAAGCACGCCACACTGATGCATACGATTCCACTAGATTCTGGACATTTGGACGCTCCCCAACCAACGCTTCCGATATCCGATCTTTCCATCTGTCCAAGAACAAGTTTTTTTTTCTCGGAATTCTTCTTAACAAAGCTTACTTTCTCACGGTGTTTCTGTGCTGCGATTCCAATATCAATTGACCCACTATAGAGGTGGGACTAGCAATAGTAGGTCCTTGCAGAAATATGTAGCTGAAATTACGGAACTTGAAGAATAACACTTGATTCCGCTTCGATCTCACTCAAAATGATCATGTGAAATGCAAATTGGTACTGTTGGAAGATAGTATAGACCACCTCGCAGCTCGCTGGAGATTTTGCTGTGCGGCATTCCACAACTGCTTCAATGGGCAGTTTCTCCGTCCTGCAACTGTAGTTCTGAATAAACTAGTATTAAACCTTCTTGCTTGTAATCTATTATTTTGTTAGAGTAGGCTCATTAAGAGATTCCGTTCTATGTACTGGTGCACGGATAAGGGAAAAAAATTTTTTTCCGAATGGATGTAATCGTAAAGTGGGTTAAGGCTATTTAAACCTTATACGTGGAAAGGCGGCATATTAAAGGAAACAGTTTTGAATGCGAACTCTAAGAGAGACGATTTACACCAGAGTCGTTTTTGCGAAGGGAAATCGTAGTCTTTTCTTCCTGTATGTATGCACCCTGCGCGATAGAAACACTGTTGCGATTCGACAGCAATGTATATTACTGGGGCATCAATGCTTCAAAATGCAGGAGACGAAGCGTGAAATCCATCATTATTGGGACTGTTAGACAGTCTGCTTCAAAAACTGCCTCTACCGTGCTTTCCCTCAGAGTATTAGTTTGCTTCTACCGTGTTTTCCCCTCAGAGTATTAGTAGAACTTTGACCAATCACATGGGCCGCCTAGATTCAGTGAATAGTTACTCCTCCACGGCATTATTTAACATAAAGCCCAAGTCGTGTTAATATTTCAAGAGCCAGATTTGTCAGTTTTACTGATCAGTTGAATACAGATAGCTTTTTTTCATGGATTAGCTTAATTCAGCACTGGGGTTCATTTTTTGCAACTGCTACTACTACTGTCGACAGCTATCCAAGGAAGCTAGCTGTGAATGTGATTTCGCGACTACTGTTCTTGAGTGAGCTGCTGGCGAGATGTAGCAGAATTCATACTCGTCAAATGGAGAAGACTAAATGTAAGGCATATGCTACTGAAGACCTTATTCATTTAGATCGGCTATTTAAACACTGTGATCGGTTGGCTATTCATTAGAGTCTCGTGATGGACGGTCATAGATGTTTTCGTTGCTTGAAAACCAAAGAATGGGAAGAAATACTCAATCGTAATCTTTTCGGTTGAACAAAGTGAATTTAACGATAAGTCTCTTACCAACGCTGGCAGTAGTCTTGGTTTGCGAACTTTGTTGTGGAGAGGTTTTACGACTTTTTGAAAGTATTCACGACGCTCACCTCCACAAATGTATTCTCTTGCGCCCGAAAGGACTCTCTAAAATTGAGTATGGTGTCATTCTTGCTGGCAGAAGTAATCCATCTGATGTTCTTCATGATCTTAATGAATGATGCATCTTACCACTGTCGATAACAATACTACCAGAACGTAATTGGTGCCATTATGTTGCTTCACGTTCTAAAAAAAGATCGAAACGAAGCAGCACGTTCGAATCATCCACTCTATCTATCTAACTTCTATGAATCTAAGAAGTCTATAAAACTTAATGCCTCCTGTTCACACAGTGGTTGGTCCTGTTTTAGAACAAACAGTAGGCACAGATTGTGTTTCGAAAGAGTGTTTGTTGTCTGGCGTCAATTCGGAACTAGCACTGAGTTAAACGATTTCACAATATGTTGTTGTTACGCGTTCTTGAATTATCTACTTTATCTATCAGATATAACGGATAACAAAGACTTATCAATCGTTCGAAGAAATTAGGTCACGAAATTTTGTGAAATTATCGTTCTTATAGTTCTCGATATTCTTGTTGAGCAAAGACGAGGTGTTAGTTTATTCTTTGTGCCGTTAAAGCTGACGTTTCGGCAGATTTAGCCTTCTTCGGAGCCTGGAAGGGTATATTGAGGGTATTTACTAGGTCAAACGCTCCGCACATACAAAAAAGACGAAAATCAAAAATCGCAACCACACAATCAACAGCTTCTCGAAAAACCCGCCGTTTATCACGTGCCTTCCACTGAGGAAGAACAGCTGATCAGAGTCGTATATGGTCGATAAATGCACCACCCCACATCAAAAGTCGATGCGAAGGTACGGGGCCAGATCACGTGTGCTCTCCGGGCATTCCTCCCCTGCTGTTCATTCTAGGACTCCTGGTACTTATCCAAAAAGCCCAAAGAAGTTTTCGAGCTGGTGTTTTGGCATCCTATGCGAGGATAGCGACTTTAATATCAAAATCGTCTCCGCTATGTTTTTTGTATCCTATGCGTGCCTAGTGGCGTGCCTTGTTTTGATTTTTCGTTTGCCATCTAGGTGTTCTTTCATGCGGATGCTTAAAGGTCTTCCCGTTTCGCCAATACATTCGTCTTCGCAAGTACTACAAGAGATCAGGTATATCGCACCTGAACTCATGCAGTCACCGTCCCTGCCATAAGGGCAAATTACGCAACTTTTTTGTTTTACATAGACCGTCATATAGCCGGTTACGAACTAATTGACGACGAAGGGAATCGGGTGGTATTTCTACTATCGCAACCGATTCCTCTAGACCTGCCCTTCTTAAGCATCGTTTTATAGCTACACTTACTTCATCGCTAATGAACGGCAGCATAAACGGGGTTTTGTCTTAGCCACGTTTTTCCCTTTAGGGTAGTCGCTCTCCTTCTAGACTTATCTCGTGAGGTTACTATTTCATAGCCATTGATTGAGATGGCTATTTGCCGAGTCAAGTTGCGCGATTCCTCTTTTAATTCCCTCTTCGTGCACACTGAGGTGGCTGTTCGAAACATGTTTCTTACAAGCGCCCTCTTTGTATGTGAAGGGTGGGGAGTAGAGGAAATGAACGATGTTGTTCTTGTTACTTGGTTTTCGGTACCATTTTGTCATGTAACCGTTATCCGATAAGTTGATCTGAACGTTAAGAAATGGAAGCCAATTTTCTTTTGGGTTTCTCACGGGTAAAGTTGATGTACTCAGACTGCTCATTCAACAATTCACAACATTTGTCCATCTCCTGCTGAGTAGAGAAGATGATAAAGCAGTCATCTATATATCTACAGCAGAGTACCGGCCGGAGATTAATAACGGGGGCTTCTATTTTTCTTAGAATTTCACCTGTTGCGCAAGATGTCGTCTTATACTAGATCCTATCACGTCGCTTGACTATTTGTCTCCAAACTTTGAGCCAATAAAAGTCGGTAGTGTCAGTGTCATCAAGTCATGCTTACCAGCTTGTACAGCTGATGAAGCGGAACCAGATACGTCCTATAATCAGATAGAGGAGGTTATCCTCAACGAGAAATCTGTCCATGAAATTTCCGTTGGAGACTTCAGCGATAAAGTAGGGAAGGTCGATGAAAATGTACAAAAGACGAAAATTTGGAATAAGAGCTCGGAGTGAAAGTAGAAACCGTTTTGCAGGACTTCCGTCGACAGCTCATCTCTTCTACGGTAATTCGTTTTTCGTGAACAAAGCATTTCGCCATATACATGGGAGTTTTCCAACAACACGGCTAATACTTACTCGCCCGTGTTCTCACAAACAGAAGATGGTGTTCAAAACGAAGACGTTGGGTAGTCGAGACTTGCACGAATATAATTTTCTACTATATCCAGGAGAATATACATCGATAATAAAGCAAAGATGGGTAGGTCGGATAATAATCAAAGCAGATGGCTAAAAAACTGCTGAAGTGGACTGCATAAAGATGAAAGCGCCGTGTTGAACGGTCACTTGACGTGATCACACGGTATGACGACATGTACATGGCTCATGTCAAACAACTGCATTTGCGTGACGAATTCCATGTAAGGATCATGAATTGCGCTCTGTGAACGTCATCATCTTCGAAGCAGACCACCATCATGGGCGACGACTGCGCGAGGAAAAAGAATGAAAAATGTGTTGACGTCCGCATTGCTCGTGAAGATGAACCATCCATGTATCCAAGTAAGCATGTACGCAGACATGATCAAACCTAATCTACTTAAGATAACTTGGCAGTGGTAACGAACGTGCCCATAACGTTGAAGGAGCCACAATTTACGCGAGCGAATGTTGGTTCCGTTAAAGATATTACTAAAATAACTAAGTAAAACAGAGAAGATAAGCTAAAGTAAATAGTAATATATGCGTCACATTATTTATATGTATGCACATGCAGCTAAAACGGCCGCAATCGTAAAGGTGGTGAAGCTTGTGAATTTTAGTATCTATTCAGTCCACTGGACTGACCAAAAAGTGCTTCTCTTTCAAAATTTTCACGTATATACATTATTTTTTTGACCACACAACACCTCCACGACCCTTTGCAGTCAGTCGATGGCATGCCGTGCACAGATTTTATAAATGGGGCTGGTCCATGGATAGGTATTCTCACCCTTGCTTGCAAAAATCTGTTTAGCACGGGGCGGTGGGAAGGGGTGAAATCGACGGATATAAAAAACCTGAAATGCTTCAACAATTTGCGTCACACAAAAACCCTGTTAATAACATCGAAGGCAGATAATGGCTGCGGTCGTGAAAGGGTTAAGTGATACGAACACTCGAGTCATGCCACCGTGGCTGTCATGAAGACGATGACGCCTGAACGTTAGCCAAGAAAAAGTCGTGTAGCAACCTTCTGTTAGTCTTTAACAATCTTCACTTTCGAATTCAGATGATTTGGTGACGAATTGACCAGTGCTTTCAACAGCACTGAAGTTAATCCTCCAACTTCATTCAATCATTTATTCCACAGAAATTACATCAAAAAATGAAAAGCTCCATTTAGAAGTTCCAGCATGACTAAGGCAACAACAAACGAGGAGAAATGGCCATTCCTATCTGGGGCTGCCACATTACCCACTACCACATCCGTTTTTTTTACTCCTAAAAAACAAAAAATGTTTTTCAGTTTTTTGCAATCACTTCAGAATTTAAACAGAACGTAGAATTTTTAGTCATTTACTAAATTTCAATGTCCAACCTTTCCTATCTTTCCGACTTTAGCTCAGCAAAATGTAGCAATGGGAATCCATCCCAACCGTTGATAGAACTCTATCATACACATTGAAAACCAAATCTAAATAATAACTAACTTCGACCGAACGGAAAGCTCTTTCTTCGGTGATCTCGCAGGCAACGGCTCATCTATTCTGGGTGTGTTCGTTGATGCTGCGAAATCCCTCTATTGTAGGCCTGCCTGTCGATGTAGCGAACCCCTGGGGGTTCAGTAGAAGGTTCGGTGGCCGATTTTCCCTCCTCTTCCTCCTCATTGGGTGTTGTAACCGTTGTTGTTGTTGCAGGCGAATCCCTCTCAGAGGAGTCGGAGCTGATAATATCAACATAAGAAAAGGAGCACGAGCAAGATATGCACTTTTAACAAGAGTTTGCATTCAGGGCGAATGTCGAAATGCTACGATGTTTTACATATCTTGTTTGATCTTAAATATGAGCGAACAGATGCTTTTTATTCTTTTCTAACAAATTAATCCAGTGCATATATGCAAGGCTACGCATTGGTGCAACCGCCGATATTCACCAGTTTTTACCAGAACACAGGGATTAGCTCTAAAAGGCATGAGGTCGAACCCCAAGTAATTCCATCAGTTAAGTAATAGTAGGACTAGCAAACATTAGTTTTTCTCCGAAAGTTCCTTTCCCTCGTTGTTTACGTATTACTTTTTATACGTTCACCAAGGATGATGTCGTTCTCCTCGAATTCGACGGGCCAGCTTGGGCATAATATCAATGGGAATTTATTGCAACCCTTTACTGAATTCTATCGTAAACATTAAAAACCATATCTAAATAGTTACTAACTTCGATCGAACAGAAGAATGCCCGTTATTCGTTGATCCCACAGCCAAGACCCTCATCTATACTGGGTGTGTGCGTCAAAGTCTGGAAATCCTCTTCTGTGGTAAGCTCGTCCATCGAAGTAGCGAACTCCTGGGGTTCTGTGGAAAATTGGCTCGCTGACTTTTTCTCTTCTTCTTCCTCCTCCTCCTCGTCGGGTGTTCTAATCGTTGTTGTTGCACGCGAATCCCTCTCAGAGGAGTGGGAACTGATAATATTAACATAAGGCAAGGAGCCGAGAAAGACACGCACTTTTAGCATGAGTTTGCATTCAGGGCGAATGCCAAAGCGCCGCAGTACTTTACATGTCTTGTTTAATTCCAGATATGAGCGAACAGATGCTCTTTATTTATTTCTAACAAATTAATCGAGCGCATATCTGTGGAATTACCCAATGGTAGAGCCGCCGATATTCACAACTCTTAGCAACGCACAGCGATTAGATCTAAAAGGCATGAGGTGGCTCGCTAAGTATCTTTATCAGTTTAGTAATAATAGGATAAAAAAGGATAAAGATCTTGGCGTTTATCAATCTCTGGGGGATGCGCTATGCATTCGACTTCATTAAGTATCGTTGGGGGTGATTGAATGCATATCTGGCCTTTACAATGATTCGCTGTGGCCTACCGAAGTGTCGAGCTAGTGCTGCTATACCAACAAACAGTTCTGGCACAAATTTGCCGATCCCGGAGGCATGGAAGGCTTGGTGGGCCATGGGAGGGGGAGATCGATTCCACGTGTGTTTCGCAGTGGCGCCTCTAACCACTGCGCCACACGCGCCTGTTGCAGTAGTAGTACTAGTAACAATGGTTTTTGTAGAACAGTTCCATTCATCGTTGTTTACGGTGCACTTTTTAGACGTTCAGCTAAGGTGAAGTCATTTTCCTCGAATTCGACGGGCCAGCTGGATGTCCATAGGCATGATAGTAACCCTTTTCGCATTGGTCGCACTTAGGTTCGTGTCTACGAACAGTCCGATCACATAAGCCGCAGAGGCTTCCTGAAGAGCTATTACAGCCGGCGGCTGGAAACGCATGTCGATGTTGAGGTCTTGTGCCATCTCTCGTATAAGAAGTTGGAATGGCAATTTCCGAATCAGCAACTCCGTCGATTTCTGGTGAAGATCTGTTAAAGCTCTCGGCGTTGATCAATCCTTTAGGGATGCGCTATGCATTCGACTTCATTAAGTATCGTTGGGGGTGATTGAATGCACATCTGGCCTTTACAATGACTCGCGGTGGCCTACCGATGTATCGAGCCAGTGCTGCTATCCTCCCAGACAAGTCTGGTACCAATTTGCCGACCCCTGAAGGATGAAGGGCTTGGTGGGGCATGGGCGCGGGGATCGATTCCACGCGTGTGTCGCAGTGGCGTTTCCAACCACTGGGCCACATGCGCCAGTCCATTTGTGGTAGCGACGAATACGATAACGCTAGGGCTTCTTCACACTACTAGCCACACCGGTGGTGTGGTAAGATGAACCCGTTGTCATGAGGTAGAACTACCCCCACGTAAACACTGCTCGTGTTTGATAGCACGTGTAATCAGTACTTGTTCCATAACCGTCTCGGTAATACCGCTTAATCTGAGGAATGAGAGTTGGGATGCTGTCTGCTCTAAGAAGTAGGTGGGCACATAGTGAAGCTTATGAAGGTAAAAGATAAGTGGTGCTGGCAATATCTCTTCAATAGGAGTATCGAGGAAAAATGAAATTTGGGTGCTGGCCATGTGAATTTTAATACCAAAGTGTTCCTCCGTTTCTGGTTCATACATGGTTATAAACAATGCTTGAAAAGTGCAAGTTTTTTCATTTTAAGCGAATTCTTTGGGCTCGTACATCCTGAGGACAACTTGGTGGTTTCAGTCTGTTTAAGGCCTTACTTTCTTTCTTCTTCTTTTCAAGTTCTGTAAACCTTTCGTTTCGAGTTAACCACTGAATTAAATTTCGTTTGATGTTCTTTTTTTGAGGAAAAAACACGGCTTACACTTTGCCGTAGAAGCACGCCACGCTGGTGTCGACTATTCCACTCGATTCTGGGCATTTGGCCGCTCCGCAACCAACACTTTCGATATCCGATCGTTCCATCTATCAAAGTGCAAAGTGTTTCCTTTCCCTCGAAGTTTCTTTCAATAAAGCTCACCTTATAACGCTCTTTCACTTTTGTCCTGCAAGCCCAAAATCATTTGAACCACAATGTCTGTGTGACTAACATTAGTAGGTCCTTGGTCATACAGGTAGCTGAAATTGTAGAACTTGAAGTATACCACTCGATTTCGCTTCGATTTCTTTGAACGGTCATATGAAATGCAAATTAGTACTTTCGGTAGATGATATAGACCGTCTCGGATATCTGTGGAGGCATCGGTTGGCATCCCACAACCGCTGCAACGGCCAGTTTTTTCAAGCTCGCAGCTGTAGCTCTAAATAAGCTAGTGCTAAGTCTTTTTACTTGTAATCAATTATGTTGTTTGCTTAGGAACATCAAGAGATTCCGTTCTGTGCGCGGTTTGCTGCATTGTTTAAGATACAGCCCAAGTCGTATTAATATTTTAATTGCTGGACATGTTAATTCGGTACCGATCACTTGTATTCAGAGAGCCCTCCCACGTGTTAAGTTAACTGATCACTGATGTTCATTTTCACAATGGCTAATACTACTGCAGGCAACAATCCAAGGAAGCTAGCTACAAGTGTGATTTCGGGATTCCTTTTGTTGAGTGAGCTGCTGATGAGATGTTGCAGAATTCACATCCGTCAAGTGAAGACGACCAAATTTAAGGCAATAAGTATGGAACTGAAAAGTTCTTCACTCATATCAGCTATTTGAACTCTGTGATCGGTTGGCTACCTATAGGAGTCTCGTGATGGACAAACATAAAGGGGTTTTTGCTTTAAAACATAAGCAGAATTGGGAAGAAATAGCCGATATTAATCTTTTTGGTTGGAGAGATGAAGTTAATTATAAATCTCTTACCAACGGTGGCAGTAGTCTTGGTTCGCGAATTTTGTTGTGGAGACGTTTCACGAGATCTTGAAAGTCCTCACTGTGCTCACCTCCACAAATATAACCTCTTGCGTCCAGCAGGACCTGTAAAATTGAGCATAGTGTCATACTTACTGACAGAAATAGTATCATCTTATGCTCTTACCACTGTCGATAACAATACTACCAGAACGTAATTGGTGCACATTATGTTGTTTCGCGTTCTAAAAAAGACCGAAATGAAGCAGAACGTTCGAGTCACCTACTCTATCCATCTATCTTCTATGAATCTATGAAGTCCGTATAACTTGAAGCCTCTTTTCTCCCTGTTTACACAGTGGTTGGCCTTGTTTTGGAGCAGGCAGTAGGAAGAGATTGTGTTTCGAAAGAGTGTTTGTTGACTGACATCAATTCAGAACTAGCGCTGAGTTAAATGATTTCACAATACGTTGTTATTGCGCGTTCTTGAAATTCCATAGCTGACTTCTTCACACTTCCACTTCCACCTTTTTCTGAGGGAAAATGCATACATAGCCATATTCTTACTTGGTGAAAAGCTTTTGGTCTCAATAAAAATCTAGCATATTGATCAAACTAAACATATGCCAATTGGCTAGGGCTCACCGTTTCTTTTTGTGAATTGGGACTACCGCTCGAGGTTCACGTTCAATGAGAAACTAAACTTATCCAAATCGAAAAATTAATTTCAGATAAGGCGATAAGTCACCTGGTATAGAGACAAAAAATATGAAGCCATCTTCTACGAGCAGTTTCAAGATGAGCACGTGCGTGGGACAGGGGTGAAGTGTGGAGGAACTTTGCATTTCAACGGGGAGACATTGTGAGATCTGGATTTTATTATCAAAAAATGCTAAAGCTTTATTTATATAAGAGCTTCTTACGGACGACATCATGCATCTCAACTTGTTCGCTTCAACACGAAGCTTTTGGAGAAGCCACAGCATAGTGCAAATATTTTACGCCAAAGAACTTCCTTCCAAGACAGTTCCCGTGAAATAGTTACTTACTTCAAATATACTGAAAGCTATACTGACAGCTATGAAATACTATACAATACAATGAAAGAACTAGCTGAGACACAGGCAAGACCCGCATGGTGTGGTGGTGTACGCGTTAGCCCGCTGAAAGGGTGACACCGCCTTTCGTTTCCCACCGCAGATACCTGCGGTCCGGAGTTTTGCAAATATCTCAGCATCTTGTGATTTTTTTCACGTAGTACCTTGCCGTAAAAATTGTAGTGAGCAGAAAATAAAAAAAGTAAACACTATGCTGAAAGTGTTACTGTAGTCATGAGGGTCCATCGAAAAAATACTGGTTACACTACAGCAGACAGTCCATTGTTCACGTAAGAAGACAAGAGTATTTCTGCGATTGCGTCTCTTCACAACTTTACAATTGCCCAAGGCATTGTTATATTTTCTAGGAAAGCCACAAAGCAGAAGAGCACCACTCCGTCCATGAAAAAGAAAGCTCATTACCTGGAAGTTCCCCTTCAAAGTTTCCACTCCTCATAAGCGTGCGTCTTTTGAGTGACCACCTAGTAGCACGATAAACAGTCGCTTATCCTTTGATCCACGGATCCCCTTCATATGAGGGATCCGAGCGCAGACCAAAAGCGGCTTTCGCTTCCCTGGACGCAAATGGATCCGGGGAATGAACACCCTGCTTCTGCTGCTCCGATTTGGCATATACTTTCTGTATTTACGAGGCGTAGTGATGCATTCGTACATGGGTGCGTTCTAGGTTATGCGGATTGTACTCTACGAGTCAATTCGGCGAAAAGCCTGCAATCAAGCGACACGGAAGCATATGGGAGGCTTTTTCGGAGTCACCTTCAACAAATAAGCTCCATGCCCACTGTGGGAGAGACTGGAAAGCTACCCATGAGTATAACCAATCCCACATACAGAGCCGAGCAAGCTATACGCAGATATCAACAGTATCAAAAAAGCTAAAATCAGTGAAACAAACGAGCCTCATTCCCCCTGACCCCGTAAGAGCTCCCTTAAATCCGCAGCGTTGGGTAGGATGAGTACGGAGAGGCTGCTAAAATCTCAGGGCCAATGGAAGCTGCCTGGATTACGAAGAACTAAGATCTATGCCAACAATGCACATTAACATGCATCCGAGTCCTCGATAGAAGACTTGTTCATGCAAGGAAGAAAGATAAGGTACGACGTCATCGGCCTGGCTGAGACGAGAAGACGCCACCTTTTCAGCGCCCTCTATGAAACCGAGAAGAACTGTTCCTCAGAACATGCGACAGTAGAGGAGTCGGCGACGTCGGCGTTCTCGTCAACACGAGTTTGTCCATGAACATCGATTCATTCGAACAACTTGCAACCCAAATCAGACTTTTACGATTAAAAAGATGTGGATCAATACCGGCTTTGACAATCTTCATCGTTTACGCGCTGACACCAAACTATGACGAAGAAGAAGTCGAGGCGTTCTATATGGAGTTGGAGAAGTTCTGTCTGCAGGGAAGACCGTACATTCTTCAAGGGCACTGTAGCTTTTAACACCAAGATTGGACCAAGAAGAACGTCGGATGAACATCATATTGGTACCCACGAATTGGAATGGAATGAAAAGGGTGGGCGGCTTCTCGAGTTTACCATGAAGAGAAAAACCATCCAAGGTAACTCGCAATTCCGGAAGCCCCACCCTCAACGCTCTTCAGACGTGGTAGCCTCCTAATGGAGAGTGCCATAACGAAATAGACCACATCATAGTAAATACAAGGTTTTCCCTAACCGATGTCGCTGTTGTCCCAAACTTCTACACCTGTCATCTGTAGTCCCGTTGATCGTCGAGTGACTCGAGCGGGACGCCAATAAATCTTCCATCTTTTCCCCTGTCGCGTGCAAGAGTGGCCCAGTGGGTTCTACTCGCATCTATGGACTCGTCGAGCATCATATCATTTCTTCTAGGCTCTTCGTGAAGAACTCTGACCATTGAGTCGGTGATCTTTCCTGCAGTGTGTTTAACATCCCGAGGAATCCAGTCACTAACGGCTCTTGTCCATCGGTTGTCGTTCATACGCACTACGTGTCCGACCACCTTATCTTCGACTATTTGACGTACAAAACGGCATCTTTGATCTTTGATCGTTGACGCAGGGTCGAAGCTTCGGATCTCTTTCCCTAAATTGAGTGACATGGGATACTCCTAGCATCATCCTTACGACCGCGCGTTCAAATAACGCTGAATGATCTTTTCATCCTGTTCAAGCAGCGATCAGGTTTCTGACGCATACGTTAAGGCAGAAAGTACCGTTGAGTCGAAAAGATGGGCACGGAGTCGGATGTTCTTCGTTCTCCTCATCACATGCTCGATGCTCTTGAAAACTCCCCAAGCCGCTAGTTTCCTTCTGCTCATCTCTGGAGGTAAGTCGTTCAACATGTTGATTTCCCGACCTAGATAGACATCGGAGCTTTAGGAGATATTCGTTCTGTTGAGCGTGAATGGGCGCGTACGAAACCATTCCGTTCCTCATGAAGATCGATTTTTGTGGGATTTATTCGAAGACCAATTTTTCCACAGGTTTTGATCAAAGTCGGCAAGCATACATTCCGTTTGGCTAATGTTTGGTGTTATAAGGACGATGTTATCAGCAAAGCGAAGATGGGGTAACTGCCGACCATCGACTTTCACTCTCATGTTATCCCTTTCCAGTGTTCGCATGACGTTCTAGAGGGTGGCGGTAAACAATTTTGGCGAGATGGTATTGCCTTGCCTAGACCCCTCTTTTCTCGTCAATGTTAATATCGTAGCAGAATGCTGATATCTTGGTTGTAAAATTTTTTGTACAGCTCATGAAGAATCTTTCTGTACTGAGAAGGGACTCCTTGACTATCAAGGGCTTCCATGACTGCTTCTATCTTATTTGAGTCAAAGGCCTTCTTTAAATCGATGAAAGTTAGACAGAGCGGTTTTTTGTACCCTCGCAATACTTCAACGAGTCTTATTATCGTGTGGATGTGGTCCATCGTACTAAATCCTCTTCGAAACCCTGCCTGCTCGCATGGCTGTCCTTCGTCCAGTGTTCTGTCAATCCTGTTTAGGATGACTCGAGTGAAAAGTTCGTAGACGACAGACAGCAAGCAGATTGGGCGGTAGTTGCCGATATCTGTAGGTCAGCTTTCTTGAACGATAACGCGGTGTTGCTGGTCTTTCCACTGAGTACGGACCGTGCATTCAGACAAGTAACGTGTGAAGAGCAGAGCCCACTGTGTTTACGAGGACTGGCGGATGGTTCTCCAGGTGTTCAGATCTTATCCCTGTCCCGGACCTGGTGCTGTTTGATTTTTTCAACGACGAAATGGCATGTCGGATTTTGAAAGGGAGAAACGGGTGGTTCAACATATCAATCCTCCTTCATTTCATATGACGGAAGGTGGGCTTGGCTATCGAAGAGATCTGAGTAGTATTCGTGAGTGATCTTCTCCATTGCCTTTTTGTACGCTGTTACTGTTCCGTCTGGGCCGTCGGAGTGCAATCACCTTTGTCTTGTAACTGGCGAAGCTTCGGTTTGCTTTGCGAATGTTTTTACCCAGCCTCTGCAGCTTCGACCATTACTGCTGCTCTTCTCTTTAAGATCTTCTTTATCGCCTGTCTGCATTGTTTTGCAAAGTTCGGACGTTAGTTCGCGGCTGCCTGCAGCTCGTGCGATTCCACGCTGGCGTATTAGCTCCATGTTTCTGGAGACAGACGTCCTTTGGTGACTTTCGAACTCTGCGCATTCATAGCACTAACGTGAAGATGTTGAATGAGCCAATTATTCAATTTAGCGGGCTTTTCTGCTTTCCGCGAGGAATAGAATCTTGCACGAAGGAGACGATGCTCCGATCCCGTGAAGAAGTTTTGGTACAACAGCGACATCGGTTGGGCAAAACCTTCTATTTACTATGATGTGGTCTATTTCATTATGGTCCGCTCCATTGGGAGACTTCCCACGTCAAGCGTCGTTGGTGGGGCTTCTGGAATTGTGAGTTACCATGGATGGTCTTGGTCGCCATGATAAACTCAGAAAGCCGCTCACCCTTTTCGTTCCATTCTAATCCGTGGGTCCCAATGTGACGTTCTTCAGACGTTCTTCTTGGTCCAAATCTTGGCGTTGAAATCTCCAATGATGACCTTGAAGAATGTATGGTCTTCTCTGTAGAACTTCTCCAAGTCCATATAGAACGCTTCGACTTCTTCTTCGTCATGGTTTGATGTCGGCGCGTAAACGACGAAGATTGTCAAAGCCAGTATTTATCCACATCTTTTTAATCGTAAACGTCTGATTTCGGGTTGTAAGTTGTTCGAATGAATCGATGTTCATGGACAAACTCGTGTTGACGAGAACGCCGACGCCGCCGACTCTTCTACTGTCGCATGTTCCGAGGAACAGTTCTTCTCCAGTGTCATAGACGGCGTTGAATGAGTGGCGTCTTCTCGTCTCGACCAGGCCGATGACGTCGTACTTTATCCTTTCTTGCTTGCATGAACAAGTCTTCTATCGAGGACTCGGATGCAAGTGTAACGTGCATTGTAGGTACAGATCGTCACCATAGTTCTTCGTAATCCAGGCAACTTTCCATTGGCCCTGAGATTTTAGCAGCCTCTCCGTACTCGTCCTACCCAACGCTGCGAAATTGGGGGCTCTTTCGGGGTCAGGGGAATGAGGCCCGTTTTTTTTTACTGTGTTTAGCATTTTTGATACCCACGTATAGCTTGCTGGGCTCTGAACGTGGGGGCTGGGTATACTCACGGGTAGCTTGCCAGGCTCTCCCAGAGTGGACATGGAGCTTATTTGTTGGAGGCGACTCCTCACCGCCTCCCCATATACTTCCCTGTCACTTGATTGCAGGCTTTTGGCCGAATTGACTCGTAGAGTTCAATCTGCATAACCTAGAACGCACCCACACACGCGTGCATGAATACGCCTCGTAAATACGGAACGCATGTGCCCAAATCGGCGCAGCAGAAACAAAGAGTCCATCTCCTGGATCCACCTGCGTCTCAGGGAGGCAATGGTCGCTTTTACTCCGCGATTAACCCCCTATCCGCCACCTTGGGACGCGCCACGTAGCCTCGCGACCAATCGGCTATCGGGATCCCCTCATATGAGGGAGATCGGTAGCCATATGAGGGGACCATCATAGTAAATAGAAGGTTCTGCCTAACCGATGTCGCTGTTGTCCCAAAATTCTACACAGGATCAGACCATCGCCTTGTTCGTGGAAGATTGTCTTTCTCGCGGAAAGGAGAAAAAGGCGCTAAATTCAAAAACCGAATTCCCAGAACCACCGTAAACTGGTACTTATACAATTCATTAGCCAGCTGTTCGGAAGATGCCGTTATCGATAACATCGAAGGAGAATACGATTGGCTCATTCAAAATCTTCACGTTAGCGCTATGAAAGCTGAGAATTCGAAAGTCAGCAGCAGACGTTGGTCCCCAGAAACACGTGAGCTGGTACGCCGGCGTGGAACTGCGCGAGCTGCAGGCAACCGCGAACTAACGTCCGAACTTGCAAAACAATGCAGGCAGCCGATAAAAGATCTTAAAGAGAGAAGAGCAGCTGTTATGGTCGAAGCTGCAGAGCTGGGAAAAGCATGTGCAAAGCCCACCGAAGCTTCGCCAATTACAAGACCAAGATGATTGCGCTCCCACGCCCAGATGGAACAGTTACAGCGTTCAGAAAAGTAATGGAGAAAATCATTCACGAATACTATTTAGATCTCTCCGATAGCCACGTCCACCTCCGATAATATGAAATAAAGGGAGGATGGATATGTTGTATCACCGGTTCTCCCTTCCGAAATCCGACATGCCATTTCGTCGGTGAAAAATCGAACACCACCAGGTCCGCACAGGATAAGATCTGAACACCTGAAGAACCTTCCGCAAGTCATCGCAAACACACTGGCTCGGCTGTTCACACATTAACTGTCCAAATGTGAGCTCCGTACTCAGTGGAAGACCAGCAGGACCGTGCTATTGTTCAAGAAGGGCTGACCTACACGATATCGGCAACTACCGCCCAATCTGCTTGCTGTTTCTCGTCTACGAACTTTTCACTCGAGTCATCCTAAACAGGATTGACAGAACACTGGACGAAGGACAGCCATGTGAGCAAGCAGGGTTTCGAAGAGGATTTAGTACGATGGACCACATCCACACGATAACAAGACTCACTGAAGTATTGCGAGAGTACAAAAGACCGCTCTGTCTCACTTTCATCGATTTAAAGAAGGCCTTTGACTCAAATCGAGATAGAAGCAGTCTTGGAAGCCCTTGATAGTCAAGGAGTCCCTACTCAGTACATAAAGAATCTTCGTGAGCTGTACAAAAATTTCACAACCAAGATATCAGCATTCTGCTACGATATTAACATTGACGTAAAAAGAGGGTCTAGGCAAGGCAATACCATCTCGCCAAAATTATTTACCGCCACCCTCCAGAACGTCATGCGAACACTGGAATGGGATAATATGGGAGTGAAAGTCGATGGTCGGCAGTTACACCCATCTTCGCTTTGCTGATGACATCGTCCTTATAACACCAAACATTAGCCAAACGGAACGTATGCTTGCCGACTTTGATCAAAAGCCTGTGGAAAAGATTGGTCTTCGAACTAAATCTCACAAAAACGATGTTCATGAAGAACGGAATGGTTTCGTATGCCCCATTCACGCTCAACAGAACGAATATCTCCTAATGCTCCAGTTATTTCTATCTAGGGTCGGGAAATCAACATGATGAACGACTTAGCTCCAGAGCTGAGCAGAAGGAAACGTAGCGGCTTGGGAGTTTTCAAGAGCATCGAGCATGTAGTGAGGAGAACGAAGAACACCCGAGTCCATGCCCACCTTTTCGACTCAACGGTACTTCCCTGCCCTAACGTATGCGTTAGAAACCTAGTCGCTGCGTAAACAGGGTGAAAGATCACTCAGCGTTTATTTGAACGCGCGGTCGAAAGGGACGATGCTAGGAGTATCCCGTGTCACACAAGTAAGGGAACGGGATCCGAATCTGCGATCTGCGTCAACGATCAATAATCAAACGATGTCGTTCTGTACGGCAAAGAGTCGAAGATAAGGTGGGCCGGACACGTAATGCGTATGAATGACAACCGATGGACAAGAGCCGTTAGTGACTGGATTTTGCTCGCGATGTTAAACGTACTGCAGGAAGGCCACCGACCCTGATGGTCAGAGTTCTTCACGAAAAGCCCTAGAAGAAAGATATGATGCTCGACGAGTCCCTAGAGCGAGCAGAATCCACTGGGCCACTCTTGGACGCGACAGGGGAAAAATGGAAGATTTACTGGCGCCCTCTCGAGCCATTCGACGATCAACGGGACTACACGTGATACAGATGAGGTGATATCTTTCTGGTTTACTCATCTCTACTTGGGCTCCTTGAGAGATTGAAGGGATCTGCTTAGAGTAAACGTCAGTTATAAAAATATATATATATACTCGTATGAGTCACATGAGAAAGGACAATCTTGTAAAGAGGCGATACCTTAAGATCTAGGACTCGTGTAGCGCAGTGATCGAAAGCGAATATCTATTTCTTTGGTGAACATTTATTCGCCGTTTTAGATAATTACACTTTCCCCCACCTTGAATATAACCATTCTACCACCAAAAATGAACGACAAAACATCTACTACCTAGAAATATTTCACGATCAACACTGGGGGCTCTCTTGAAGGGAGATAGGAGATCGCTGGCGATCTAACTGCTCAGCAACTAGATGAGGCCGCAGACGATATCGACGAAGACGGCTCAGGAAAGATCGAATTCGAAGGTATGTAGGCTTAGCTATGTTTCTGATTAACTAGATGTTATGGTCGGTGGCGGTGAGCAGATCCATCGATTAACTACAGTTGTTCATAGGGAAATCATTCTGTATTCTTCCGTGACTGTACTCGTCAGCTTAAAGAACGTTATGCTCCATTAGTTGCAGGCAAGAAAAAAAGTCACAGATTCCAACCTGTGAAGGCACAACAACAAATGTTGAATTTAGAAGAAGAATTATAGTTGTGCAACAACCGTCTTTTCTTTACGGAACCTGTTGATAATGTAGCCAGTTAACATAGGGATTCCACAAATGGTTATGCAGGAGGCAAAGCAATAGGTGTTATCGATAAGGTGCAAACAACACGATGGTGGAGCAGTGGGTAACATGTGAGCACCTGGAAAGGGTAATCTCGGTCTCGACTCTGCACAGGGTGAAACTTCTGCAAATATTTCAAGATCATTATGGCTGTATTTCACAGAATACTCTGCCGTGAAAGAAATAGTAGGCAGCAGATAAAAAGTGATACATTGTGATTTCGACTACAGCCTCAGCTTAACTGGTTTGAATGCCGATTTCCGCTCTCCAAATAATCCCCACTCAACTGACGAATAGTAATGCAGATCGATGTCCTCAGTGGCGCAGTGGGTAACACGCGACTCCCGGTGGAGCGTAATCGCTGATTCGAACCTGGGTGGAGCTGAGCTTTGGCGAATATCTCAAAAGTCGTTGTGAGAGTGGTTTTTCTTTGACAATTTCCGGAATTGATGGCAGGCGAGTCGGACTGAACACGAGGTGTAAATATGCTTTAGACAATCTTTTGTGACCTTTACGATTTTGATCTACCTAATCGATTCTATCTCATGCTCGACTATGCTGGAATGTATTTGTTCTGCATTTCAGTCTCGCCTAGAATCAGAGTCAGAAGCTTCATAAAAATTACTGTTTCGTTTCTTTCATCAATAACAAGCTTTATTCGGTACAAAATAAACTTTTTCCAAATTGGTAACAAAAGGAGTAGACGCGTATCGCTGTATACCATTTTTTCGATCACAGTGTAAACAAGTGAATACAAGGGAAACGAAAACAAACAGCCGAAATTTGAGTCGAAAATGTCAGTTGTCGGATGTGACGGCCTGCTTCAGTGCAAGTCCTCTAAATCGTATCAGATCAAGAGATACCAAAGGAAATGAGAAAATAACACTTAAAAAACGGACGAAACTGACGCGTGAGGACGTAGATGAATGGGGAAGCTGAAAGAATTTCCAGTACAAATAAGCTCTATGACGAACGTCACACGGACGCCCATTGATGAGATCGCATTAGAACAGATATTGATTTTCTCCACAATTCGATCAATAAGCATGGACTCTTCCTATTGAGCACATCTTAGTCTATATCGTGAATAAAGGCCGCTGTGAAAAGGAAAAATTGGAGAACAACAAACGGCTTTTGTCCGATCATTCCAAGAAGCTCTTACATTCAATAGGGAACAAGCCGTCTTGCGATCGCCATCTTTGTCGATAGTGATTGCAGCCGTCGCTGTGATCATTTTCATCTGTAGCCTGAAACAGACATCAAACCTTGGAATTGAAACTGACAACATAGAAGAAATGGTGCAAGCAGAATTACCGTCTTCTATGGAATTAGGATAGTCCAGACCTAGTGGACAGTCAACAACAAGGCCGGCAACTACTGGATTAACAGGTAACCAACATCAAATTTCGGCTAACGGAAGCGAATCAGCTAGAAGAATAGGGGTTCGATTCGCAAGTCAAGAACTCACTATTTCGTTAAGAGAAACGTAACAACTATGACTCTTCTGGTTCATGCACGACAACGTTCGAAATGTCGCCATCAGATGTGACGATTTCATTTGCATTTGGAGATCTAAAAAACATGTACAAGCTTTTTCAAAACATATGGTTGCAAGTAAAAAAATCATTTTATAGGACCTTTCCATATCTTTCATATCTTGTGAGATACAAAGCGATAAAGAGTTCAAGCGTCGTCGCCGCCCGATCGATGCTGGCTGGTAGCGAGCCTGTGAAAAAGAAAATTACCTTTTGATGGAATCCAACAGCATTCTACACATGAATCTTTCAGAAAAAAAAACAACAAACAAGGTAAGGGAGTAAAATCAGATGCAGAGTGTCCGTGCGGTTGCCGATTTCTTATTTTCTCCTACTCCAGGTGAATGAAACCATCAACCTCTCTGAGCTGGGCAAAATGATGCATGGGCCGACTGAGAACGATGAAACCCCAATTCATTGATCTACTTTCTTTAAAGCTTTGTATCTTCTTAAATAACTCTGATGTCTGTAGATTTAAAACTGCAGTTGCACAAATAGAGAATGAGACGATCCAAAGCTAGAAAATGAATGTGGTCGTTATGTTGTCAGCAAATCAACATAACTAATTGGTGAAGAAGGTCAGTAAACGACTTCTGTTTAAAAATAATAATTAAAAAATCTAATATTAAGCCATTATCAGGACATTGCTGACTGACCTCATCATATTTTCGAAGCGTGTGATCCATTCTTAGATGACTGAGAAGTGGTGACGGTGTCTTTGCTTTCTCCTTTAGGGAACTGGGTTGGATCTGGTCGGTAAAAAAACGCAGATCCGGCGCAGTAACAGTTACTTTTACAGATCTGTTAAACCTAAAACAGAAGTTGATCTCTTTTTTGCCTAAATGACAGCTGTACATTAGCCACAGCAATAGACAAAGGGTCATAGACAACATATTTTGTTAATACAGAGCACTTAAAAGAAATTTTAGAGAAACAAGAGGTTTCGTATAGGGTAAATCCTTGCATCATCAAAAGGAAGTGCATTTAGTGTAGTTATCACCTATGAATTGCAGGTGTCCTTATTTTCTTATGAAAGGAGCAGCTAGCGCCGTGACAGTGACCTGGTTTATTACGCGGACACCTACCCACGCGCTGGTTCGAAGCCGCACGTGGCCAGCCATGTCTGTCATTCCTCCGTTGTCATGAAATTAGTACCAGACTTATTTGTGACATTCCTCGAATTCACGCCGAAACTCCCCAGAACGGCATCTTAGGAATCCAAGGAGTACTCGAATATGCACCGCGCGCGTGATGATGGGCATCACTACCACTGCGCCATCTGTCCCCCGATAGCACTGTTAAGGTACAAAAAAAATCTGCCGTGAGAAAGACAAAGTGAACACCTTTATTGGTGCACGGATAACTCGTGACTCCCTGAAAAGGATAGTGGAGGGTTCAAAGCCTAGTTGAGGTCACGAGTTTTTCTCATATCTCAGCATTCTTATGGCTGTATTTTTTGTTGCAACATAACTTGTAACATAACTACATCTTATATAGATGAAAAAAAGTGATAATGACTAATGTAAGAAAATAAATGAGCGATAGGAATTAAGGAAGAATAATTATGAAAATGTTGAGGTAGGTCTAACCTACTGTTATTGTTGTCGGCCTCGGGTAACGACTGTGTAGAGATAGAACTGGACTTTGACAGCTGTAAAAGAAAACTTACAAGATTTCTTGTTGTATAACTAAACAAGAAACGTATTTTCTTTTTCCAACCTACTTTTGCGTTTTGACCTTACCTACCCCCCTCCCCACGATACCTTCTTCACTTGCATTCACTTCTAATTCCTTAAATAACAATAGCAAACACGACGACAATAACTGTTAATAAGAGACAAAAAAATGAAATAGTAAGTAGATGTACGACTCTGTAGCAAACTGCACTTCTATCTCTTTTGCATGTCAAAGGTATTAAATTGGTTCTGCGCTCTAAGGAACTGGAAGAGGACCATATTTTTTATTCAAGATCTTCGTAAAGAATTCCGATCAACCTATCGGTGATCCTTTTAGTGTTTCTCTGAAATCTTCAGGGAGATAGTGCCGTTGATGGTAACGGTCCTTGCTTACTTGTTGATGTTAGGACGCCACAAATCGTCTGCCTACCCGATTTTTTGTCATCGGTGTCCCTCGACCCTTGATCGTCGAAGTATGTCAGAGCTTCAGATTTACTCCCTAATTTGCGTAACACATGGTATTCCTAGCATCGCCCTCTCAATAACGTGATCGATAGAAATAAGTAATCTTTCATACTGTTTAAGTGGCGTTTATAATTATAATGCACATCCTAACAGGCAGGAAGCATGACAACTCAAAAAGTGGACCCAGAGCCATGTGTTCTTTGAGTTCGTTATCACCTCCTTGTTGATCTTACAAAATTCTCGCACCACTGCTCAGCCCTCGATTTCGGTCGTTCGTAATGTTAGCGGTGCCGCCGTGGTTACACATAGAACTGGAGCAATGAGAGACGTTCGTTTCGTTTAACGTGGGTGAAGGCATCATCAAGAAAACCATTTTCCATGAATACCTTTCCCTACAGTTTTAGCCGAAGACCAATCTTTTTCATGGCATCAGTTCGCATTCGTTTCGACTGATAATATCTGGTGTTATTTGAGTGATCCTATCAAGGGATATAGTGTGCTTGCCAGCTATCAAGTTCCATTTTCAGGTTATCCCATTTCAATTCGGCTATGAAGTTTTTATAAGAAAATGGAAATGGCTTTGACGAGATAGTATCACCCTCTTTCACCTCGCTCTTTATGTTGACGATAAAGTCGCTGCAGAGTAGCTAAATTCTTGCAGCGAATTTGCTGAACTTCAGCGCACGAAGGACTAGCCTTTTGCTCAAAGCTATCATAACCATTTGTCTTTCATCTGAGACATCGTTTATGTTAAAGAAAGCGGTGGGACATAATGGCATCTCGTAGTCTCATGATTTGGTAACTGTGTGGATGCTATTCAGAAAGACGATTGAAGTGAATTTTCCGGGAAATAACTACTTTTTTTTGCACGGTCGCCCCTTGCAATGCATTGTTCTCCTAATCCTGTTGAAGATGACTCCAATGAAGCAGATAGATTGGACTCTATATGCCAGTGTCGCGCATACTTCAGTTATTGTGTAACAACATGGTCTTATGGCTGTTCGTAGGTGAATTTTTGAACTCTCGGGCTTTTTTAGCACTTTCGTGGACTTAATGGATAGGCGGTTGTGTCTATTGCCGATGTTTGCAATAAGAGTAGAAGCCAGCCGAAAAATGACCAAGTCCTTAAAGTATGCTTGTTTTGGAATTCGTTCCCTGTATCTTGCGGCTTTCTCATCTTTCAGAAGCAAAAGTCCGGTTTTGGTTAGAACTCTGGAATACAGCAACAACATCGGTTAAGTAAGAGAGTCAAATTACCGTGAGTTGGTATGTTCCTTTATGGTACTCTTTACTAAGAGATTCGTCGTCTTTGCCACACGTTAATTTATTTCCAAGCACAAATCTCTGTTTCAAGTGGGTAACTGCTCATTGGTGTAGGTGTTTACCGCACAGAGTTGAGGAGAACACCGGCGCCACCATCTCCTTTGCTATTGAGGGAACAGTTCTTCTCGTTTATCAAAGAAATATTTGTCGCATGATTTTTTTTCTCATCTCGTCCTTCCCGATGAAATTTAGCTTGGTCTTCTTAAATTTCTATTGTTAATTCTGTTAGCGCAGAAGGTCTCTGCCTGCGTAAATACCACAATCAACGTTGCCGTAACAGAAGCTAATCCAGTGTCAGGGGAATAAATCCTTCTTTAGTGTTGGCAAGAAATACCATTGCGCATTGGCATCTGCTGTTGAAGATTGGCGGCTTGCTATAGTCCTTTGAACATGAGGTTTGTTTGTTTGAGACTTCCCTGAACCAGCTGCCATGTACTTCCTAGTCACCTAGTTTCAGGCTTATGCTCAAATCGACGTATGTGATAAAATGCGCTTTAGCGGGTGCACACCGAGGAATGCAAGTATGGATATTTTTACATGCATACGTATAGGATTAGTCAATCCAGCGCAGTAAAGACAGAAAGCACTCCTAAATCCACATGAGCCGCAGGGCAATTTTGTTTACATGACCCGCCTTCACATCTACTGCGCAAAACCCAGCAGTTCTCATATTTCATTCGTTTCCACGCATCCATCACCCACTAAGGTCTTCCAAATTTACGGATGGTTTCAGCCGTTCCTTTTCCATATTTAGTTTTTTTTATTTTTCATTTTTTATTTCTAGAAGGATTTTTTTATATCGCCTTGAATGTCGTAGAATGCTGGTCGAATCAATTCTCAGTGGGGTCATGAGATAGCCGGGATAGAGGGTTTCCACTTGGACACCGAGAGTGGTTTTTCCCCGTGCAAATCCGGCTCCCATTTCCCGACCGCGGAGGGATGAGAGGGTTGGTGAGCCCGGTGCGGGATCGAGCAAGCACCGTGCTCGTGATGGGTGATGACTTACAAAGAATATTTAGATTCTTAACGATAGGGATTCGTATAGTAGTAACAGTAATAATAGTGATAATGATGCTGAAATCTTTGCAAAACTCCGACCATAACTGTCGGCGGTGGGAAATGAGCACGTCGGTACACTTTGTGGAGTCTAACGTGTTCACCACCACACCGTGCAGGTCCCTTCGCTTTGCCTTTCTCTCCAGCCGTGTTTTGACCTATAGGAAGTGTCAGTAATCACCCGTCAACGGGATTGATCTGGGGAGCGGAATCTTGCATTGAACCTCAGTTAAGCCGAAATTGCATTATAAATCACAATGTGGTCACTTTTTACTTACTGCATATTTTTTTTCATGGTAGGGTATAGTGTGAAATACAACCACAATGACGCTGAGATACTTGCAAAAGTCTTGTCTTCGGTGGAGATCGAACCCTATATTACCCTTTCCGAGGGCTAACTTTTCACCACCACACCAACGTGTTCATCACCACACCATTTCGCTTTTCTCCCAGCCGTGCTTCATACCCCTCGAAAGGGTAATAGCACGTTCGATCCCCACTGCAGACATCAACGGTTCGGAGTTCTGCAAGTATTTGAGCATCATTGTGGCGGTATCGTACATTACGCCTTGCCATAAAAAAATTAATAGGCAGCAAATAAAGAGCGACTACATAGCAATATTATTGCTTTAAAGGGATCAATTACTCTAACAGCAACTGATTATCATTCTGGTTACTAAGTTCACGCTATTAACAGAATTAACATAAATCAGGCAGAATTTGTCTTGACTACTCCAAAAGTTTAAGTCATTCCAGAATATCCCAGAAGCTACCGTTATCAGTGAGAAGAGCAGTTACCTTTCTGTTCTCTGTCAAGATATCCATGAACTCTGTTTGTTTTTTTAATTATCAGATCCAGTCGACTCTCCATATCGCATAGACGGCTCTTCAAAGAGCAATTCTCTTGCAGTACTTCGTTCACCCTCTGTGAACACAATTCAATCCTAAAACTCAACATTTTCCATTCGGCCAATTTGTTATCAACCTAATTCCCTCACTGTACAAAACTACGTTTCATTCAAAAATTCAGAATGTACTGTAGTTAAAGGGCTGAATACATCAGCTTTTTCGCCAAATCACAAATAAGGTTGACTTTCAATCATTAGCATTACTGGAGAAAAAAAAGTGGCGGTAGATTTAGATCGGAAGCATTGATAATTATCTTGTCAGTGCTAGTTGTCTTTCGCACCACAGTGCTGCTTCTATATTCTATAGATAACAACGAACAGAAGTAACTGATTCATGATGAATAACAACAAGAATGTGGCTTACCCTCTACCTCAAAGGCTATACCCTCCTATGGAATTATCATCCACACTGATGGAGACCTTAACTAACTCCAGCAATATGTAAATTAAAGAGAAAATGTCAAGACGATTGGGTCAGCTCAGTGTTTCTTAGTGGTAAAAGGTTCCTAGGGCATGAAAACTGTTGGTGTTAGAGAAGGCAAATAATTACTGAAGGCATGAAAAATCCCATGGAAGATAGCCCTATGTAGGATTCAAAAAGATATCGGGACATCTGCTAGTGTTCGTTCTGATTCCGTAACTTATCCAACCACAGATCTACAACAGGTGTTCAGAAAAAATCTTGGTACTACAATAGTGACGTACAGTTCTAGTGAATTTATCCAAACGTCGGCGGAATTGCCCTTTTCATTCCGAAGCCTCTTCCGAGTCAACTCATCCATGCAATCCTCTTCGAAGTCGTGCAATTCTCGCAATTCTTCGGCGCTTAGATGAAGTTCTAAAAAATAAATGGAAAATCACCTAAACACCAAAAATTGTAGGTTCTCGAATAGTGTATAAATCGCGTTCTCTTAATGGAGGTGCTTTTTTTTGTTTAGTTTTTCATTATCCTACCCCGCTTAGTGCAACATGGGTTACATATAACTCACTTTCCCACAGTTACGGAGGAAGTTCAAGTCAAGTCTCTTTCCTCAAGTTGAAATCGAGAAAGTATTTTAAAAAAGATGAATAGACTAGAGAAGGGCGTCGCGTCACCTATAATTCGTGACGCCTCCAATAACTAACCATATATAAATGAACACCACCTACTTGTTGAGCAGTTTGTAACAACATCATCGCGCTCTTTTCCATTGCTCAGTGGTTTCTTCTTAAAAAAGTATAATTTACTGTTTAAGTCAATGACATAGTGTCCGCACACCACATTTCAAACCATACAGTCAACATTATTCCTTATTAGTACCTAGTAAAGCACTCAACAAAAAGGTTTACCATCTTGTCGTGACCGGAAGCATCTCTGTGCCCCCGCAACGATGTCCAAGGAGGTTCATCTCATCAAGGTTACACAAACGGTGAATGAGTTCAGATTTGACAGGAAGCCCAGCTAGAAGTAAACCTAGGGTACAGCAGGCCCTTGCGAACAATCCGTGTTTAACTCTTCCCTTAAAAAAGGTGTGAAAGGGCATCGAACCAAAAAGTATAACGCCCGTCGTGTCATTTGAGGGAAAGAAGCCCACTGAACAAGTGGCGGTCCTATAGAGACGAATGGGGATGTATTTGGGTGGTAACAAGTAGCAGCATGCATTAAATGACAACAAAAATGTAGCGTCTTTAAAACGTTGAGCAAATGTTCTATGAAAAAAGTCACGAGTGTTCGACGCGAGGAATATGGCACTGTAAAATGAACCTTGCAAAAGCAGAACAGTCGAGCAATATACGCCAGAATGGTGAATGGCGGTGGAAGCAGAGGTGTGTCGTTGTATTCCATTACCTTAACATTAAATGTCATTCCACGGATTTTCTTCGTTTTAAAGTAAAACTTTAAATAAACTAATTTCTGCATGGTGATTTGCTTCCTAGGCTGGGAGGTGTAATTAATTGCGTGTTACAGTACAATGTATACCAACCGTTCATCCTGCAGTATAATCACCGATCCAAAGAGCTCCAACATCTTCACTCAGAAGCGCAGTTGCATGTTAAGCTACCATTCAGCAAAACTTTAGCGACTATCCGTTGGTACAACCACCCCAAAAGCGGAGAACAGAGGACTACGAAGAATGCGAAGAATGCGAGGCTCTTCTTAACAATTGAGAGAACGCAGTGCATTGGGGAGAATATTGACGCTAGGGTTAGATAGAGACTTTATTGGGTTTCCAGTCGATTTGATCTAGAACTGACGAAAGTAAAAGTGACGCAGGTCATTTTCTTCATGTAAGTTTTCGAATGTGTGGGGTGTTTCAGAGCTTAAGTGGTGCTCTGTCCACTGCATAGATGAGTTGTGGTATTCACTTTAGCTCACCTTCAAAAAAGTTTCGGTGGAAAATTAACTCGTGAAAGTAAACTGAATTGTATCCGATTTCTTTTCGGATTCCAACATTGTCCCAGGGTTCATTGCTGGTCATAGGTCATCAAACTCGTTCCTCGTGTCATGCGAATATGCTTTAATCATTTCCCTTTTCTCTTTTACAATTATTAAGTTATGTACAACACATATTGCGACATACATTGATATTTTTTCACCTACAGAAGAAATCGGATCAATGCTTTCCTCAGGTTAATAAACACAGACGACAAAAAAGTCTCGAATTAAAAAACTAGATCAATGAACACGTATCTCCAAGTATTAGCGTCTTCACTGCGATGAAGAGGTGTTTCGTTGCTTATGGAATTTTTTCCATCAGCCACGTACAGCACCATGTTATCCTACACAGGATCTCCCAAGTCTAGATGTTCGACATTTACATCCGGAAGCCCCGCTACGAGAAAACCAACAACGAGATTCATCACCGTTCTGATATCAAACTAATCGCAAGGTAGCAAATATCTCTTTGATACACTATTGCTACTCCTAGTACTGAGCATTTCAAAAAACCTCTAGCTCAGCTGTCTTTGACACTCCAGTGAACCACAAACTGCTCAATCAGCAACAATCCAGCCTAAATAGCGCGCACACAAGACGCTCCTGCCTACGACGTTAGGTGGTGAGGCAACCGATGCGACGCAATCAAATCTAGGGTTAAACAAGATATCACTGGAACGGGAACAAAAAGAACATAACCATGACACGCCGTCAGAATACTTTAGACACCGTTCTTCACTCAGTGCTCGAGATCATTAGTGCTCAATGCGATCGCCTTATTAGGGACAAAGGCAGGAACATCGAAATATGGCAATTATATAACGAAAACTTGTCATTCGCGGATGGAAGTTAGATCACGATATTTTGGTGACGACAGTTTTTCTTATATACTCATCTGCTGCCCATGATGTCACCTTATGCTATCACCTCGCTTGGCTAGTCTTTGTCTCCAAACTTCGAGGCAATGAAAGTCGGTAAAGTCAGTATCACCAACTGCTACTTTCCAGTTTGTGCAGCCGATGAGGCGAAACAAGGTACGTTCCATAATTAGATGGAGGAAGTTATCCGCAACGAGAAATCTGTTTATGAAATTGTCGTTAGAGAATTTAACGATAAAACAGGAAAAGTCGACGAAAATGTATAAAAACACAAAAATTTGGAATAGGAGATCGAAGTAGAAGTGGAAAGCGTCTTGCAGCAGTTATGTCTAAGCTCATCTCTTCTACAGTAACCCGTTTTTCGAGAACAAAGCATATCGCCTATATATAAGGGGAGTTTCCCAACAACGCGGCTAATACTTACTCGACCTCATTCTCACGAACAGAAGATGGTGCTCAAAAAATGTAGAAGTGGGGTAGTCGAGACTTCCGCGATTATAATGTTCTACTATATCCAAGAGAATATACATCGATAATAAAACAAAGATGGGCAGGTCATAGGATAATAAAAGCAAGTGGGTAAAAACTGCAGAAGTGGACTGCATGAGGATGAAAGCGCACTTTTAGACTTCACCTGATCACAGGATATGACGACATGTACATGGCTCACGTCAAACAACTGCATTGGCGTGACGAATTCCAAGCAAGGATCACGGATTGCGTCCTGTGAACGTCCCCATCTTCGAAGCAGACCACCATCATAGACGTCGACTGCGCGAGGAAAAAGACGAATGGAAAATGTGTTGAACCCCGCATTGCTCGTGAAGATGAACAATCCATGTATCAAAGTAAGTATGTACGTAGATATGATCAAACCTAATGTGGTTAAGAAAAAACTTTACTGGTAACGAACCTGCCCGTAACGTTGAAACAGCCACACTTCATGTGATCGAATGTTGGTTTCGTTGAAGATGTTACTAAAACAAACGCAGCTACTCAACATGTAGACATCCATATTATATTACATATATACTACATTATTTATATGTATGCATATGTAGATACTTTAGGAGATAAAAAATATACATATGGTGGAATCACAGTGGCAATTAATGCGCATACCTGGTGTTCTATTTCAGGCCCACATTTCTGATAGAAATAATCCCTCATGCACAACCACAATGATGCTGAGATATTTGCAAAATTTGGACCCCAGGCCAGATCGAACCACGATTATACTTTCCGGGGGATCATGCGTTACACACTGCACCACTGAGGCTCCTGCTTTGCGTTTCTCTCAGCTAGTTTTCTATCTAACGCTGCCAACAACAATCACCAATCAGCGGGATTGATCTGGTGAGCATAAATAGGCATTGAACACAGTTAAGCTGAGGATGTAGACGAAATCACAATGTTAACGTTTTATTTATTGTTTGTTATAATTTTCCACAGCACAGTACTCTGTAAAATACAAAACAACGTTGTAGATAGTTCCCAGAATCGACTTTCTATTAACCTCGGCATTGGACTATAAATTCGTAGTTTTCTTTCTCAGCAATCGCGAGGTTCTTAAACAGCATACGTTCACTTCCATACAACAACACACATACAACACAACCGCAGCTGACATTTCGGCAGAATCACCTTCTTCAGGGCAGCTTTTTCCCTGTCTGCCACCGAGGAAGACCAGCCGCTCAGAGTCGCATATGGTTGACGGTAATCGTTTTCCGCGGTGGAAGACAGGGAAAAAAACGGCTCTGAAGAAGGCAATTCTGCCGAAACGTCGGCTACGGTTGTGTTCCATGTTTGTTATTGTACGGAAGTAAACGTATGCTGTTTACCAATTTCGCCATTGCTGAGATAGAAAACGACGAATTTATAATCCGTTGCTGAAATATTCGAAAAACTTGGTCCGCGGGTCAGATCGAACCAGGATTACCGTTTCAGGGGTCTCGCGTGTTACATACTGTAACACTGAGGCCCTTGCTCTCCGTTTTTTTCATTAGGCCTTTTCCAATATCTCAGCATTGTTGCGGTTGTATTTAACATCATACCATGTCGTGAAAAAATTATGGTAGCTAGCAAATAAAAGGTTAACAATCCTTAGTGTAATTGTTCACTCATAATATATCGTATCTGTAATTACATAAAGTCAACAAAAAGGAACTCACTTGAAAATAGCAATGAGCATGTTGATAAGAAGGATGTTAGCGACTAACAGAAAAATCGTCATCAAAACTGGTGGTATCCATCCCCCCGGGAACACAATTCGTTCCTGAAATTTGATTCAAAGGAGCAAAGTCACAACTATTGTTTTTCTAAGCTTCACCATACTAATACGACATGTAGTTAATAACTGACAAATGGCCAAGACCGCCTTTCCCTATACGATGATTGGTCGTCGGCTGTTATTCACTTGCCCAATTCGGTAATTATTAGGTTTGCTGAAAAATAATGGCCGACTCTTCTTTTACTAAAGATCATACGACAACATTTCCTAACAAATGTGCGTTCCTAGATTGTCGATTTTTTGCGAAACATTTAATAGCTTCTTTATAACGCAATTATTGGGCATACAGGAATTTTTCCTTATCTTGCAATCTTTTAAGACTTGCGGAAATGATTCTCTCAAGGGAAGAAATTTCCGTCATTTAACTTCATAAATTCTGATTTGGGCATACTGCAGCAAAAGCAGATCGAAATGCAAACAAAGTGTAAGAAAGCCAACGAAGGACTTCCGAAAGCAGACAGTGTAAAACGTCTGAAAACTTCCCTAACAGAGCTAGGAACACTTAGTGACGAAGAAGGACGTGAGTATTTAAGAGAGAGTAACAACGAACAGCTGAACGTTTTTTATCGAAGGCGACCCTCGAAAAAACAACTGGAGAAGTGGAAGAATAACGAGATAACAAATCAACAATTGTTCATCATTTGAAAGAGATGTAGAAATGAAGGGACCAGAAGGTTTCCTAAATAAATGTCCATCACTGCATGTATGAAGTGTGTTCTATGCTTTCATATGCAAGAAAATTACCCAGTTTTCGAAAAAATTCACCCGGAATTTAAATCCTCAATTCCCACAGTCATCAACAAGAAGAACGCAATATTAATGCATGGAAACGCAAGAAAATAGGTTGAATAATACAGCTTTAAGATGTTGAAGCAATTGTGTTTTAAAACTCTACCTCATCTAAGTGATTCCCTAGAATGCAAGTCCGCCTTATAAACATAGTCCATTAGCCTCTCGCCAAGTAACCATCACATATTCATGCAATAACAATTAATAATTACTACGTACTTGCTAAGAAAATCATTAGAAAATAAGCTACTGATTTGCCTACTCTCAAAATACTCGTGGGCTCCAGAAGTCTAGAATTTTACTACCATCAAATAAATAAAGTTGCTGAACACCCAAGGTTTAATTACCCGAGTTTGAGACGGAGCGAAAGATTCGCCGCCGAAATCAAACCTGTCTCGGATTCACCTCGTAGTGAAGACCTGGAAACGCCTTCCAAGGTTGAGTCAGGACTCTGGAGAGGATCAAATTGCATAACCAGGAATAGGCCAGCCTCAATACCCCGCACACTGGGTGCTCCCGTCTATGAGGTCAGGCCATGAGACGATCAGTGAGAGGCCAGAAAAATCTTGGGTTACGCAGGACGTCATTGAAACTGGATCTGACGAACACACGCACGACTCACCATGGAGATTATTTCTTACTCTGCATGTATGATGCCAGAACGCTCTCCACAGACGTCGATCTTCACGTCCTTCTTGTAGCCGCAGATCGCACTGAATTTCATGTGATCGCACTCTAAGAAACAAAAAATCAAGAAGACCGACATACGCCAACTAAACAACGGGTCTCTGGTGATCCGTGAAGAAAATGTCCCGTTACGAAATGTCAGCGCCGTAGGCTTTGTTGTCCACCCGTTCATTGTCCATCTCTTTGACTCATACGAGATCCTTTCCCCTTGCATAGTCCTCCTCCGCCTTCAACCGACGCGTCATAAGAAAGTCACAATCGTCAATTGTTACTCACCGATCGATGCAGCTGATGTGTACGAATTAAGTGCGTTCTACTATCAGTTGGAGGAAGTGATCCGTAATGATAAAGCACATCATAAATTTGTTGTCGGAGACTTCAACGCCAGAATAGGAAAGGCTAACGAGAGGCGAATACAGGATCGGACGTTTTGGATTAGGAGGAAGAAGTGAGAATGGAAACTGTCTCGCTGGACTCCTGTTTGCAGAACGTCTCGTCCATAGAAACTCGTATTTCCAGGAGAAAGAAAGCCGCGGCTGGACATGGGAGTCTCCTAACGGCATAACTCATGCGGACACCGATCACATTCTGACAAACAGAAGATGGTGCCTACTTAACACATTGGTAGTCCCATCATTCTATACTGGTACCGATCACCGCCTTCGCGCGAAAATTCGATTTGGCCGTAGGTTGGAAAAGAATTCTCTTCGTCGACCACGAGGAAAATGCCTAGCTGTATACGACGAGAACATTCTGAACGAACCAAACGTGAATGGCAGATTAAAGAAGACCCAACCGAAGAATACGAGCTGCTTGTCGAAGGACTGAAAAGCTGTGCAGAATTCGCCTCAGTTCCTCAAGCAATAAGATCGGATCGCATCTTCGTCACTACTAAGGAGTTGCTCGAAAAGAGAGGGAAACTGAAGCTTGATCCTACTGCAACACTTCTGACATGGCTAGTAATAAATGACACCTGCAGAATAGCTTTGCAGGAATTTCTACAGCGGTACAAGCAGAAGAAACTACTGGAAGCAGCAGTGAAATGAAGCAGTCTGAAAAAATGCCGTTGGGACTTGTGTGATTATAATGTTCCGCTGTCAGCCCTGATGAACGAGGATGGGATCGTCAAAACTTCCCGCCATGATATGGAATTAATAGGAGAAACATTCTACACCAACCTTTTCCGTTCTACAACCCCTGTCCTGGACCCTAATACCCTCGCTAGAGAAAAAACCACCTGGAATTCTTCCAACGGAGGCTCGAGTTGCGATAGAAAACATGAAAAGAGGCACAGGTTCAGGACTGGATAATATTACCGCGAACTTCCTTAAAGTTGGAAGTCACAACTTACATGTAGTTCTCGCAAACCCTTCGATAGCCTACCTTCAAAAGGGAAAAAAAGGAAATCGATTCAACGGTTCTCCGAGGGCTCTGTTATGATGCAGAGACGGGAGCTGATAATTCGACCATGTCAAGAATACTTCACACTACTCACAGAGCGCTTGAGCGATGTCTTCTGAAATAAAACGGGCACTCTCAATATCTAGCTGGAATGCGCTCTGATCTTCGAAATTTGTCACATTTTCGAGATCCAGAAGAATATACATCGATAGCGAAACGTAGATAAGCCGGTCACATAATGATAAGAACAGATGACAAATGGACGAAAAGAACTGTGGAGTGGACTCCGCGAGAATGTAAACGTCTCCTAGTACGGCCACCTATACCTTGAGCGGATGTGTTCGGTAATAAAGTTAATCAACTGAACCCGCATCTGCTGTTGTTTTACTGATCATGGTATGAGGCTGGCACGCATCACCATGCTCAAATAAAACCACGACTATGGAAGGCGATGGCGAGGGGAAAAAAAAACCATGTATCCAAGTATCCAAGTAAATTATCTTGTACCTCGTTGGGAAAAATGTCAATTCTTACGGTATTCACTTCAGCTGATATAGCTGTATTTAATCCGAATTATAGCATATTATAATGGTTCTTCGAAATCGGCTATTCTTCTTAAATCAACTTAAACAACATTTATTTTAACGGACAGGCGACCAACAAAAAATATAGGAAAAAGGCGGTTTTAGGAACACTGTCAATCATGCCTCACTATTCCACTACCACAACACCCATCGATAAGGTCATGATTAGTGCTGTCACCTTCGAACGTGTCACCCTTTCTGAATGATCTCCAAGCTAAATTTCAAATCAACTACAGAGCTGAGAAAGATTACAAAAATTAAATCCGAAGATGAACACGCAGATAAAATCACCTTCGTCTCCACAGGTATCAATTTCACCAGCGTAAACTTCACCATAAAGCATAAAATACGGCTTGTAAAAGATATTTCTATAAGAAATAAAAATAAGACCCAAAAAATGTCAATTTTCTGTGTTAAATCATTGACAACGAAGGAATGGCGATGCAGTTGGCTTTAAAAAAAGATGATGTATTCTTCTTTGATTTAGGGTACACGTTATGCACTTGATTCTATTGAGCATCCCAGGGGCGATTTAATCTATATTTAGTCCCACGACATATCACCTCTAAACGCTGCGCTACGCATTTCCACGACCATGATTTTCCTTGTCAGTTCCAGTACATAAATGGATAACATGCACAAATCAGAAGCAATGGTGTGGACTTCATTCCAATTTTCACTCATCGTAGATTGGGCAAGAAAGCCGTGCTAGCGTTTAGCTCATCGCCATGTCAGCCACTGGCTAGTATGTTACTAAAAAAACAATGATACCTCGCTTTGGTTTACTTTGCCTAAGTTTCCTAATGGAAATGTCAAAATTTATACGTGTCAGAACCTACTGTGGATGGGTGAAAACCGGCAACAATTCCATACCCAGGTAAAAAACACTGGGTTTGTAGTGTAGCACAAATAAGTTCCGTACCGTACTAGTAACCAGTTCCATTTCTCATGTGGATAAGTGATCGCTTGACGTGAAACACCGAACGCCATCAACGTAACTAATAGAAGAACAATAATGTAGAACATAGAGACGACCATTTTTTGCTGCCATTTGAATGTACGGACCGAGTAACGGATGCGCTGAGAGATACTCGAGTACCTGGAATATTCGACTTCGTTGACGCAGAAGAATTTATACTTCCAAGCAATGTGGCACTCAATGGTTGGAAAAGTGAGATAAAGTCCCTTGTAGAACTAATATGAGCTAAACTTCAGAAGCTTGACCTACAAGCAACGCAAATCTTCCGGAAAAATTCGAAGATTGAAATGTTTCTCACATCAAGAAAACAATGTGTAGACTATGTGTAACATTTTATTTGCCGCTGTTACTTTTTCATGGTAGGGTAGTGTGTGAAATACAACCACAATGATGCTGAGATATTTGCTAAATTCAGACTCTACGCCATATTCGAACCCACGATCGCCCTTTCCGCAGGGTCACCTGTTACCCCCTGCACCATTGAGGCACTTGTTTTGCCTTTCTCATAGCCAAACTTCAACCTAAATTTGCTATTAGCAATTCCGCATCAGCTGGATTGATCTGGGGAGCACAAATCGGCATTCTAGGTACTTAACCTGAGGCTTCAGTCCAAATCACGGTGTATAACTTCCCATTCACTATCCATTATTTTCTCATTGCTGGGTAATACGTGAAATACAACTAAGTTGATGACGTTGAAATATTTGTGAAATTCAAACGCTGAGTAAGGTTAGACTACGCGAGTACTCTTTTCGAGGTCTTTCGTGTTACCCACTGCACCACTGAGGCCCTTGCTTTCCCTCCTCTCAACCAATCTCTAGACTATTTGAAAATATTCCCTCTTTCACCTTCATTTTCCAAATCAGCTTCTTCAACAAGGAGGAAATGATCTCTAAGCGATGTCTGGTTATGTTGTGGCACAGCTATGATTTAACGCAATGCGATAATAAAACGAATGGTGAGAAAATTTACTAAGAGATGAACTTATTGGACAAAACCGTTAATGCAACGGAGATCGAAGATCGATCAAATAGTCTGGTAAAATGGGAAGAAAAGAGAACTCGAAGAGAAGTTTCGTAGAGAATCGAAAAAATACGCTAACCTTCATATACCACAGAACATTACTGCACGAGAGAATCACTCGTCCATAGGAATGTCGTAGTGACGGTTGCATTCGAAATGCAAAACCGACAAGAAACAGCCATAGAGCGGCTGCGGTTAAAATATTATAGTATCTGAAACCATTGCGAGAAATGGCTCGAAACTAATTCAAAGACTTCAGCAAAAAATGAAAGATCTTATGTTCCGCAGTGTTGCATTAAAGACCGCCCACCAATGTTGGTGGTGAGTAGTTGCTCTTGTGTTATAGTGAGGTTCTTTTTTTTTAAAAAGAAAAGAAGAAAGAACTTTTAAAAGCAGTGTGAAACAAATCATACATGAATACCGTCCATTACTCTTTGCGTTAAGGGCGCGTGTGGCGCAGTGGTAGGAGGCGCCGTGCAACACACACGTGGAAGCGATTCCCGCGCCCATAGCCCAACAAGTCTTCCATCCCTCGCTGGTCGGCAAATTGGTACCAGAATTGTCTGGAAGGATAGCAACACTGGCTCCATACATCGGTAGGCTACCGCGAGTCGTTGTAATGGCCAGATATGCATTCGATCACCTCCAAACGATGCTTAATGAAGTCGAATGCATGACGCATCATTCGGGATCAACGCCGACAGTTTTATCCTGTTTTTTCACTCTTTACGTTATTGTTAATCGAAGTATTAAAATAATCAATGATTTCTAATAGACATAGAAAATGGACTTACTTTGTATAGAAAACACGGCATTTTTCTTTAAATTTCGAAGTTTCCTGATGAAGGAGCTGAAAAATTTCGGATCTGATAGTAATACATATTTTGATCATTATAATGGACTAAAAAAGATGGACATTAAAGGAAGGACTCGCATTGTGTGGTGCTCAACGCCTTAGTCCCCGCAAAGGGTAATAGCATGTTTGGTCTCCACCGCAAACACCAGCGGACCTTTTGCAAATATCTCAGCAACATTCTGGTTATATTTCACATAATGCCTTGACATTAAAAAAACAGAACGCAGTAGATAAAAACTGAGAGATTTAGAACACAGCTTCAGTTTAACTGGGTTCATGACGATCTGTGCTAGCCAGGTCAATCTCGTTGATCGGTGATTGCTTATAGCGCCTATTGGTCAATAACATGGCTGAGAGACAGGCGAAACGAAGGACTCGCATGGTGTGGTGGTGAACACGTTAGCCCCCCGGAAAGGGTAATAGCGCGTTCGGTCCTCATCGCAAACACTAGTGGTTAGAAGTTTTGCAAATATCTCAACAAGGTTATGGTTATGTTTCACATAATACCCTGTCATTAAAAAAATAGAAGGCGGTTGATAAAAACTGACTACATTATGGACATTACTCATTATGGATTGTGAACACTAATGTATGGTTAACATTATAACAGATTAGTTGAGAAATACTCAATTTCAGACACTTGTGACTATAACAGTTTTATGAATGGAAATATGCACCGAACCTTACGAATATGCTCGACCATGTAGACAACAATATAAGACAGTGTAGTGTATTCGATAGTGGTTGGATTGCTGGGTGTCTCGATAAGTAGAACATATGAGAAGAGCGTCAGAAATATGATGAAGGTGATGCACCATAACCAGAATTTGGTAATAGGAGCGGCATAGAAGGCACGCATCTTTGCCATAGCTGACAACGACGGTGTCTACAAGAACATTTAAAACCTTTCAGGAAAAGCACCAGATCCTCATTCTGCCTCTCTAATTATCGAACTGCAGATATTTTTGGAAGGGTTAGCGCTTTCAAAAAGCTTGTATCAGTCAGCTATCTGTAGCAGAACTCCGGACAGTTGAAGCAGTATGGAAGCAAAACCAATGATTTAGTAACTTTTGAATGGCTGTCAATGACAGTGAATGTTTATCGAAGTCAAACACTTAATTCTTCGTATTCTTGTTGAGCAAATACGAGGTGTTATTTTTTATTCTTTATTCGCAAACGAGCTGACGTTTCAGCGGATTTCGCCTTTCTCAGAGCCTGGAAAGGTCAAGTTGCCAGCAATCTATTCGGCCAAACACCTCCATAACCAATCACAGAAAACGCTAAACCAAGATTTCAATCACATTAAACACAAAAATAGCTTCTTTGCACATTCACCGCTTTCTATGAGTCTTCCACTGAGTATGTCGCGTGGAGACCAACCACACAGAATTCACATGGAAGTGTAATGTGCCCCTCTCATCAGAACAACAGGCTTATATACTGCCCTTATAAAAACTCATAAGTAAGTATCCAGCGATGATCTTGCGTCTACCGATCCATCACTGTTTAAGGTTAGACCTATCATTAGGTGTGTAGATGGGCCAAACGGGCCAACGGATAGGATAACGTGGTTTTTAAACATTTTTCTGGATCGTCTACGTACTGCGCAGCCCAACAGCGCACACGTGATGGAGTCGTTCGACGTTAGCGCCCTTTATACAAACGTGTCGAATGACTCCGCAATGCAAGCCATATTCGAACTCCTTACACAACACGAAGGAGAAATAAACATGTATTGTTTCAAGATAGAGCAGTTGATGGCACTCTTGAAAGAATTCTTGAGCTGCACAGTCTTCAGATGGTCCGGAAAGTTCTACGCTCAAATAACAGGGTTGGCAATGGAAACAGCGACTGGCACCAAGAGTTGCCATTGCGTTTATGTCTAAGGTGGAAGCACCAGTGACCGATCTCGGGCCGTTACTCTACTGTAGATATAAAGATAACTGTTTTGTCCTTTGCTCAACACAAGAGGAAATGGACAAATGTTTCGAGTTGTTGAACAAACAGTCAGAGAATATCAAGTTTATCAGAGAGAAACCGAAAGAAAACTCGCTTCCATTCCTGGACGTCCAAATTAACCTGTCAGAAAATGGCTAATTACAAAGTGCTATTGAAACCCAAGTAGAAATAACATCTTGGTTCATTACCTCTCCTCTCACCCCCTCTCACACGAAAAGGGCGTTTGTAAGAAACATGTTTCGAACAGCAACCAACGTGTGCAAGGGAAGAGAGCAGAGGGAGGAGTCCCGGAACTTGGCACGGCAAATATCCATTTCTAATGGCTACAAAACTGTAGCTCGGGATAGGTGTAGGGGAAAATCCTAGGTCCCCAAACGACAACTCTAGCTATAAAAAGGTCCCGTTCATCCTACCCTTCATCTCAGGTGATGTTAGTGCAGCTATAAAACGCTGCTTAGGAAAGGCTGGTCTTGAGAATTCGGTAAACGTAGTTGAAATACCACCGATTACTCTTAGGCGCCAGCTAGTTCGCAACCGCCTGTATGACCGTCTATGTGCAACGGAAAATTGCATAATTTGCCCTAATGGTAGAGATGGTGATTGCATGAGCTCGGGTACAGTTTATCTGGTCTCCCTGTAAGGCGTGCGGAGACGAATAAATTGGCGAAACGGGTGTCGAAACACTCTGTGTCGACATAAAAGAACACCTAGCCGGTAAACGTAAACCAAATACCCCACTAGGCACGCATAGGACCCAGAGACATAACGCGGAGGACTTTGAAGTACGGGTCACGGTGCTCCCACAAGAATCGCGAACACAAGCGCGCAAAACTCTCAAGGCGCTCTGGATTAAATCTAGAAATCCGAAAATGAACCGCAGGGGAAGAATGCCTCATTATCACGCGTAATATTGGGCAGTATATAAACCTGTTATTCTGATCGGAGGGGGCACATTACGCTTCCATGTGGAATCTGTGCGGTTGGTCCCCACGCGTCATACTCAGTGGAAGGCTCATAGAAAGCGATGAGTGTGCAAAGAAGCTATTTTGTGTTCAATGTGATTGAAATCTTGGTTTGTCATTTTCTGTTTGGTTATGGAGGTGTTTGGCCGAATATATTGCTGTCAACTTGAACTTCCCAGGCTCTGAGGAAGGCAAAATCCGCCAAAACGTCAGCTTTTTTCGTGAATAAAGAATAAAAGTAACACCTCGTCTTTGACAAGAATACGAAGAAGTACTTGATCAATGTCGGGGTTAATAGAAAGTTGGACGTGGGAGTTAAACACTTAGTTCATTCTTAATCACTACGGAAAATGAGGAAGATAATTTAGTAGACCTGCCTTTAGATATGGTGAATCAGTGCACTCTTTCAGCAGACTGCTTCGTTTCGACGAGAGGATGTTGACCTTCTTCGAAATTCCATCACAATTGTCAACCAGCTCGTCAAGCTCTTCATCGCACATCAGCTTTGTCTTTATTGTCCTTTTCCTTGATGTGCTTTTGATAAACTATAAACCACTGTTTTGTCTGTAATGTCTAAACTAGCCTGAAACCATTACTCTAATGACGGCTTTAACTTTTTTCAGGAAATTTTTGACGTCGAAGAAAAACTTCTTCCAGAAGACCTCTTGAAATACTCGATAACCTCCGTTCTTTGAAGAATATTTAACAACCTCCGTTCTTTGAAGAATATTTAACGTTTTTGATTTTAGAAAACGAAATCAAAGTCAAAAAGTTGGAAGCATTCAAGTGGGTGCAGATTTTTCACCTTCACAAGCGATTGAGCTTTGAGTTAAGCGGTTAACTGCTCCGTACCTTTCACCAACAAAAAGCCCAACCAGTGCGTGTAGGTAGAACAAACACTTACTTGATACTTGATACATTACTACATCTGAACTTTTCGGACTTCTCTCCCATTTTTTTATCTGCACTTTTTATTCTTGGCATTATCTCCAAAAATGCTAACAAACCTTCTGTAAAGGAAGTGAGAGTATATTGTCAACACTGTTCTCTTCTAAGTGATCTGATCGGCACTTGCCAATTGTATCGTATGTTGTGCTCTTAAGAACAACTATGTTAGTTTCCTACGTATGTGAGCATTATATATATTTCGAAAAAACCAACTTCAACCTCGTCATCGATGTTTGCTGGGATTTCAGACGAAACTCGCGACGTCTTATAGGCGAGAGCCAATGCGGCTGGAGGACAGAGCAATGCTGCTAGCACCCGAAGATTTGACCCGCTGCAAAAAAAAATTTTTCCATAGCGCCAAGAGTGGAGAATTCTCGTTGAGATTCACAAAAATGAGACCAGAGAAAATAAGACAAAAAGGGATAAGGTTCTCGGCTTTGATCAATCCCTGAGGGATACGCAATGTATTCCACTTCATCAAGCATCGTTGAAGGTGACTAAATGGATATCTGGCCTTTATAACGACTTGCACTGGACCGATGTATTGTACTAACCACTCCTCAAATATTTTAATTTATTATTTATTTACAAATATTTATTTACTGGTTACTCTTTTTAACGGCAGGATAATATTGCGAAATATAACTTCAATGATGCTGAGATATTTGCAAGACTCCGGACCGCAGGAACACCTGGTGACTCACTCTCCCAGTGTCCCGGCTCCAGTGTTCCATTGTTTCGCCCAGCTTCCTTCAAGCGTTTCACTCATCATTATCTCAATTTCGCATATGCTCGTTCGCTCAACTAGTTATCGTCAAATTGTACATGTTACATGGTAGTTTTTGCTACAAACAGTTGTTACACAAGCTTGAGACCGTTCTTCAAGTCTACGTCAAGATGTCCCGCGTAAACTCGTACAGAGTCCACTATTCTACTTCAGTTAGTAATTAATCTATACCGAAGATTGACCCGAAGTACTACACTCCACTGAACCAACCAATACATTTGATGACTTGGCCAATCCGAATCGTGTTCTACGCTCAACGCAACAAGCCGATCAACGCCACTATTCCACATCCTATTGCAGTAACTAATACGCTTGGTGCATTGGCGCCCCACCAAACCTTCCTGCTCTCCGGGGTCGGCAAATTGGTACCAAACTTGTCTGGGAGGATAGCAGCACTGGCTTGATACATGTCGATTGGTTGGGGCGCGGGGATATACCCCATGTGTATTGCAGTGCGCTTCCGACCACTGATCTACGCGCGCACTCAGAAAAAGTAAGAATCTTTTTGAATTCTTCTCCATGTGATGATTTGAATCAAAAAACAGGAAATGAGGAAGCTGTTTCTCTAAGTGATGTGCTAGTCCTGGACACTGATGCGTATGAAAGCTGTTACATCGAATAGTAGTTTCTAGTTATCTTTTTAATTAAACATCCTACACGAAATTATGGCTTCCAAACAATGTGGGATTTAGCTAACTAAAGACCATCCGCTCGCCCATTTCAACAAATTTGAGAAAAAAATGACATTGAGACTTTTTTTCTCTAGAAACCAAAGATACTAGTTCGATAGACGAAGGATTTGGTGCCTAGTAACTGATTTTTTGCAATGAAGATGGCAATTTCTGACTTTAGATTACTGCAACCGGGGTTCTCCACGAGCATATCAAATCCCTATCGTGTCCAAGTAAAGTGGCCTAGGAATAAACAGGTGTTGTTGACTAATTGTACTTATGGGCATAAAAGTACCCAAAATCTGAAAGCAATATGAGCACAGCAGAATTTACGCAGTTGACCCTCCTGACGTCTTTTGGGTTACTATGCTTCGTAAAGAAAGGGATGAACAACAATCTCAAAATGGAATCAGAATAAAAGCGGTTATAACCAAGCGCTTTTGAAATGGATAAGTGACATCGGTAAGATTCTTCTTCAGCCCACCTGCGTACCCGTAGCGACCCGTGCCAGAGTTCGGCAAGAAGGCGTTGGCAACTGAAAGGCAACAATGTCAAGCTCTGCTGACTTGCTTCATTTACCGTAGAAATTAATTTCAGCAAATAAGGTCTTTTTGAATGGATTTTTGCCTTATCAGAGACTTTGACTCACCATGGATGAGCTAAAAAGCGCTTGTGATTCACCATTACAGCTAGCGATAAACAGTTCTGATAACCCCAATGAGGTAACTGAGCTGTGAGCAACTTCAACGTTTGGCTGTTATCTTCACGATAGCAAAAGTCCAGCAACTGCAGGGATTCCGAACACGACGACCTTAAATTTGCAAGACAGAGAAAGAGAACGAAAGAAAAGAAGGATTTAAAACACTGGATTTAAGATCTTGCGTACAGCCGATTGGGAAAATACAAAGTTGGCATTTATTTCAATTGAAAATCTTCACTCCATTTATTAAGATCAAAACCTACCACACCTATCCCTTTTTTATTCGACCTCTTGAATTCACAGTGTAATCATGTCTATTCGAGTTTTTCTTTTATTATTGACTGCTCATTACACTTTTCCATGGCATGGTATTATGTGTGACACAACCCCAAGGATGCTGAGATAACTGCAAAACTCCGGACCGCAGGTGTCTGCGGTGGGGAAAGAAAGCGATATTACCCTTTCCGGGCCTAACGCGTTCACCACCACACCATGCTGGTTCTTCGTTTCGCCTGTCTCACAACTAATTTCTATCAATCAACGCCATCAGGTTTCTATTTTCTTGGAATATGTACTCGTTATAGAAAACATTCTCCGTGAAATGTTCTCCATGTTTGATCTTACCAGACGTTCTTATATTGAGTATGTATTCCTCTTAGTTGTGTTTACTTCTGTCATTTAATCCATTATGTTTCAAAACACTTGACAAAAGACTAGCTTACCTGCCGTACATCCATACCAATCCATAAAAAGAGCTTTAGGCATTGATCAATTGGGTTGCGCCCTGCATTCGACTTCACTAAGCATCGTTAGAGGTGATTGAATGCATTTCTGGTCTATACATTAACTTGTGGTGGCCAACCGATGTATCGAGCCAGTGCTGCTATCCTACCAGACAAGTCTGGTTTCAATTTGCCGACCTCGGAGGGATGAAGGTGTTGGTGGGCCTGGGGCGTCGGGATCGATCCTATGTGTACTGCAAGGTGTCTTGGACACTGCTCTACACGCACTACACCGATCCATAACCACCGGGTAAGATACTATAAGATTGCCGAATGACTCGACATTGCGACCTTCTCCATCCTACTGAGGCATGAGTAGTTTCACGCCATTCGCTTGGATACTGGTTGTACCGTCTACATCACGTTGCTTCTTTCTCTAATTAAATAGGCTTTGAATGCTGAGCTATGTATCCATATGAGCCGTATTTTTCACAGTCCATAGATCTAGTGCACAAGCCTCTACGCTATTCTTAGAGCAACTGGTTATGCATGCCACTTTTGCCTAATAAACCATCTTACTGTGTAATTTAGTCTGCTTTATACATCTCTGAAGTTTACGGCGCGATTACTGTGTTGATATTGCGGTTAGCAATTAATCAATATAAACAGCTTAACTTATTATTTATTGCCTACTCTTTTTAACGGCAGGGCATATTGCGAAATACAACTTTAATGACCCTGAGATGTTTGCAAAACTCCGGACCGCAGGTGTCTGCGGTGGCGAATGAACGCGCTACTGTCCTTTCCGGGGAGTAACGCGTTCACCACCACACCATGCGGGTCCTTCGTTTCGCCTGTCTCTCAGCTAGACCTATCGATTTTTTTGCCGTCAGCAATTACCCGTTAACGGGATTGATCTGGCGAGCCCAAATCGCCAACGAACCCAGTTAACTTTTTTCGTTTTTCCCACCGCAGACACCTGCGGTCCGGAGTTTTGCAAATATCTCAGCATCATTAGAGTTATATTTCGCAATATATCCTACCGTTAAAAAAGAGTAGGCAGTAAATAATAAGTTAAAATTGTGATTATAACTGCAGCCTCAGCTTAACTGGGTTCGTTGCCGATTTGGGCTCCCCAGATCAATCCCGCTGACGAGTGATTGCTGACGGCAAAAGATCGATAGGACTACCTGAGAAACAGGCGAAACGAAGGACCCACATCGTGTGGTGGTGAACGCGTTACTCTCCGGAAAGGACAATAGTGCCTTCGTTCCCTACCGCAGACACCTGCGGTCTCGAGTTTTTCAAATATCTCAGCATCATTAGAGTTATAAACAGTTTAATTACCCAAGGGCGCGTGTGGCGCAGTGCTCGGGGGCGCCCTACAACACACATGGGGTCGATTTCCGCACCACTGACCCACCAAGCCCTCCATACCCTCGGGGGTCGGCAAATTGGTACCAGACTTGTCCGGAAGGATAGCAGCACTGGCTCGGTACATCGATAGACCACGCGAGTCAGTAAAGGCCAGATAAGTAAGTATTCAATCACCTCTAGATGACGTTTAATGAAGTTGACTGCATTGCGCATTCTCCGGGGATTGATCAATGCCAACAGCTTTTTTAAATTACTTAGGTTCAAGTTCTAACATTAACGAACCAAAAAGACCCGTATGGCAGAACTATCACAAAAACGACGGAATTCCGATGTACTATCAGAACCACTCACATACGAAAAAAGAAAGATGTTATTTTCACGCCCAAGTCGATAATTTTGTACAATTTATTTATAGTTACTTATACAAATTCGGGTTCACTGTGCTATTTAATTAACACAAAGCAACACCATGCGGTAGAGTAATATAATAAAGTGAAGAATAATATTTTACTATTTTGGTTGGCGTATTAACCAACGCGGTATTTCCGGACAACCATGCTACTAATCAATACCTATGTTATATTCAGTGACCATTGCTCTGCTCACATATTGATGACGTTGAACTCAATTTTAATGAGGCGAAGAAACAAGAAGTTTTAAACGTACTCGCAATACTCGCGAAGTTGCTGTGCCACTTCCACTTCTAGGTAGTCCTCTTCAGCAATTCGTGCGATAGCCTTGTATAGCCTGGAATAGAGCTACCATATCTATGATAACCCATTGTTCATTAAAATCATGAGGATATGTTTCAGTACAACATTTTATGAACCTATTCTAGCCCACTTTCTTTCGTGAGAAGTCACTCTTCCAAGGAACACATAAAATGTTATTCGCATGATCAAAGAATAAGTTTTTAGAACTTGTCACTTCTGAATCCTTTTTGTACCTGTCCGTGTCGATCGGTAGTCCACCGCCTCTCGTCAAAAGAGTTTACAAATGACGGATTTCGATCTATAGGTCCGCGGTGGTTCACCCGCACAATACTCATTGAAATTCAAAATTTGAAAACTTCTTTCGAAAGCTCAGTGGAGAGCCAAGATAAGCTGAACATTGCCGACGGAATGGAAGAAACATTCCCGTAAGGTAGCGAACTACTCTTAAATGTTTGTGGCAAAGAATGGTGGTGTAAAAACTGCCTAGTAAATATCCTGATAAAAAACATCTTTGAAACCCTGGAGACTGTTGAAAGAATGTCTTGCTCAGACACCAAAAATACTTTAGATACATACATATTTGTAGGCCTATCTTCACAGATCATGCGGATGCGAGCACTTTCCCTTACTTTTTTTGCATTTTCACACAACTGTCACCCGTAAAATTGAGAATGAGATTCATGCATGGATTCAGTTGCGATGTGGCTATCTATCGTTTTCTCTCCTCGTTCCTATGTTGAATGATGTCCGAATACGACTTTTACTAGAACTCCGAGACGGCTGTGTTAGGATATTTTCGCCTTTTCACTACAAACAGTTGTTAGTCCCTAATGGATTGCAGAGAGGTTTTCCGTCTTACAACCAGGATTTAACGACAATGACAGAAATTTTTAAGTCAGGGTTTTCTTTTCCGGGAATCGAAAAGTACTCGCCAGAAAGAAATCTTGCCTACCACGAACGCCGCTTCGTAACTGCAGGGTATACAAGTTGGTACAAATCTTGAAGAATATGAAAATTGCTGCGCAATCGCAAGTTGTCTTCCCTGAGCAGCCTTACACGCAATGATGTGCACGCATTTTTACACTAGGTATAGTATGCACATTGATTTTATCGCTACGGTAGTCGATTTTTCGGTTTGTTTCATAACAATGCACATCTGATATGTGCGATCGCAGGCAAACAAATAGATAGTTAACCTGGCGGCTACAAGACTTTTCGCCATAGCATCTTCGCCATGAAGCCACATGCACCTAGCCATTTCGGGTCTTCGTGTTAGTACAGCCCATAGGATGAGATCGTTGAACGGATAGGCAAAGTCCGGGGGAGCGTCTAAAAAAATTTCGAACTTTGAAGAGAATATTTTTGAAATATAGCATAGACTGAATGGCTAGTGCTCCATAAAAACACAAAGGAAAAGCATTTCCTACAATAATTCTACTTGAACCTGTTAAGATATCCTCACTTTTATGCTTCACAACAAAACAGACTTGAAAAGTGGAGGTTGTGAAAGGCTGGATTCGAACTGCGACTTGTTTTATGTGAATCACAGAACTTGGAAAGCATGTCGTGAGAAGCGGTGATGGATTTATCTCCAATCCCAAACATTATTATGAGAGGCTGAGATATTTGCAAAACTCTGGACCGCAGGTGTCCCGAGTTTTGCAAAATCTCAGCATCATTGTGGTTGTCATTCACATAATACCTCGCCATGAAAAATTGTAGTAGGCAGTAAACAAAAAGTTAACATTACTATAAGATTTTGTTTTTCAAAATAGTTAAAATATCCTCTTTATGGCAAATATAACTAGGAACTCCGACCTTGTGAAAAAGTCCAACCAACCTCTTTCGCAACGCAACTAATACAGTAGACCTACCATCATCACACTGTAACGTATTAGCCCAATCTGCGCTCTTTCGTCGTCTAGATGATGTCTTGGCGACCAGGCGAATATGGAAGCTGCTCAGACGAGAAAGCTAAATCTACCAACCTGAACGGATCTCAAAAAAAATTTTTTTGACATTTAAAAATCGACTTCAATTTGAATGCCTTGATGAAACAACTCTTCAATTGAAACGAACGTATTAAATCCCCTTCTTGATTTACCGGCTCAAAATGACAAGATCAAAAATGTCAAAAGACCGAGTGACTGCTAATATTTCCATGATGGCGGCCATTTTCGTCTGCTGAGGTCGTTGGACCGCGTGTCATTAAAGCGCAATTCAAATGCGCATTACAATCAAGATGTACGGTCCAAAACGTACAGCAGCGCATATATTTAAACCAGTGCGTAGACATGAAAGGGTTAAAATGCAACGTATATGAGGACATTGGTGCTACTAAAACATAGTCAAAGGTGAAAATCTTGATATTTCCATCTAGAACCCTCAGATAAGAGGAAATCTATTCTACGACAGAGCGTAGTTTACAAACCATGGCTACGACCTTGCCAAAAACAGTAGCAATAAGCAACTTTGTGTGGACAGTATGACACTTTCCATCGCTCCGTGAAAAACTCCAGGGACGATCTGACTTGATGACTTGCGCGACCGGACACACGATGATACGAAAAAATCCCAAGGTGATCAGGATAAACAACCTGGCAGAGCACTTACACATAATATTTCTGGTTCATTAGCGTCAACAACTCTAAGTAACTACTTGCTCTCAACTACTGCATCTGTTGTATAGATTACTGGATTTTCAGTATTGATTACATGAACGATCGCCCACACGGGACATATTCCCTCGGCACACGTTCCGCTTTTTCGTTGTCTCTCAACAGCTACCAATTGAGATAGTCGGACTTGTGTGAGTTCGAACGCTGCATGACGATCTGTCTTCTTTCGTCATTGACACGTTAAATGCTGGATGAGCTTAAGTTTTCCCGAAATCTCGAGATACCCACTATATGGCGTCCGTTGATCGTAATCATAGGCAGACTGCCATCCCATGTGAATTGCGTGAACGTTTACTGACTTCCCACTAGGATTCTTCGGAAACGTAAGCGATTCCTGCGATTGGCTAAGACGACTGTTGATGCGGATGTAAAAAGATCCAATCCCCGATTGCAATCATTGAAAAAGAAAGAACTTCAAATGCTAAAATAATGTCTATAGTTTCTATTACTTCTGAACTTACTGTTCTCAGACTTTTGTGAAGTATTTAACGGGTAAAGACACCTGTGCTTTTTTACGGAATTTCTCGTAGTTATTCTTGAATAGTCTCGATGTATAGTAGTGCTTGTAGGCGTTTCCCCATCAACTTCTCGATGATCAGACCGATATCAGGCAGAGTCATATAGCTGGTAGGGGAGCTGTGCTCAACAAGGAAGCGAACATTATGCTGGGCATCATCATCCTGAAAAACTCGAACAAATCCATGACGTTTGAAGAAAAAACAGCGATGGGAAACGAAAGTAGTTGTTATAAAATGGTATTCAATCCCTAGAAACCGCCATATAATCTATCGAATACATAATTTATTGGGGCGGTGATAGATAGGGACGCTTGTGTCGCAGTGGTCGGAGGCACCCTGCAACAAACACGTGGAATCGATCCGATGGCTCAACAGGCCTTCCATCCCTCCGGGGGTCAGCAAATTGGTACCAGACGTGTCTGCGAGGATAGCGCACTGGCTCGATACATCGGTAGGCCACCGCGAGTCATTGTAAAGGCCAAATATGCGTCCATTCACTTCCAACGATGCTTAATGAAGTCAAATGCATGGCGCATCCCTCAGGAATTGATCAAAGCCCAGAGCTTTATGCTTATTCTTTTATTATTGATTATCTCACTTGTAAGTTTATTCTTTCTATCCAAGAGAACAGAACTATGGAAGCAATAAATGCTTTTGATTAATTAGCTAATCAGCACTATTGTACAGTCCTACGACAGTCACTGCTATTAAAGTAGGTGGAAAAAAAACCAGTCAACGTATTTTTCTGGATCACGGTCTATTTTAAAGAATGGGGTGGAGAGAAACGTAATAAGAACACGTTCAGCCTTCCACAGAGCAATCCAGGCTTATAAAATCAAGCATATAAAAGAAAGCTAGACTGATGTTTAGCAACGAATTTGTAAAGGAGTTGAAAGCGGACTTCAACAGAAGTTGTAGATGAACCCGATAAATCAAAAACTACCTAAAGCACGATCAACTAGGAAGAGACTCACCAGATTGTACAGCTGCTCCAGTGTGGCGATTGTGAGAAACTTCTTCATCGACACACCGTTTTCCAACAAACACTCAACAAAATCCACCTGAATGGAGTGTAAAATAGCTTCCAAGTGGAAAACTACACCCCACATCAGTTACAGACTTTTTTTTAAACTCTTTCCCTTAATCTCAATGATGCTGAGCTATAGCTTCTGTAATGCTGAGATATTTGCAGAACTCCGGACCGCAGGTGTCCGCGGTGGGGAACGAACGCGCTATTGTCCTTTCCGAGGAGTAACGCATGGTGTGGTAGTGAACGCGTTACTCTCTGGGAAGGACAATAGCGCTTTCATTCCCCACCGCAGACACTTGCGGTCTGGAGTTCTGCAAATATCTCAGCATTATAGAAGTATTTCGCAACATACCCTGCCATTAGAAAGAGCAGGTAGCAAATAATAAGTTAAAAATTGTAATTGTAGTTACAGATTCTTTCCCTTAAATTCTGGTTCAAACACAACCACGCTCCCTGACTAATTAAGTGCCGAAGGATTCGCCCAATAGATTGTAAATTGAAGAAAATAATGCGGGAAGGATTTTGAGGAATTTCCACACTTTAATGCCAACTTTTCTTCGTATGACCAAAGCGCTGTCGGAAAATCGTTCCCTCTCAAATCATGAAATTTGGTACGCACTGATCAGCACTTAAAAATCAAGTAACTTACAAGCGAATGTAAACTGTAACGATTTTTTAGTCGAAAGCAGCTAGTATTATGGGCTATGTGGCCTTATCAATTAAATCATTCGAATAAAATTGTTTTGGCTAAAGTTCGCGCTAAGCAAAAGGGTTTGCTAACCCGATTTAGACGAAGTGCATCTTTCATGGCCGAGTGCAACTCGCAAATGGGCCAGTGACGTCCGCCGGAAAAAAAGGCATGATCGGGCCACGTCCACTCGATTCCACAGCAACGTTAACGACAACTGCAAATAAAATATCTGGTCGAAAAGCAAAAACCATAGAAAATTCTTCTTTAAGAAATCCAGGACAAGGAGTCCTACAATCGTAGATGAAATCCATCAGAAGGAAATTAGAATATAGAGAATAATCAGCAACACATCTCATGTTTAGTATGCATGAAATGATAAAAACGGCTATATAACAAACTTGCTATTTCACATGACTATTGCCAATATCTTCATTGGGGAGCGTGTAGCACAGTGATTAGAGGCGCACTTCTATACACATGTGGTGGTTTGATCTCGCACCTTGAGTTCACTAAGCCTCTTATGCTCCATAAGTCATTGTATAGGTCTGTGCATTCAATCACCTCTAACGATGCCTGATAAAGGCGAATGCATGGCACATCTCTGAAGAATTGATCAACGTCGATCTTTATCCTTTATCCTTGTAACATTTCCATCAGGAGAGTGTAGCGCAATGGTTACCATTGCTCTATCATACAGGGGTTGGTCACTGGGTTGATCCTACAACCGGCGAATCTGCCAAGGCTGACAGTCGTTTGTCTGTGAGAACAAAAAGCACTGATTTGATACATCGGTAGGCCTAAAAGTCCCTGTACAGACCAAATATGCAATCGATCACCTCTACAAAGAAGTCGAATGCATTTTGCATCCTTATGAGATTGATGCAGAACACTTCATCCTCTTATTTGTTTTAATATTTCTACTAGTAGGATCAAACCTTTTACACTGTCCTCGGCAATTCGGCCGATCTATGCTAAGAATTATAGTCTTGCCACAGGTAATGTTACCGTCTTAGAAAAATCATTGTTACTAGACAAGGACAAGCTTTCTCTCGAATCTCAAGTTCCAGAACATGTAGCAACGGCCTAGGAATCACTGACACGTTTTTAGGCATTCTAAGCAAAAATCGTATTAAACCAGTAACGACGCGATTCTGTGCGTGAACATGCCATTTAAGCATTATTATAGTGAACAAGAAGAGTAGCGGTCATAGACCTCGTCCAATAGACGCAGAGCCCTGGCTTGGTCCAGCCATGGGCCAACGAAATCCCTTCACCTCGCCTAGCGAATCGGTCCTAGATTTATCTGGGAAAAGCCTTTTCTGATACATCGACCGTTCATACTCCAGAAGTATAAAGAGCTCTATCGTAGCTATCCTTGGATTCCAGGAAGGATCTATTCAATGACCATTCAGTGATATTCATGAGGAAGAAACAGCCAAAGTTACTGCCGAACACCTGTTTAAAATTCATGGATGACAGATGACAGACAACAAATCGAATGCGAGAGAAGAAGGAAACTGTTCAGTACGTAAAGTCGGGCCATATTTAAAACCATTATTATTGTCGTTGTACGAGTTATAAACTACAGACAACAACTAATGATAAACAAACAATGTGTGACCAACTATAAGTTACAGAGAGCAATGTTTGATAAAAGGTTGAGCAAAACGTAAGAAGCAACTCTTCTGTCGCACCTGTCTGTATACTGTTTTTTGACCAAAGACAAAGTCCTTGGACAGTACCTGTTCTGGTAAACTTAAATTCTGCCGCTTAAGCACTGCCGTTAGAATGGCGTGGTCGACATCTTCAGTACGATCCTCACCGTAACGAAATACTGTCAACTGAAAACGAATTCTGAAGGAGATTATTGTCACAAATTCTTAACAAGGAGCACTCATCGCGGCCCTCATTCATTCCGAAAAGTATTAATATATAAATCAACACTTGGTCATATAATTGTTTCAATGAAACTGTAGTACTAGCCAAAATCCGTTTTTAGCACATTCAGTGATTATATCCAGAATCTGTTGCGGTGTACGCGGATTTTCAGGGGAACACGGTCGAAATCAACGACAGAAGCTCCTCCCGAACTTCATCTGGAAAATTCCTGAAAACAAAAGAAGTCACGGAAAATAATGATGAATGAATCAGAAATGGCAAAGTTTCTGGAATCCATCTTAACTTTAGTGTCCACATAACTTCAAGCTCAGAATGACGTCTACAATGGTTTTGTGCAACAATCGCTGACAATAATATCATTTGCTCATAGTCAGATGAGCCATCATCTGGACAATATTTGGCATCAAAAGATTAAGAATAGATAATAAGATTTGTGACGACATCTATGAGACAAGAAATTGCAGTATGAAGTCAGAATATTGATTAATACAAGATGCGGAAGAGTAGCGCTACCTTTGACCCTACGTTAGCATGAAAGTTGCTGCAGTAGCAACAATACTACCTCCGAAGTTAGCATCTTTTCATCGAACCTCTTCACTATTCACGACGATTACCTGCACTAGAGACGATATGGGTCGATACCGAGTCCGGCTAATATCGTCACCTAGATTACAAAAACCTGGATGTGAGGACGAAGAATTCAAAGCGTTCAACATAGACAGAATGGTTTTGAAACCAACGAGACTGCAAAAGTTGCAAAAGCATTGTCGATGAACTTAACTATCAGTTAAAATGAAAGCCTCTATAAAAAAACACAGTTGAATCTACAACAAAGGCTTCTGACTATTACGTTATCCTTCATCGGTTGGTCAGTCACAGAATCGCAGTAATCACTACATTGCTATCACGCGAATAACTGTTAGCGGCACTCAGAATGCAGCAAATCTCCCTCCGATCCACCGAGGTCGACGACCACCTTTGGTAAAGCTTTACTAAAGCTAAGTCGGAATCCCAGCTAAAATCACGATAAGCATTTAGTAAATCAGTGTAGACAGAAGATGGAAGACTTGAACCTACGAAAAAATAAAACAAAGTGGTGATAAAAACAAGGCAAATGGAAGAAGTTCTAATGTCTGTGCATTGTGGTGGGACGGGATCTGAACATCTAGGCATTAGTACGCTAGGTTATCCTTTTTTGAGACCATAGTTCCAAAACGTTCAAATTTCAACGCTTTTGCTTTACTGATAGGCTCAAACGTGGTTGTTCCAAATCTTTGATATAGCTAACGTTGATGCGGTTTTGCTTCCATCGGAGTCCCGATGAACCAACGACTATCCACGTCGAGGTTCAATAAAGGTAAATGTTGACATTGTTGTTCTGCTGTATGGCAGCAGATAACAATCCGACTACTGTGTAATGGATTTTCACCATAAAAGAAGCAGTTTTGGATGGCAATCGATCAACGATCGTCTTGTACTCTAGGAAAATTACAAGTGGGGTTAAGTCAGTTCAGTGCAGCCGGAGTTCTAAATAGAAGGGAAGAGCTGCGGGATTCTAGTTCCTTCCTGCGGTGTTACAGGTTAGTTAATTCGTCTCAGTGCAATGGCTATTAAGAAAAGCAAGAAGGAACAACTTCTGTGGACATGCGACTCAAATCATCGTGGCTCTGATATTATCAAGAAGTCAAACAGTTCATGAAAGTCATTTACGTATTGTTGGATAATCACATGAAGAACAAAACTACGGGCTTTCTCACTAGATCTCTTTATTTTAGCTACAACAATACGATTGCCTCCTCTGAGTCGGAGTCTCTGAGTGGAAGCAAGAAGGCTAGTATTATCAAATTCACCGACACTGAGCATGTTTTAGGCCATTTTTAGGGTCCTCGAAAGACCTCGTCTCTAGGTAAATACAGGATGTAAAATCCTACCGAGAAAACGAATATTGAGCATGCGACAGTGTGAATGCTTGGAGCAATTCGAGAAACAAGTGCCTAACGAATACCAACAGACTGCGCAAGATTTTATATTTTTTTATAACCCTCTTCACGTCTACCGTGCCAATCCCAGCACTTCTCACATTCGATTCGTTTCCACGCATCCGCTGTCCACGAAGATCTTCCAACTTTTACGAGTGGCTTTGGTTTCTGCTTGAGGATTTTTGTTTCATCTTGAATGTTGTAGAATGCTGGTCGAGCAATTCTCTCTGGAGTCCTGAGATAGTCGGGCTGGAGCGTTCCCATTTGGATTGCAGAGAGTGATTTTTTCCCAGACAAGGCCGGCACCAAGTTCCCGACCCTGGAGGGATGAGAGGCTTGGTTGGCACAGAGCGGAATCGAACTAGCACCGTGCTCGTGGTAACGTGGGTCTATGCCAACCAAGCCTCTCATCCCCTCCGGGGTCGGGAAATTGGTACAGGACTTGTCTGGAAAAAAATCACTCTAGCAATCTAACTGGGAACACTGATTTGCGCCAAATTATAACAGCGAAAGTATTCGCCCAGAAAAATTTCTCTGCAGACACTGATTCAATATATTTGGTTTCCACAGATATTCAAGGAAAAGGCGCGTGTGGCGCAGTGGTTGGAGGCGCCACTGCGACACACACCTGGAATCGATCCCCGCACCCATAGCCCACCAAGCCTTCCATCCCTCCGGGGTCGGCAAATTGGTAGCAGACTTGTCTGGGAGGATAGCAGCACTGGCTCGATACATCGGTAAGCCATGGCGAGTCATTTTAAAGGCCAGATATGCATTCAATCACCTCCAAAACGATGCTTAATGAAGTCGAATGCATGACGCATCCTCAGGGGATTGATCAACGCCGAGAGCTTTATGCTTCATCCTTTTGGATATTCAGGGAGAAGACAAACGAAATACTTCAACTGAGTGCTGTTTTAGAAACGAGCTTCAGTGACAAGAAACAGTAGGGAATGATCGCTGGGCTTCAAGAATTATAAATTCATAATGCTAAAACAGGATAGTTTTCATGTCGTTGGCTAAGATCTGAATATGCTTATGAGTAATATTTCGTTTAATAAGATTCAATATCAGCTGAGATACTTGTTACTTCATCGAAATTGAAAAACAGACTGATTTTCAAGCACGCTTGGATAGAAATCAACGTGCACTGTCACAAATATGGTAAACACCCAGCATGTATTACGCGAGGTGGCTGTCGCCCGTCGATCTTTGTCAGTTTCAACCCGATCTTGGCTAATAGGGCTCTTTAGGTATCCACCAAGCATCACATGCGCATATATGGCCTTCAGAAGCTTAAAAAGATAACAAGAAAGTAGTAATCTTTCTCTAAGAGGAGTAGAGATTATTGTTGCGAGACTCTACTGACACCTTTTACCATTCCAGCTGCCCAGGATTGCATTAAAAAATGTTTAACTTGAGGTCAGCTTCAGCACAACTTTAAGAGTGAAATAAGAAAAATCAAACGAACTCGTCGGCGTCCAAATATCGGCTGGCGAATGCAAGGATATCCGAAGCTCGGCCACTACCGTCACAGACGATCACTGGAATGTTCGGCTCCCTTAACAACGGTAGATGACTTTTAATAGCTCTTAATATTTAGACATTTAATTGTTGAAATGTTCTGAGCATCCAACGATAATGATAATCGTGACCTTATTGAAAAGTAACTGAAGACGGATCAAATTTTTTTAGTGGAGTAGATGCCATGTGTAAAATTCAGTGTAATCCCTATGCGGGCAGTCGATTCCATAGCTCCACAAAGAGCGACAAAGGCACACTCGTACGTCTTAACTTACGATATCCCAGATTACTCACTTGATACTTGATACCTGAACGGCCCGTCCTCACTAGTTATGCGGGCCCCAGCATAATCACCATTTATAATCACCATCAATTATCTCATTTTTTTCGGAGATTTGCTGGTTAAGCCATTGTGGTTCCCTGGAATCCCGAAGCCAGCCTGGCCAAAGTCTGCCCCAGCTCTTCACCACCACAGGCAGTCGCGGTCCTTGCGGATCAGAGGGAGATTTGCCACCATGCGACTAATTTGATACCAGGACGGTGGTGGACCCTGGTATTGGTTTTCTCTTAGCTAGGCTTCTTCATGGAAACGCCGGACTCCTTCTCAGCTTGGGAGACACTTCCAGGGGATGAATCCCTCGCTGTACATCGCAGTCCGACACCCAGGAACACATCTCAGCCACAACCAGGCGGTAGCCCGTTGGGATGATCCCATATTACAGATAAATTAAAAACATTACTACGGACTGAGTGAGGTATTGGTGTACAGCAGTTAGCGAAGTCGTTCCACCTTCCAACACCACACAAAACCACCGGTACTTTCTGCGATCCGTCACCGTTTGCCCGATCCGCCAAAAAGTTCTCGAGATTCTGTCTAAGATGCAAATCAGCACCATACCTGGAATTGGATCATATCGATTGCTTTCGACTCTATTGATCAGATAGTTGGCCCAACGGCAGTACAAACAAATAACTTTCAGTATTTTCTGATGAATGAGTGGCAAAGTTGTTTATAAAAAGAGTGAAAAATTCTTAAACATCGAATTTTACAATCCCAAGTTCATCGGATTTGTATGGCGTCGTATCTTACTTACACCAACGTCAAATATCGTAATTTCAGGTAAATTATTTGGATTTATGCTAATTCACAAAAAGTGCAGCAAGCGTGAAAATCAATAATCATAGAAGAAATAAATATCGATAGCAGTGAAGATGAGGGAGGGCGCGTGTGGCGCAGTGGTCGGAGGCGCCCTGCAACACACACGTTGAATCGATTCCCGCGCCCATGGCCCACCAACCCTTCTATCCCTCCAGGCTGGGGTCGGCAAATTGGTACCAGACTTGTCTGGGAGAATAGCAGCACGGGCTCGATACATCGCTAGGCCACCGCGAGTCGTTGTAAAGGCCAGATATGCATTCGATCACCTGCAAACGATGCTTAATGAAGTCGAATGCATGACGCACCCCTCAGGGACTGATCAACGCAGAGAACTTTATCCCTTATTCTTTGGCAGTGAAGACTTTGTAGACATCACATTAACCATTATCTATTTGATCACGTCGTTATAATATACAATACAGTGGTGATCTCGTCAAGTTTTGCATGGCTATTGTACAGGCCTGCTTTCCACCACTTGCGTGACACATGATATTCTTAGCGTCGTCCTCTTATCAGGGCCTTCTATAACGCTGAGTGATCATTCATTCTGCTTACGTAGCGACCACCTTCTTGACCTACACGTTAAGACAGGAAGAATTGTGGAGTCGAAAAGGTGGGCACGGAGTCGGGTGTTCTTTCTTCTCTTCACTATACCGTCGATGCTTTCGAAAGCTCCCCAAGCCACTCGCTTCCTCCTGCTCACACTTGAGCTAAGTCGTTCATTATGTTTATTCTCTGACCTATATAAATGTAGCAGGAGCATTCGGAGATATTAATTCTGTTGAGCGTGAATGGACATACATAACGAAAAATCGTCCCCCTATTCTTCCTTTTCCTCATGGACGACGCTTTTGCGAGATTTAGTCGGAAACCAATCTTTCCACAGGCTTCGTCAAACTCGCCAAGCATTCATTACGCTTGGCTAATCTTTAGCGTCATAAGAATCATGTCATCAGTAAAGCGAGTATGGTATAATTGCCGGCCATTGATTTTCATTCCCATGCTGTACCATTCCAATGTTCGCATGACGTTCTAGAGGGTGGCGGTAAATAAATTTGGCGATGTATTATCGCCTTCCTAACCATTCTTCCGAAGTCCACGCCAATATCGCACTTGAACAATGAAATTTTGGTTGCGAAATTTTTTATATAGCTCACGAAGAATCTTTATACAGTGAGTAGGTAACCCCTGGTTGTCGAGGGCTTCCATGACTGCTTCTATATCAGCAAAATCAAAAAGCTTTTTCTAAATCGATGAATGTGAGGCAAAATGGTCTCTTGCACTCACGAGATACTTCAATGTCTTTTTATCATATGAATGTGGTCCATCCCACAAAATTCTTTTCGAAACCCTCTATGCCCACGTGACCGTCTTTAGTCCAGTGTTCTCTCAATGTTAAGGAAGACTCTAGTAAAGAGCTTGTAGACAACAGACAACAAGAAGACTGGGCGATAGTTGCCAATATTGTGGTGGTCACCCTTCTTGAACAATAACGCGGTCTTGATGGTCTCCCACTAAAAAGGAATTATGCGTTCCGAGAGGTAACACGTGTAGAGCAGATCCAGTGTGTTTGTGAGGATTAGCGGAAGATTCTTCAGGTGTTCCAGGTCATGTCCAGTCCGGAACTAGTACTGTTCGACTCCTCACCAAATACCACATATCAATTCTCCTTTATTTCGAAAGGCGACAAGAGGATTTCGCTGTTGAAGAGATCCGAGTAATAATCGTGACTGATGTTCCCCATTGCTTTTCTGGAGGCTGCAATTGTTTTGTCTGAGTGTCGGAGTGCAATCACCTTGTTCTTGTAATTGGCGAAGTTTCGGTGGGCTTTGCGAATGCTTTTCCCAGCATCTGCAGTTTCGACCATTACTGCTGCCCTTCTCTCTTTAAGATATTTTATCGGCTGCCTGTATTGTTTTGCAAGTTCGGACGTTAGTTCGCGGTTGTCTGCAGCTCGTGCGATTCCACGCTGGCGTATTAGCTCAAGTGTTTCTGGACACAGACGTCTCTTGGTGACTTTCGAACTCGAGCCGATCGTATTCCTCGTCGATGTTGTCGAGAACGGTATCTTTCCAACAGCCGACTAATGAATTGAATAAGTCCCAGTTCATGGTGGTTTTCTGAATTCGCTTTTTTGAATATTGCTGGTTTTCCTCCTCTCCGCAAGATATGAAATCTTGCACAAAGAAGGCGATGTTCTGACCTCGCGTAAAATTTTCGGACAACAGTGACATCGGTTAGGCGAAACTCTCGATTTACTATGATTTGGTCTATTTCGTTGTAGTAGTCTCTGTTGGATGGCAATAACGTCCGGCATTGAGAGCGGGGCTTTCAGAATCGTGAGTTAACATAAACTCTCTTTGTTGTCATGATAAACTTAGCCAGCCGCTGACCCTGCTCATTCTGTTCTAATCCGTGGATCACAATGTGACGTTTTCAAATGTTTTTCTGAATCCCATCTTTATGCCAAATTCCGGACCGCTGGTATCTGCTCTGGGGAACGAACGTGCTATTACCCTTTCCAGGGGGCTAAAGCGTTCACCACCACACCATGCGGGTCCTTCGTTTCACCTCTCTCTCAGCTAGGTCCGGAGTTTTGCAAATATCTCAGTACCACTGTGGTCGTTTCACACGCAATACTCTGCCATGAAAAATTAAAAAAGCGATAGAACGAGCACAGACACGAATTTCGAGGCCACCTACCTCGAGCTGGTGCCGTTGTCTGCCAGCAGAAAGTATGAATGGTGATCGTTCAGTACTCCAGGCCCGTTTGCTGTACCGAACGCATGCGGATCATACTGGACTTGTGCATCTCTTACGATCTAAGCAATAAAACAGCAGTCTTTTTGCACCTTCCTTTGCAAATAGGATCGGTTTTAGATGTCAAAGTTATTTTCTAACGATTCTTAGGAAGTAACGTAATCTTCATATCCTAACAATAGCTATTATCGTCTAACAGAACCAAAGACTTCTTATTTCAAATAATTAAGTTCATTTTCGTCTATTTTTTTCGGATTTTTTACATCGCTCTTGAGCTGTCGGTCATTTTTTTCATTAGTACTTTCATTTTTGATTTTCGTTTTCATTTGGCTTCTAAAATAACTAGTAGGGAGACGAAACGAAGGAATTGTTGCTGAAGGGACACGCCTAAGATCTTTTCCGTGGTGAAGATGTGAAAACGCCCTTGCCAGGTCAAGGCGATACTCCAGGAAGGGTAATACTACACAACCAGCAATAGCCCAGCCTTAGTACTTCGCACACTGAGTACTACCGTCTACGACGTCAGGCGGCGAGACGTCCGGTGAGAGGCAACAAAATCTCGTGTTACACAGTAAGTCACTGGGACCGGATCTGATGGAACACACACGTCATGCCGTGGGAATTGTTTCTTATTCTGCACGCATAACACCAAAACACTCTCCTTAGACGCCGATCTCCACGCCATTCTTGAAGCCGCCGCTCGCATCAAATTCCATGTGATCGCCCTACTAGGAACAAAAAAACAAGAAGAGAGGCATACTAAACAACAGGACCGTTTTCATTCGAGGAGGAAAGACACGTTCGCGAAATGCCGGTAGCGCAAGCTTTGTCGTCCTCCCTACATTGTCCACCTCTTCGACTCGTATGAAAGCGTTTCCCTCGCATGGCCGTCCTCCGTCTTCAACCAACGCGTGATAAGATCACTGTCATAAATTACTATTCATCGAACTATGGAGCTGATGAGTACAAATCAGATGCGTTTTGCTAATAGTTTAAATAAGTAATCCACAATGACAAAGCGCATTACAAATTTGTTGTCGGACACTTTAATGCCAAAAATATGAAAAGCTAGCAACAGCAAATAAAGGATAGGAAAATTTGGACTGCGAGAAAGAAATGAGAATGGGAACCATCTTGCGAGACTCTTGTCGGCAGCACGCCTCTTCCAGGAACCTCGACTTTTCGGAAGAACGGAAGCCGCTGCTGGACATGGGGGTCTCCTAACCGAATGACTCCTCGCTTGATCCTATTACAACACGCTTAACGGCTAGTAATGAATGCCAGTTGCAAAACAGCTTTGTAGGGAGACCTATATCTGCTGAGGAAAAAAGGCGGTTCGAACAGCATCGAAAAGAATCAGTCTGAAAAAGTGTCATTGGGACTTGCGCGAGTAGATTCCGTTGTCATAGTTGATGAGCGAAGATAGGATCACTAAAACTTCTCGCTATGATCTGTAATTAGTAACAAAGAAGTTCTACACCAACTTCTTCCCTTTCACAGTCCACGTCCCAGACCTTAAAATTCCCGCTGGAAAAAAAGTCACTTAGAATTCCTCCCTCTGAGGTTCGATTTGCGATAAAACGCATGAAAGCACACCTCTAGTACCTGATAATGTTACTGCCACCTTCCCTAGAGCTGGAAAGCTACAATTTATATGTACTTCTTGCAACTCACATGACATACATGACATCTTACCTTCAGAAAGAAAAAAATTCCAGAGGACCTCGCGCCCAGTCATCATATATAGGAAAGGAGACGAGGGTACCTTTCTAACTATTGTCCAATATGCTCATTGAGTGTCCTCTACAAGCTCTTCACAAGGATTATCCTGTCGCCAATATCAAGGACATTGGATGGGATGCAAACAATTGACCAAGCAGAATTCCGATTGAAATTTTGCTGCATGAGCCACATCCAAACCATATCCACGGTCACTGAATTTTTGTCTCGAATACCTCCTGCTCTATTCCTGACTTTTGTTAACTATGAAAAAGCGTTTGACAGTATCGAAACCAATGCAATACTATCAGCGTTCGTCGATCAAGGAGTGGACTCCTCCTACATAAGAACTCTGTCTGACTGTTATGGAAACCTCACTACGAAATGCAGCTTTTCTATCGAGCCCTTATCAACTCATAGGAAAGTGGTTTTGACAACTAGGCGGGACCGTATCCGCCAAAGCTGTATAGTGGCGCACTGCAATGGACAATGAAGTTACTCGAATGGGATGAGAAAGGCATACGTATTGACGAAAAAATCCCTTTATTTCGCCGATGACATTGTATTCTTCTCAAGAATTCCCAACGAACCAAAGACGATGAGAAATAAGCTCAATGAAGTGGGAAAAGAGATTGGAATACGCATAAGTCCGAAGAAAACCTATAGGGCGAAGACGAACAGATCAAACGGGCTGATTCTCCAATTGCAGAAACCACTTTGTACGTGAACGCTGAGTGTTCAAGGAACATGGAAAACAACATGAACGAGAAATTAAACAGAAACAGAAGAGGTGTTAGAGCGCATTCGGTCCTCTTAAAGAAGCCACTGTGCAACCAAAGTAGGCGGAAATTCGCCCCCACTTTTTCGATTCAACAGTCTTGAAAACTGTGATATCGTTGTAATATAATTGTTACAGTTAGCAACCATCCTTTGTAGGGATACTTCTATTCCTTAGCAAAGTACGGCGAGAAAAATAGGGTTGATCTGCAAACTTTCGGATGCTTTTTCTCTAATTAACTAGTGCTAAAACAAGACTGGGTGGTATTCTTTGCTAATTCTGTAAAGTGTGCGGAATGCCTGGATCTAGTCGTTACAGCTCATACACAGTCCATGCTGTTCTATGAGTTAGGCTTCATTCACAGTTATATGTTCTGTGAGAATACACTTACTGCTATTCAAGCTTGATTAACCTTGGATTACTAAGGTATACGAACTCGGGCCGAGTTATATATGTCGATTAAGAGCAGACTGCCACAAACTTGGGTAAATGACGTTGTTTCACAAAAATTTAAGAAAAAAACAGCTTCGTTTTGTCTCCATTTCGTGATCACAGATAGTCGTCAACATTTTCGAAATGGAGCAACGTTCACCACGTAGTGCCATGTTTTTCCCGGCAAAGCTGCGATTTCTGGCATAGAAATCTACATTCAATTGAACTTTCGAAAAGCACTGTCAAACGACTTCCAATAGATGACTCTTTATCGCAGTTCGACATTTATCTAGATAGATATTTACTTAAATTTCCTTAGATTAGGTGGAGATAGACTAGATTTTTAGCGGCAGTGAGGTCAGTGAAGCGGTAACTAATAAATGCAATAATGCCATAATGGAGAACGTCAAGGTGTCACTGTTCTATCGAAACACAACCTCACCAAGCGTTCACGTCTTTTAATCACTCCCCATGGCGCGATTCCGATAGTCACGATTTTCGATCGCATCCTGCAAAAAAAAGAATAGAAGTTCGTCGTCTCACGATGCGACAATCACGAAGGCGATTGTGGCGACCACGATCGGCTTCGACGAGTTCACCTAGCCGAAATGCCAGCGTCGTCGAGTGCTTGGGCCACTTGTTTCACTACACCGCTGTCCAAGCCACTGGTGATGATCCAGGCGCCCGTCGTCTGAGCTGCCTTCAGTACACCGTCACGAAACAGACTGCCGAGCTTTTCATGCACCCTATAAGATTTTCCTTATTAGAACGGTAGATTTACATGTTTTCATCACCAAGTACATTAGTCTTTTAATCCGTCAACTACTACAAATCATTGAGATTCTCCAACATTTCATAACGTTTAGCACCAAACTTATTCGGTTATCAGCTTGACTTGTCATCTTTTGATTTGTAAGAGTCAATTGTTTACCACTATATAATATTAAAACAGAACTTAGCTGGTGGTGGAACTATCTTAATTGGAATGGCAAATGGTTCAGGAAGTGATACATCAAGCGATAGCAATATAAAAAATGTGTACTTCAAGCTCGTTTATGTTTTGTTTTATGTTTTTATTAAGAAATCTAATATGTCACTAGTTACGCATTAAGACTGGTTTTTCTCTAAAGGAAGAAAAAGGCAAAAAATAAAGCCATTAAACAGAAGATTAACTTTATGTCATCACTAACCAGTAGAGGAGGAAGCTGCGGCCAATTTCTGCTTTATCGTAAATAAAGCGAGATTTCTACGAAATTATGTGGTTCAACCACTTAGTTCAACAACAACAACAACAAAATATATATATGTATAACCACAATGATGTTGAGATAACTACAAAGCTGCGAACCGCAGATGTCTGCGGTGAGGAACGAACGCGCTATTGCCCTTTCCGGTGGCTAACACGTTCACCACCACACCATGCGCGTCCTTCGTTTCGCCTCTCTCTCAGCCAGTTCGACCATCGCCATCAGCAATCACCCACCAGCGGGATTGGCCCAGGAACCCCAAATCAGCAACGAACCCAGTTAAGCCGAGGTTGTAGTCAAAATCACAATGTTAACTTTTATTTACTGCCTATTAGAGTTTTTCATGGCAGGGTATTACGTGTGATACAACCACAATGATGCTGAGATATATGCAAAACTCCGGACCACAGGTGTGTGCGGTGGGAAACGAACGCGATATTACGTCTTCCTAGTGCTAACGCGTTCATGTGTGGGCGTGTGTGGCGCAGTGGACGGAGGCGCCCTGCAACGCACACGTGGATCGATCCCTGCGCCCCCTAGCCTACCAAGCCTTCCATCCCTCCGGGGTCGGCAAATTGGTACCAGATTTGTCTGGGAAGATAGCAGTACTAGCTCGATACACCGGTAGGCCACCGCGAATCGTTGCAAAGGCCGGATATGCATTCAATCACTCCAAACGATGCTTAATGAAGTCGAATGCACGGCGCATCTCTCAGCGATTGATCAACGCTGAAAGCTTTATCCTTTTTTTTGACGCGTTCACCACCAACGATACCATGCGGGTCCTCCGTTTCTCCAGTCACTGAACTAGTTCCGTCAGCGCCGTCAGCAATCACCCATCAGCGGGATTGATCCAGGGAGCCCAACTCGGCAATGAATCCAGTCAAGCTGAAGTTGTAGTCTGTACATATATATATATATATATATATATATATATATATATATTTGACGAATTTGAGTTTTCAACAAGAATTCTAACCTATGCATGTACAATCCCCGACACCGCAAAGATGATACTCACAGATGTACTACAGAGGCGCTCAGAGGTGGAGGACTAGTGACATCTAGTACAGCTATCCGAAACGGAAAGTGAAATCTTTTCATGAATTTTTTTTACTAAATTAGTAATACTTTGTTGTTCAACTTGCGTTTGAAAGTGTTTGAAACTTTAAGCTTTGAAAAATGGAAAAAACTCTACGGAAAGGCAATAAGGAGCAGGTAACTTACTCGAAATTTGCCATACCGCCATGTACGGTGATCACTAAAGGTGGTGGTGGTAGACCCCACACCTAAACATAACCTTTTAGAGTTTATCAGCTTTTCTAAGACCTTTGGAATTTTAGATTTTGTTTGGCGTTTTAAAAAATTCGGTAGACGAAAAATGTTGAAAATGATGACTCAATAGTAGGGTTTGACTTGCCTTTTCCATGAGGTACATGATGTTTTCTGGATCCGAATCGTAACCAAGACGAATAAACTGCGCTTTATGGGCATGTGCACCTCCCTTAATGACTTTTCTTCTGAGTTAATCATATTCATACTATGAGCCGTTTGAAAACAACACTTTTATTCTTGTTCTAATTTCAAAGGCTATAGAATATAGTGTACAAAAACAAAATAGAGTAGAACAAAAAAAAACAAACACTTACTTGATACTTGATACTTGAACGGCCCGTCATCACTAGTTCTGCGGGCCCCAGCATAATCACCACTTTTCGGAGATTTGTTGGTTAAGCCATTGTAGCTCCCTGGAGTCCCCAGGTCAGCCTGGCCAAAGTCTGCCCCATGTCGTCACCACTACAGATAGTCGCCGCCCTTGTGGATCAGAGGGAGATTTGCCACCATGCGACTAGTTTGATACCAGGACGGTGGTGGATCCTGGTATTGATTTACTCTTAGCTAGGCTTCCTGAAGGAAACGGTGGACTCGTTCTCAACTTGGGAGATCCTATCGGAGGGATGAACGCCCCCGCTGTACATCGCAGTCCGACACCCAGAAAGACCTCCCAGCCACGATGAGGCGGTAAACCATTGGGAGGTATTTTACCGAATGCCGTCTTACCGCTAACGGCTACGATATTTGATATTTGATACAACGATAAGCAAAACGAGTAACAAAATTGCTCTTAAAAAAGACTCTAACGTTCGATGTTTTCCCTTATGCATTCCCTAACCTGAAAAACGATGGTGCCGTAGGCATCAGTCGGTGAGGTTTGGGTGTGCGTAGCAATCGACCACGGGCTGGTATCGTCGAGCTGACAGTTCGACGTAAACGCCGAAAATCGTGACAACGCTAATTGTGAATGGGCCTTCATCACACGCCCACAACCGCATCTGAATGATTATTTCTACAAGCAAAAAGGAAAAAAAGCAAGAGAAAGAAGAAAATAGTGGGTACTCGTAGCGCAGTGGACAGAGGTGCCCTGCAATACACTGGGATTCGATCTCACGCCCCAGGCTCACCAAGCCCTCCCTCTCTCTGGGTCGGCGAATTGGAACGAGACCTGTCTATTAGGATAGCAAGACTGACTCAGTACACCGATAGGCCACCGCGAATCATTGTAAATGCCAGATATGCTTTCAATCATCTCTAACGATGCTTGATGAAGTCGAATGCATGGCGGATCCCTCAGGGATTGATCAACGTCGAGAGCTTTCTCATTCTTTATCTTTAAGAAAGAAAAAAGTAACAACTTCTATTTTTTAATGTTGACGCTTTATTTCTGAGAGATCTCTGTTTCATACCACAAAGGAAAGGAAAACACTTCCTTCCACATTCTGCACCTATATTTACCATAAGAGTTCATAGTAAAGGGATTGTATTCAAACTAAACATTTGAATTCAGGCGCTTAGAACACTCTTCCATTATAGTTAACAGTTTATCACTCCTTAAGCTACAAGAATATGAAGTGAATGTAGACCCACACAGAAGGATCGGGAGTTGTCATTTTTTTGGGTGGAATTCCTGAGGCTATTTTCGTACCAGATATGACAAGATTGCTGAAAGATGAAAGAAGTAGCATGTACGTCACTAAAAGCCTTTCAGCACAAGGTTCCATTTCCTCCTTATATAATGCATATCAGTATTTATTTTTCCAGACAAACCCGGTACCAAGTTCCCACCCCCGGACGGATGATAGACTTGATTGGTCTGGAGCGGAATTGAACTAGCACCGTGCTCGTGGTGACGTGGGTCTATGCCAACCTCACTACTACTATGTTACTCGTTCCTTAAAGAACGGAATACTGCAGCCAAAAGCCTTGTAAGTGGGAAATGATATGACCACATTGCACATCTTCACAAGTGAAGCAAATATGGAAGTTTATGAATAATGTGGAGTGCTAAACCAAGAAATCAATGAGATTTTGAAATCATCACGAAATAAAACAATCTTGCTCACGTAACGGCTTTCATCAATTTCAGACTTTCCACAAAAAATAAACATTTAGCAAGCAAACAAATGAATATTAATAAAATAAAGGATAAAACTCTCGGCAATGATCAATCCCTGAGGGATGGCCCATGTATTCGATATCACTAAGCATTGTTTGGAGGTGACTGAATACATATCTGGGCTTTACAATGGCTCGCGGTGGCATACCGAGCCAGTGCTGCTATCCTCCCAGACGAGTCTGGTACCAATTTGCCGACCTCGGCGGAATGAAAGGCTTGGCGGACCAGGAGCGTGGGGATTGAATCCACGCGCGTGTTGCAGGGCGCCTTCGACCACTGCGCCACGCACGCAAATGACTGTTAGTTCACTATATTCAAATCCGCCATAGGTAGAGGTACATTGATTTTTTTGAACCAAACTGACTTTTTGTACTGGAAGGATTTCTAAATCGAACCATGCATAAGGAAAAGTACATCGTTGAAAGTGAAGACGTGAAGCTGTGATTCATAGTTATTATCACCTGTGCAGAAATGTGGACCTTTCCCAAAAGAGAACGTCTTAAAAAATACATCGCATGGATATGAATCGCAGTAGGCATGCATTAGGTATATAGTGATCTATGCTACTTAGAACTTCCAATCAAAAAGTATCAGTTATATATGTCTAGTGAAGAACGAGTGTCTGGGAAATCTTACCCTGTCTGGAAAATCCTTTTGAGCGACGAATTTGATGCATTCTCGTTTCTCGAAGGCGTGTTCGATCCATGGACCGGTAAGTTTCTCCGACTGAAATTGGTATGAATTTATTCGCTTGCTAAATAATAAAGCATAGTTCGCGCCACAACGACATTCTACCTTCGTATGATTGATTGGTCGTCGTCTTGAAAGGTGCTCCACCCCTGTCCTAACAATGACTACAACTCCTTACTAACCAGTCTTGGTCTAACTGTGAATACCTAACCATGAAATTTTTTATTTTCACCGGTGGAAATGATATTATTTTCACTTTTTAATACTAATAAAATTAGTAGTGGAACGAATTCTTCCAAACAAGTCACTTGCCCTACTTGTTCTTCTTCAGAAAGTTTCTATTGATTTTGATTTTGTGACTTTCCGAAGGTATTTTCTTAGGGTTGAACCATCAGAAATTCCGTGGATTCCATTTTTATGGAAAAAAGAAATAAGATTATTACTGTGACTGCTGTTTAGTGACGAACATCATATTTGGCCCAAACTAAGTTAACAAACGCATCATTCAGTATTCAGCAAATTCGATTCCTATGAGAACACGCAAATTAAATGCAAAAAATTAGTTAAAACGCCGATAGGAGAAGAACCGAGAGCCCCTTAAGAGGTTGTTGAGATATCAATAGAAGGTAGAAGTGACTCCTAAAACTCAATGTGCACGTGATTTCAACTATAAGTACAATACAGGAACTACACAGTTGAAAAATTCTGGGACAAGAATCTCAGAAAAAAACAGGAGCTGAAAAATATTGAAAAAACATGGGTAGAAGATCAGTTAAATACCTCACCAGAGCTCTGGCGAACAGATTTGGATTCTCAAATAGTCGAGAGGTGTTTTTTCTAGAGCTCTCACTGGATCGCATTGACGACAACTTGCCAACGTTGCTGCCACCACAAAACGAATTCCGAGGCACGTGCAGCTTTTCTCCTCCTAAAGAGAGCGTCCTGAAACGAAGAAGAGTTGCAGTGAACGAAAGCACACGAAGTGTTTGACTAGCCCTCCATGAAACAATAGATTGGATCCGAAGATTCGTATGACTAAAACAAATAGTAATTCTTCGTATTGCTGAGCATCATGGGAAAAGAATTTCTGAGCAGACAATTTCAGCGAGATTTCAACAGACTGCTTATGAAAAAGTGAACTTTTAGCGTCCTTGTTCTCAATGATACCAGAAAAATAGTATTTTCAAAGTTTTACGGATGAGATCGTCTGAGTATTCTTGGTGAGAGTATCCCTGAGTGCAGAACTGCGATGTACTATGAAATACAATAGTGGTTGATCACTCAGGTATTTTTAAGCGACCGGATCTCAACACTTCTCACATTCGATTCGTCTCCTCGCATCCGTCATTCACGAAGGTCTCCCGACTTTTACGCGTGGCTTCTGTTGCGGTTCGAGGATTTTCATTTCATCTCGAATTTCGTAGAATGCTTGTCGAGTCGATTTTCCCTCGAGTTGAGAAAGCCGAACTAGATTGCTCCCAGTTTGATTGCGTAAAGGGGATTTACTTCCGACCACGAAGGAATTAAAGGCCTAGTGAACCGGGGGGCGTCATCGAACCAGCATCGTGCCCGTGATGATCGGTATTCCTACCAGTACGCTATCCGCTCCCTGATCACTTAGTCACCTGTCACCTGTAGTCCCGTTGATCATCGACTGACTCTGAGCGGGCGCCAGTAAATCTTCCATTTTTCCCTGTCGCGTGCAAGAATAGCCCAGTGGGTTCTGCTCACTCTAGGCATTCGTCGAGCATCATATCTTCTAGGCTCTTCGTGAAGAAGCCTGACCATCGAGTCGGTGGCCTTCCTGCAATACGTTTCACATCCCGATGAATCCAGTCACTAACGGCTCTTGCCCATCGATTGTCATACATACGTATTACGTGTCCGGCCCACTTTATATTCGACTGTTTGGCGTACAGAACGGCATCTTTCATTTTTGATCGTTGACGCAGGTCAGAGCCTCGGATCCCTTCCCTTACTTGTGTGAAACGGGATACTCCTAGCATCGTCCTTTCGACTGCGCGTTCGATAACGCTGAGGGATCTTTCATCCTGCTTACGCAGCGACCAGGTTTTTTGACGCATACGTTAGGGCAGGAAGTACCGTTGAGTCGAAAAGGTGGGCACGGAGTCGGGTGTTCTTTGTTCTCTTCGCTACATCCTCGATGCTCTTGAAAGCTGCCCAAGCCGCTCATTTCCTTCTGCTCAGCTCTGGCGCTAAGTCGTTCATTATATTGATTTCCCGATCTAGATAGGCATAACTGGAGCATTCGGAGATATTCGTTCCTTTGAGCGAGAATGGGGGCATGCGAAACCAATCCGTTCTTCATGAACATCGTTTTTGTGAGATTTACTTGAAGACCAATCTTTCCACAGGCTCTATCAAAGTCGGAAAGCATATCGTTCCGCTTGCATAATGTTTGGTATTATAACGACGACGTCATCAGCAAAGCGAAGATGATTTAACTGCCGACCATCGATTTTCACTCCCATATTATCCCATTCTAATGTTCGCATGATGTTCTGGAGGGTGGCAGTAAATCATTGGCAGATGGTATCTCCTTGCCTAACTCCTCTTTTGACGTCAATGTTAATATCGTTGTAGAATGGTGATATCTTTGGTTGTGAAAATTTTTGTACAGCTCACGAAGAATCTTTATGTACTGAGTAGGGACTCCTTGACTATCAAGGGCTTCCATGACTGCTTCTATCTCATTTGAATCAAAGGCCTTCTGTAAATCGATGAAAGTGAGACAGAGCGGTCTTTTGTACTCTCGCGATACTTCGATGAGTCTTGTTATCATGTGGATGTGGTCCATCGTAGCTAAATCCTCTTTCGAAACCCTGCTTGCTCACATGGCTGCCCTTCGTCCAGTGTTCTGCCAATCCCTGTTTAGGATGACTCGAGTGAAAAGTTTGTATGACGGCAGACAGCAAGCTGATTAGACTATAGTTGCCTCTATCGCGTTGACGTCACCCTTCTTGAACAATAACACGGTCTTGCTGGTCTTCCACTGAGTAGAGACCTTGCATTCAGACAGTTACGTGTGAACAGCCGAGCCAGTGTGTTTACGAGGGACTGGCGGAAGGTTCTTCAGGTGTTCTGATCTTATCCTGTCCGGACCTGGTGCTGTTTCGATTTTTCACCGACGAAATGGCATGTCGGATTTTCGGAAAGGGAGAACGGGTGGTACAACATATCTATCCTCCTTTATTTCATATGACGGGACGTGGGACATGACTGTCGAAGAGATCTGAGTAGTATTCGTGAATGATCTTTCTCCATTGCCTTTCTGGACGCTGTAACTGCTCCGTCTGGGCGTCGGAGTGCAGTTATCTTTGTCTTGTAACTGGCGAAGCTTCGGTGGGCTTTGCGAATGCTTTTCCCAGGCTTCTGCAGCTTCGACCATTAATGCTGCTCTTTCTCTCTTTAGGATCGTCTTTTATCGCCTGTCTGCATTGTTTTGCAAATTCGGACGTTAGTTCGCGGTTGCCTGCAGCGTCGTGCGATTCCACGCTGGCGTATCAGCTCGAGTGTTTCTGGAGACCAGACGTCTGCTTGGTGACTTTTCGAACTCTCAGCTTTCATAGCGCTAACGTGGAGATGTTGAATGAGCTGATCGCATTCTTCGTTGATGTTATCGACAACGGCATCTTCCCAACAGCTGACTAACGAATTGAATAAGTCCCAGTTTACGGTGGTTCTGGGACTTCGGTTTTTGAATTTAGCGGCTTTTTTCGTCCCTTCCTGCAAGAAATAGAATCTTCGCACGAAGAAGGCGATGGTCTGATCCCGTGTAGAATTTTGGGACAATAGCGACATCGGTTAGGCAAAACCTTCTATTTACTATGATGTGGTCTGTTTCGTTATGGCACTCTCCATTGGGAGACTTCTACGTCCAGCGTTGTTGGTGGGGGCCTCTGGAATTGCGAGTTACCATGGATGGTCTTGGTCGCCATGATAAACTTAGACAGCCGCTCACCCCTTTTCGTTCCATTCCAATCCGTGGGTCCCAGTGTGACGTTCTTCAGACGTTCTTCTTGGTCCAATCTTGGCGTTAAAATCTCCATTGATGACCTTGAAGAATGTATGGTCTTCTCTGTAAAACTTCTCCAAGTCCATATAAATAGGACGCCTCGACTTCTTCTTCGTCATGGTTTGATGTCTGCGCGTAAACGACGAAGATTGTCAAAAGCCAGTATTGATCCACATCTTTTTTAATCGTAAACGTCCGATTCGGGTTGCAAGGTGTTCGAATGAATCAATATTCATGGACAAACTCATGTTGACCAGAACGGCGACGCCGCCGCCTCCTCTACTCTCGAATGTTCCGAGAAACATTTCTTCTCCGGTGTCATGGACGGTGTTGAAAGGGTGGCGCCTTTTCGTCTCGGCCAGGCCAATGACGTCGTACCTTGTCTTTCTTGCTTGCATGAACAAGTCTTCTATCGAGGACTCGGATGCAAGTGCACGTGTATTGTAGGTACAGATCGTCACCATAGTTTTTTGTAATCCAGGCAGCTTCCGTTGGCCCTGAGATTTTGGCAGCCTCTACGGACTCGTCCTACCAAACGCTGCGAAATTGGGGCTCTTTCGGGGTCAGGGGAATGGCCCGGTTTTTTTTTACTGTGTTTAGCATTTTGATACCCACGCATAGGTTGCTGGGCTTTGAACGTGGGCGCTGTGTATATTCACGGGTAGCTTGCCAGGCTCTCCCAGAGTGGACATGGAGCTTATTTGTTGGAGGCGACTCTTAACCGCCTCGCATATACTTCCCTGTCACTTGATCGCAGGCTTGTGGCCGAACTGACTCTTAGAATACAATCCGCATAAGCGAGAACGCACCCACACACGCATGCATGAATACGCCTAGCAGCCACGTAACCTTGCCACTAACCGGCTCGAGATTCCTCATATGAGGGAGATCCGTGGATCACTTAGTAGGATCGCCCAAATGATAACGACTTCTTTGCTTTTATCTGGAACTCAAGCTAGATGGCTACGTCACCGTCACTTAACAACACATCCTGGCTTCTTGTAAGTAGCTAAACTAGCTACGGTGAAGCATAACAGTGCTGCATGGTTGGCTATGAATGGCACTGCAACGTAACAAGAGCCACGATTTTCACTTCCATTGTGATATCAATACCTAAGGATCTTTAGGAGAGTGGCCCTATCCTCACATGTTTCTGAATAGCCAAAATGGTAGCGCGACGGTGAAGCTGATCCCGTATGAAGACGATGCTACTTCACTACAGTTTTATATTTTCTGTTTAGATTGGCAGATTCGAGTGGAAAGTCACCATTTCCTAACTTTTTTGGTTTCTTAGGGATCCTAAGGTCGTCATATACAAAGTAGATAGATGGATTGGTAAAGGACAAAGAATAAAGCTTTTGGCATTGATGCCTCCTGGCTCTGAATGGAGCGCCATGCATTCAACTTCATCGAGAATAGTTTCGTGTTGATAGAATGCATACCTGCCCTATACATTGTGTCTCGATGATGTATCAAGCCAGTGCTGTAATTCTCCCAGAGAAGTCTGATAATAACTGCCAAACCCGAAGAGATAGAAGGTTTGATGAGCCTGAGGAGCGGGATCGAAACCAAAGGGCGCGAGTATATTGCAGGAAACCTCTAGCCACTGCGATATATGCGTGAATAGACAACTTTCAAAAAAAGGAATAAAAGTAGCACCATGGCCGTTCGTTAAAGTAAAACGCACATAAAAATTTGTATTGCTACAGGCTTAACTCCAAACTTATAAAAGACATTTTATTTATGTATCGAAAATCAATAGAGCCCTTTCAAAGTTCCTTCATCTACCTAAATTAAATTAAAGAAGACTTCATTTGTATCCGTGATATTTTCATTCCCTAAAACTGCTGAGGCTGTGAGTCAACGGTGTGCATGAGTGTCGGTTAAAGTTTCTTGACGCTGGATAAAGCTCTCTAAGAGCTCTCGGCGTTAATCAATCTCTGAGGGATGCGCCATGCATTCGACTTCATCATTAAGTATCGTTGGAGGTTATTGAATGCATATCTGGCCTTTACAATGATTCGCGGTGGCCTACCGATGTATCGAGCCAGTGCTGCTATCCTCCCAGACAAGTCTGGTGCCAATTTAGCGACCCAGGAGGGATGGAAGACTTGGTCACCAGCCACGGGCGCTGGGATCGACTACACGTGTGTGTCGCAGTGGCGCCTCCAACCACTGCGCCACACGCGCCCCCTTGACGCTGGGAAAGAAAGAAATTTCGAAGAGAATGTTTCCCACTTGGGGAGAAGTAAAAAGAACAAACAAGATGGCGCAACTTTTCTGCTTTATAGAGGATGTGGAGCCTTTTGCAAACCCAGCATTTTCAGCTGCCAACAACATGTAGATGCCATTTGATACCGCGCTTCATCGTGGAAGAGAAAAGACGAGAATTTCCCTCTATCCAGAAAACAGCTATAGAGCTTGATTAGCGCTCTTTGCTGTGACCAATTCGCAATACGACGAACCTCATCAGTCCTATGAGGAATGTTGTGAGATGGAAGGTGAGATATTTCAGTTCCGGGTGAGTTTAATTCCTCTTCATGTAGGCACTTGTAGCAACTCGCCATTTCTATTCATTAATTATCTTTTATTATTGCCATCAGAACGTGAATCTTTTCACAACTCTAGAATTATATATTTGACATATTCGACAACGTATCCAAATATAACTCGCTTAAGAGCCGCATGGGAAAACAAAAAAGGGACTGCTTTTTTCCAAACGTTGCAGTCATTTTCACAAATCGAATGGAAACGGATCTCCCATAGTATAGAACAATTAACTCAACTTTTTAAATTTACATAATCATACATCCCTCCCAACGGTTTACCGCCTCATCGTGGCTGGGAGGTGTTCCTGGGTGTCGGGCGGCGATGTACAGCGCGGAGATTCGTCTTCCCGGCAGGGTCTCCCAAGCTGAGAAGGAGTCCGGAGTTTCCATCAGGAAGCCTAGCTAAGAGTAAGCCAGTACCAGAATCCACTACCGCCTTGGTATGCGCATGGTGGCAAACCTTCCTCTGATCCAGAAAGGCCGGCGACTGCCTGTGGTGGTGGATACCTGGGGCAGACTTTGGACAAGCTGACCTCTGGACTCCAGGGAACCACGTTGGCTAAACCACCACAACTCCGAAAAAGTAAAGATTATGCTGGAACCCGCACAACCAGTGAGGACTGGTCATGGAAGTATCCAATATCATACATCACATACTGTGCCGATTTCATCACGTTTTCTATTCGATTCGTTTCCTGGCCACCATCACCCTCGGATTTAAGTTTTGGATTAGCTTTTGCGTTTATTCTTCTTTATGGATGCTGCTTTATATGACTCCCTTCAGAATTCTGCAAGAGTTCCAGTAGAGCTTTCCCAGGCCTTGCCTTCAAAACGTACGTAATATCATGGATCGGAAGAAACCTTCTACCCAGGCAATTCCTGTAGCAATATGCGCTCGTGATGAAGTTATTTTCTCCTACACGCACTCCATTTTTTTTAGTATGGAAGCTCGATCATAATCAGGTGGATACTACTAGTCGTAGTTATTTTAGATTCCTTACCATATATGACTGAAAGTGTGCCATCTGACTCAAAAAGCGTCAGTTTCTAAAACCTCTTCAGTTGCTTTTCCCAAGTTGATCGACTGAATTTGAGCGTTCAGCAAATGATCAGGGTGATTTTCTTCTAATACTAAAGGTTTTGAGCATTATGGCGGATATCTAACTTAGTGCTTTAGTCGGCTTCAAACTGCTGACTTCACAAGTTGAATATTCCCGGAATTTTTTCTACGTTGTTCTACAAAAATCATGAGGAAGAGGATAGATCTAATGCTCTGCACTTGTAAAACACAAAATGAAATTGTGATTTATGCCATAGCTTAAATAGTTCTATCCGTCACTACCATCAGCAATCGCCCGTCAGCGGGACCGGACTTTTGCAAATACCTCAGCATCATAGAAGTTATATTCCGCAGTATACCCTGGCATTAAAAAGAGTATGCAGTAAATAAAAAAGGTTAAAGACGGTAGCTTTCTTGACAGCCGAGATTTAATTATGAGGTCTCAAAAACAAAGATGCAAGAACTCGTTCTGGAACATTTCAATCTGCTAAGCACATCACCATCAAAACACTCTGGACGACGATAAGGGTTCCACTAAAGTAGACTTCCTGTTGTCCCTCCCTAAGCGCTAAGCTTGACATCTAAGATTTTTTTTAAATTTTACGTGACCCATTATCACATCTATTGTGAGGATCACAGCGCATCTCGCATTCGATTCGTTCTACTCGCATTCATCGCCCGTAAAGGTCTTCGGACATTTCGACTGTCAGTTCTGCTGCTACTTCAGGATTTCGCCTTCCTTATGTACCTCGTAGAATGTTGGTACAGTCGATCCTCTTTGAAATCTTGGATATAGGCAAGCTACGGCGTTTCTACGACATTTGAAAAAAGCTGTGTAAAATACACAATTTGTTGGACAAACACCGAAAGACGTTCTCACAGTATTTTGAAAATAGCATTGACTACTAAAGGAATTTTGTGAAACTATGTAAAACTCGTACTAAAAGTTCTAAAAGAATGTTATAAAGAAACAACATCAGTAATAGGCACCAAAATCTATCAAAGCGCATAAGATTGATAGTGGACGAGTTTTTCGCCTATTCATTTGACAGAGGTAGCGGTGACCGAGTTCTCACGTGTTCTTATATGTGACAAGACCATCTACGAGTGGAGATAACTAAGGTAAGCAGTCTATAGCTGAAATCAATCGAGACCTCCAGTGGAGCGGACATGGATTGCTTAAATTCTGGAAAATTATCTGCTGCATTTGGAGAAGTTCTTCTGGGAAACATCGCCGTAGAGACTAATTTCGAACACAGGTGTCATTCTTTCTCGAAGGGCGTACGAGAAATCGCACTCATTTATGACCGAGCCGACAGATTAGTGCCAATGTTTCTGCTACGGATGAGTTTTACGGAATTAAATACTCAACCACTTCAGCCGCTGAGATAAGAGATGCCGCCCTTAATCTCATTGTAACGACGTAGCCACGCCCCACCCCTCTATCCAATGGAATTCCTAAAGAGATTTTTTAAATTTAGTTGGCTTCATGCATTGATGAGAAAAAAGCAACAATCATGAAAAATCATTGGAACGGTAACATCCAAGCTCTATGAGTAAAGTCCTGAATCAATTCTTTAATCCAAAATAAAACGAAAGGAGTTTTACTTATTGTATCAGGTTCAGTGGTCTACAGTTTAAAAACATTAAAAGGGTAAAAATAAAGCTCTCAGCGTTGATCAATCTCTTTAGGGATGCACCATGCATTCGACTTCATTAAGCATCGCTTGGAGGTGATTGAATGCATATCTGGCCTTTACAGTGACTCGCAGTGGCCTACGGATGTATCGTGGCAGTAGTAATATCCTCCCAGAAAAGTCTGGTATCAATTTTCCGACCCCGCAAGGATGGAGGGCTTGGTGGGCCATGGGCGCGGGGATCGATTTCACGTGTGTGCTGCAGGGCGCCTCCGACTATTGCGCTACATGCTCCCGGTTAAAAATATTAGTAATGAGTAATTCCCAACACTGACTTTCTACTGATGTGTAATGTACTCAGCCAAATACTTCCATGATCCTAAGAGAAAGACCCAAAAACAGTGAAAAGAACGCGATTGCCGAGAACCCAAACAGAATGACATTATACCAAAAATTAATTTAATGGATTTTGTTAATTTTTTTTACTCTCCTAATCGATTTTTAGTTTTTCAAAAGTCTTACAGCTTTTGGATTTATTTTTAGGTTCTGGATATTTCTGCAGAGTCATAGAAGTACCAGAATGACTAGGCTGCACATAAAATTGATCGTTCCTGGTTCTGAAGCAGGCGAAATCCGGCGAAACGTTAGCTATTGTGAAATAAATGCAGCAACAACGTCGTCTCTGCTCGTCAAAGAAAAAAACAATAAATTAGTAATAAAAAGCCAAACTGTTGATCTCAACTTAAATCTCTATCTTACTCTGCTTCCCTTTCATTATGATTTTTAAAGCCTGCAATATCATTTCTACCGTTAATGGCGCAATATATCTGTGTGGGTTAAATAGACTGGGAAACACTGGATCAAGGTAAATCAAGGGTTTAGGTTTAGTGTACAGTCAAGGTAGGATTTAAATAAGGGATTAACATGCTTGAAACGACGCTCAAGACAAACTGCCGTCAGGAACAAACAGCAGAATACTACGGTAGGAAAAGAATCTAGATGAATGGTCCGCAATTCCTCATCCAGAAGAGCACCATGAGACGGCATAGATTACTGATACGGCGAAAAAGTACTGCTGAATAGTTGTCACGTTTTCTAACATTCTACTTCTACTTCAACAAACAACTTGAACAACTCCCGCATTCAGAAAGGATCTTCGGAGGCAAAGCAGGTTTTCATCTAATCAGTAATTTGCTGAACTGTTCAGATTTTTTTCGTCAAGCTCCGAGAAATCCGTGCAAGAGAGGTTCGCAGGTTGTATTTCAGGAAAATGTAGACTTCTAAGTAATGCGTTCCTCAGTTCTATAAATCAGCTTTTTTAAAAGGAAAGCGACAGTTGGCTCCCAATTTGTCATAGGAGTTAAAACGCTGAACTCATTTACCAGAACGGTGACGCTCTGACTGATGAACATCATGTCAGTTCGGAACCCATGAATATCCTAGTAGCTGCGATTCAGTCCATGAAATTTGCTTACATTTGAATGTAAGGAAATCGGATCACCACATTCCACTTCGAGTGTACGAGTATTCGAGGGAATTCTATGGAGTTTTCGTCAAGGAAACTAAACCAGAAACATGACGTCATGTCGAAAGTCGTAAAAGTACTGATTTTTGTACTAAGTATAGGATTCTTTTCAAGAAAGTTCGTAAGTTTAGATGTTGTAAAATAACTGGGTAACAATTTTGGCCACATTAGACGATGAAGGACTGTAAATGAATGATGAAGGAAACTTCAGACAAGAGAAATAAGAGGATGTCATTAGTTATAAAAAAACACAAAAACCGAATGAAGTAAAAACATAGATTACAAATGGCACTGGCAGATAGAAAACTAGGTGAGAGAAACGCAGAGCAAAGGCCTCCGTGGCACAGTGTGTAAGGCACGAGCACCTGGAAAGGGAAATCGTGGTTCGATCTGGCCCAAGGGCTAGAGTTTTGCGAACATCTCAGTACCGTTGTGGCTGATTTCGCATAATACCCTGTCGTGAGAATTGTCGTAGGCAGGAAATAAGAAAGCAAACATAAATTACAGGGTTATACATGCATGAAACTCCAGGTAGAAGAAAAAATGCATTCACAGAAAACAATAACAAAGATGAAAAAGAATTAGGGAGAGAAGGAGAGACAGAGAGAGAGAGAGAGGGGGCAAAGAATGAGATGAAATCCATCGAGCAAAGTAACATATCAAACATAAATCTGCAGCAACTTCTTCCAGACTCAATTCGTAATTTTCCAACTTTTTTTGTCTTTTTTCATTTTGAAGTAGGAATACGTCACTCTATCGCGGTGCAAATCTATACCGAACGCAGGGAATAGGTATTGATTTTTTTTAACCGACTGCGGAGATGACGCGTCACTTGCCATTATTAACCCATCAAAAGTAAGTCTTAGTGTCGATAATCGAATAAGTTTGCTACAGCTGAAGTATAACGCTAAATGCAAACTTATGTCACTGGAAGTTGTTTGGCGCAAAAAGTGCACTTTTACTACGACAAAGTGAATGGGCGATTCCTTTGAAAAGAATCACTGCGATCAAAAGAAAAAAACCACTTTCGTTCCAGAAACACGTTGAATTATTAGAAGAACAACGTAGTAGAACAGGATAATATGCAAAATACAGTGTGATTTATATGATACGATCGGACCTTGATTATTTCAAAAGCAGCAACGAAGACACGAACATGCGAGCGGAGAGATAAACTTATTGGAAAATTTACTGGATGCAGAGTGGATGCCAGAATAGTTTATATTAAATAAAAAGACTTGTAAATAGTTAAAGGAATAACTCATAAAGCTCTGATCACTCTCCTATGGATGGGTATGCATTGGGATTCATTCGTAGAACCCAAGAAGTGATTAAGTACATATTTGATCTATGACTTTCAACGCTTACTAATTTACGAAGTCATTGTTTTAACCTTCAAGAGAGGTCTGATATCATAATTCTGACCCTGGAGGGATGAAGAGCTTGGATTGATAGCCTTGGGCGCGGGATTGAGCCACCTAGCACTGGTGCATTGCAAGGCACTTTTGACCACTGGACTACACACGTCTTTAAAGTAATTACTGAGTGATTTCCAGCTCCTCACTTTTTGTTCTAGTGAATATTATATCTCATCAATAGTTTGACACCTCTCCATAGCAACGGGGAGTTTCTGAGCATGGTATTTTAATCTGAAGCAAAGTCGAATCCTCTCAGAAGGTCATTTGAGTAGAGAACGAGTTCGAAATCCCCATCCCGAAGCCTAGTTAGTTGTGAGGCAATACATGGAATCGCCTCTTTCATGGTGACAACCCAATCACAAGATGAAAAGCGGTTCTTCCAACCAAAAAAGATTGGTAATGATGACAACTTAGGAGAGGGGTCTCATAGTTTTCGCGGGGCTCAGGGAAAATCGCGCCAAACTAGCAAAAATACCATTTGGACAAAAAACATGCAGCGATCGATTAGTTTCTCGCAAAGTTAACAAAGTGTACTTTTTTATTTGCTGCCTCCTACAATTTTTCACGGCAAGGTATTATGCGAAATACAACCATAACTATGCTGAGATATTTTTCAAAACTCCGAACCACAGGTGTCTGTAGGGAAACGAACGCGCTATTACTCTTTCCGGGAATAACGCGTTCACCACCACACCATGCGGGTCATTCGTTTAGCCCTATCTCTCAGCTAGTTCTATCGTTCAGTGCCATCAGCAGAAAGATGTCTCTCAGCTAGTTTTCTATCGATAAGTGCGACTAGCAAAAGGACCGGCATGGTGTGGTGGTGAATGCGTGGACTGTGGAAAGCATAATAGCGCGTTCGTTCCCCACCGCAGACACCTACGGACCGAGTTTTGCAAAGTTAACAAAGTTTGTGTAAAAAATCATAATATGCTTCAAAGAATTAAACGTCATTTTGCTGGTGAAATAAAAAATCTATAAGTGAACACAATAAGATAAAAAAAACTGGTTTTACTAGTGAGAACTGGAGAACATTAGTAATCCGTAAAATTCACCAACGATGACCATTTGATAGTTTCGACTTGTTTGTAAGCAAATTGGTAAACAGAATGAATGATAGTGGATCTTAGAGACAAATCACTGCCACTAGAAATAAAATGAAGGCAGCGAGCTGACTTTTTGTTATATACATATGAATGGATTGGCTAAAAAGAAATGAATATTGGTAAATATCGTAGATGGCTTATCATATTAACAGTCACGTAGTGTATTTCAAAGTATTTTAATAATATTAGGTAAAGTCGTTTCGTGGCAACAGAAAGTTGGATAGCTTGGCCGGTAGGTAGGAAAAAGTCTCCATAAAGATCCAGAGTATTCGAATAATCGAATATTCGAATTTTTTTCCTTCTTATTCGAAATCGTCATCAAGTGGATGCGTGGTGATCTGTGAAGGCAGCACTACGATTATTTTTTACTTTGTCGAGGCACTACAATTCTCGACAAAGTACGTCAATTCACAGTGTTATCACAATAAGAAAAATTATGGGATACAAGCGGAAAGATTTCAATACGAGTGAAAGTAATGAAAAACACATCGAAAGCGATGTGATTCAAATTTTAGCCTCTTCGGCCTCCTGGAACGCCCTCCAGCAAGAACCAGTTGTAGAAAAAATATAGAAAACTATAAGATAATGGAAGGAAAGACTTTCTTGTTGGAACTATTTTCAACTGAGCAAGACCAGATCATATGCTAACAGCACGAGCGGCCCGACCATCATGGAAGTACGCTACGCACACCTCTCCGAGAACATCACCTAGCCGGGTTTCAGCTCGAATGGTGTCCTCATGGCATGTTACATTTAACGCACAATATATTTGCTCGTTATTTCCATTCTATATGAATCGACTCAGGCGCGTGTGGCGCAGTGGTTAGAGGCGCCACTGCGACACACCCTGTGGAATCGATCCCCGCGCCCATGGCCCACCAAGCCTTCCATTTCTCCAGGGTCGGCAAATTGATACCAGACTTCTCTGGGAGGATAGCAGCACTGGCTCGATACATCGGTAGGCCACCGCGAGTCATTGTAAAGGCCAGATATGCATTCAGTCACCTCCAACGATACTTAATGAAGTCGAATGCATGGCGCACCCCTCAGGGATTGATCAACACCGAGAGCTTTATCCTTTATCCTGTTTTGAATTGACTCCAAATATTCGCCCTTATTTCCAGCATTTATTACATTCGGTTCCTTATCTTGGATCCATCAACTACGAAAACCCTACGGATTTGCGTGTAAGTTCAGCTGGGATTTGAAGGACTTTGTTTCCTTTACATAAACTCTGTTTAAATCCAATTCAATCTTCATCTAACCCTAAAATACTCCTGTAAAGCTTTCCTGTCACAGGATTTTTTCATCGATATCCTTTCTTGATTGGAGGGAGCTTTTCACAAACAAGCATACCGCCAAATTTCCGAATCTAAGTGGGACGGAATTCGTCGGCCCACGATGGGAGATAGAACTAACGACGCTGTGTGTTTCGCAGGACAATCCTAAGCACTGCGCTAAACTCATCCACGTCTTCTAACTGATTATTCTAACAACAAAACTGCGGAAAGTCAGAACGAAATGAATGTGAAAATCGGTCTAAAGTGGTCAATTCGTGCGATGATTGTTAATTTGCGAAGGAAGGAAAGGTGTCGACCGTGTTCGCATTGGCTTCTCGCAGCATGTTTGATGTAGAGAACAAAAAGTTTCTGCAATTGTTGTAGTTAATTTCTGGTCCACTGACGAAATTACCTAGTGAATCTAGTAATTAGCCGTTTGTCAAACAAATCAGCTAAACTCATTCAACTCCCTTTGATAACTTCTGAATTCCAGATGAGGTTGAGGAACTTAATCGTGAAGAAAAAAGTGCTCGATCAAGAAGAATCTTGAAGAAATTCTCATCTTTCTCATTAACAGTTGAATGGAAAGTATTAAAACCAACTAAATGGTCATGTTAGAAAGGAGAATCTTAACGAAATCATCATCACTTTCATCTTGAGTGCCCATGACGAAAACAAGCTAAAAATGTAAGGTTTCAAGAAAAATAGGAAAACGTTCTATGCGCTTGTGGGAAGAAAATCCGTTGTGAAAGTTTTTTTCCCTGACACGTCCACCATCGCTTGACAAATACATCTGCTCGCAGAAACTTGTCACTGAAAAGACACTAACGAACGCCATAGTCTTCGACGTTTCCAAACATTATATTCACTCCCAGACGAATTGTTCTGAACGTCTATGTCGTTGATAAGCTCAGAATTCTGTCGTTGGCACCATAGACGTCGACTATGGATGAGCATAAGCCAAGAGTTCGAGCCCAACCGTGGATGTAAACTTTGCTCATATCACAGCACTACTGTGGTTGTATTCAACACAGTACCCTGCTTTGAAAAAAAGTAATACGCAGTAGTTAAGAGTTAAGGATAAGCTGAGAGTGCTTTTATTCTTATTCGCCAATTTCGCGCCAGAATACCAATAGAAGCCGTCGTGGAGCAAACATGAAGACGTCAAGTTCAATTTGACTTATGTGTTAGGCCTTAAGCTAAATCCATCGCCTTTCTGGATGTGTAACCAAAAATCCACGCGAAATGAGCACGACGAAAAACAAGATAAATGTAAGTTAGTGAAATACCAGACGAGTTATGTAGATGAAAATACGACATTACAAATTCACTACAAGTATATCACACTAAAGTCACTTTAAGTACAAAAGGAAATCAAGAAGAAAAAAAACCTACAAGAACTCACATAAAAATCAAGCAAGACAAGGCTAATTGCGAAAGCGAAAAAAAACCAAAAAAAAATTGAGTGAAATTATTCCTGTCTAGACACAAATACGAATAACAAATATGAATATGAATAATAAAGCTCTCGGCGTTGATCAATCCCTTTAGGGATGCGCCATGCATTCGACTTCACTAAACATCGCTGGAAATGATCGAATGCATATCTGGCCTTTACAATGACTCGCGGTGGCCTACCGATGTATCGAGAAAGTGCTGATATCCTCCCAGACAAGTCTGGTACCAATTTGTCGACCCTGGAGAGATGGAGAGCTTGGTGGGCCGTGCACGCTAGGATCGATTCCACGTATGTGATGCAGGGCGCCTCCTATCACTGCGCCACAAGCGCCCCACATAAGTACAGATTTCATAAAAAGAAATCATTTAAACTTTTCAAGCCATAGGAATCAAAGCCATGAAAAACTCTAATAGGCAGTAAATAAAAGTTAACATTGTGATTTTGACTACAACCTCGGCTTAACTGGGTTCGTTGCTGATTTGGGGGTTCCTGGGTCAATCCCGCTGGTGGGTGATTGCTGATGGCGATGGTCGAACTGGCTGAGAGAGAGGCGAAACGAAGGACGCGCATGGTGTGGTGGTGAACGCGTTATCCCCCGGAAAGAGTAGTAGGCGCGTTCGTTCCCCACCGCAGGCACCTGCGGTTCGGAGTTTTGCAAATATCTCAGCATTGTTGTGGTTGTATCACACATAATACCTTGTCGTCAAAAAATTGTAATAGGCAGTAAATAAAAAAGTAATATTGAAAGACTCTCTAAAAGATGTAATGACTTAAGACTTCTATTCAAAGGAAAACAGATTTATTAAAATTTAGTGACGGCAAAATAACTCGTAATGGGAAGAACTAGTAAATGAATCAAATGAATGCGGTGTGGCTGAGTAAATATTAGAGCGAGCAAAACATACAGATCCCTAATGTTCGAGAAGATCTACCATATCGCGAACACAAAAGACCCTTTAGTGTGTTCTTTCTGCAGGATTTATGAGTAGCGTAAGCGGTTTTAGCAAGCAAAACATTCTATTCGAATATTCGAGAAGATCTCACCTGGTCTGATAGCTCCATCCTTTCTTGCTTATCTTATCAAGCGTTTTTGAATCGGCTGAAGCGGTGGCCATTTGGACTTTCACTTCACAATTTCTGCGATTTCACTGATAAACAGTCAGAAAACGGTAGGGCGATGACGATGATCGACGAACACTCAAAAGAACGGAATAGAATCGGAAGCACAACGAGAAAGCTGAACACCACTGTCTGGAATGTCATCGATGGATGGGTGCGAAAGGTCTTCCCAGTACTCCCTGGTAGAATCGGACTGGCGACTAAACTGATCCTATACACGTTAGAAAAACTGAATGAAGGACAAAAATAGGTCCATCAAAAAGATCAACAAAGAACGACATTAAAAATCGAAGCTCTACAGTTTCCAAAAGTGGAAACTGCTTCCTTTCCTCACTATTTTGAAAAAATGAATTTGAAACAAAACTAAGATGGTTTATGGATTGATCGATAACCAGATTTAGATCTCACACAGTGGTTAAAAAACTCCTAAGCCCTTATTTCTTAAGAAACAACTTTTCCGGCCACAGAACGAAGGCGAACAGAGGAATGGAGCGATAATGCATGCCACAGAGAAAAAACATTTGGATAATTTTCGACTAATGTGGGCGTAAATTCTTCTACGTTATTCGGTTGTTATTATTGATAACTTTTTCTTTTCTGTAGCAAAGAATATTTGGCTTCTTATACAGTACTCGATCGGTCGGTAGAGCAATAGCGGGACACGCTGCCACTTGGGAGCTATCGTAAGCAACAAAGCATCGCCAAATCCATAAGAACCACCTGTGGTTGCCATATGTGAAGAGCATGAAATGTCTTAGCACGGCAATCGTGGGATTCCAGTGAGAACCACGCCCCCACCGGCTCTTAACGTCAATAAAAACAGATGTCCCGTGCGAGCGAACCCACCGTCTAATTGGACCACCTCTATGCATCAAGTGCAGAAACACGTGAGGAACGCACAATACAGGACGAGTCATGTAATCATCAAAGTAATTAAGTGTTAGAGTTATAATTTTTGATTGGTTATCGATTGTAATTAACCGATAACAGAAGTCAAAAAACGAAGTTGGAATCAGTTACAGTTTTTACTCAAGCAATAGTTAAGTCAATCTGTAATTGCAAGCATTTCTACTTTGATTTGTTGCAATATATGTATCTATGGCACAAGGGCGCGTGTGGCGCAGTGGTCGGAGGGTCCCTTGCAATGCACACGTGGAATCGATCTCCGTGCCCATGGCTCACCAGGCCCTCCATCCTCCGGGGTCGGAAAATTGGTACCAGATTTGTCTGGGAGGATAGCAGTACTGGCCCGATACATCGGTAGGCCACTGCGAGTCATTGCAAAGGCCAGATATGCATTCAACCACCTCCAACGATGTTAATGGAGTCGAATAGATGGCGCATCCCTCATGGATTGATCAACGCCGAGAGCTTTATCCTTTTCTATCGTTAATATGTATGTATATGTATACACATACATACATAAGTGTATACGTATAGATGTACATACATACATATATACCTATATATATACGTATGATAAAACCATAAAATTCATCCCGAGATTATTAAATATTCAATATTTAAGTATTAATTCTGTGTGTACATCTATTTTTTTGAAAAATGAAACCTCTTTTAACGTTTAACGGAAGAAAATAACGAAAAATACCGACGAACACAGAAATCTTCAGCCAAACGTTGCTATAGTCAGCGTTGAGCACGTGCGCAGTAAACCACAACATATTGTATGAAAATCGATCGGTTTGTAGTGCGTGACAGTACATCAATTAATAGGCATACAATACTTGAACAAAAGAATCAGGTCGGTGAAGAATTTCGTCTTATTGTACACCAGATTTCTACACTACTCTCAAGTTGATAGGCAATTTAAACTGCGGGAAATGCAATCGGTTAAGAGCGACTGCAAATGATGAAAAACATTTCCCGTAGCGTCTTCGCCCTCGAAAACAAGGCTAATCGGCTGAGTACGACATCATCTAAACGTTAAAGACATAAATACTGATGTAATGTTGTTGACAGCAACCTTAGAAAGTAGTTAACTAACAAGTACAATGTCCCACTAATGACTACCGATGGCGTAAAGGATAAAGGATAATGGGGATAAAGCTTTCGGCACTGATCATTCAGCGAGACGATTCGCTATGCAACTCATTCCTAGCATAGGAGAGATGACTGAATGCGTATCTAGCATATATAGCGGGTTACGGTAGCAACTTACTGAGAACTGCGCTAGATGCATAACTATTAAGGAGACGTGTGCTTTTAAAACGCCAAAAAAAATTTCCTGCGGGAAATAACAACACTTTAAGGCATTTTAGACCTTCGTTTTAATATCGTTTAGAACTTTGCCTTATTCAGAGGCTGAACTAGTGATAAAAGAATTAGCTGAAATTCTCGATTCAAGCATTCGATATGGGGTTTCGTCGCAATTCAAGAGATGGGTAGCATGTCCAACAAGTTAACAGTACCACTAGGTTCTGGTTTATTATTGAGTGATAAAAATGAAAAGAAGCTGTGCAGTTTTAGTATTTGTTTGCCCATTTTACTTAGATACTTAGATAACTCGTCCTCAAATGTCGTGCAGCTCTCAGGGACGTTTCTCAATCGTTTCGTTCTCTCCTCGCACATGTCATCCATAGAGGTCACCGGCTTAGCGCATGAATTCGCCACCGGCTTGAGGATCTGCCCACTACAATACTCACAATACAATATTTTAGTAGGCAGAAAATAAAAGATAAAAATGCCTTCCTTCTAGGATTTTCGTGAAGAAGTCTGACCAGTGGTTTTCTCGCAGGATGTTTGACATCCCGAAGAATCCAGTCGCTAACTGCTCCTTTCAATCGGCTCTCGCTCATACGCATTACGTGTCCAGCTCAGCTTATCATCGATAATTTGGCATGTAAAACGGTGTCTTTGATTTTTTTATCATTGACGCAGATCGGAGCTTCGGATCCCTTCCCTCACTTGGGGGATACGGGGCACTTCTAGTATCGTCCTTTCGAGTGCGCGTTCAATAACGTCGAGTGATCTTTCATCATGTTTTCGTAGCGACCAGGTTTTTCACGCATACGTTATACTTAAGTAATAAAGCGAAAAATGAACTACTATGAGGATATAAAGCCATACTGTTAAGAAAAGTATGTTAACGCTTTCATAGCCAAGCAGGTTTTTCAACAACCTTCTGTGAATTCTCGATGCTCAAAGCATTTCAGGAAATGGAGACTTTACAGGCTTCACATAGCCCTATATTTCCGGGTAATATATAATTTACAAGACATTGTTCCATTCTAAGATAAGATTAGATTGAAAGTCTCGAAAAATCGAAAATGAAGTGCAAAATGTAGAAAATTCCAATTGAAAGTCAGAAGCCGTGAACACCAACAAGACGAGTTTCAACGAAACAAAGCGAAAAAAGTACGCATTGTACATTCCAGAAAATCAAAATTCAAGTTTGCTAGAATAAGAAAAATTCGTATCTTGTAGGGAGAATCTGCAGAATCTAGTGGTTTCTCTTTTAATCGATATAGCTTAATATAAACCGAGATATGTCTGTTTAATGTTTTGAAAAGCCCAATTATTTTCGGCCCATTATGAGCCATATACGAGTCATAGATCAGCGAATGTGTTAGAAAGGGACCAAAACGTATGAGAAAGCATAGAAATGAGACAGTCCACCAATTTTTTGCAAAAAAATTTTGTCTTACGTCTTTCTTAAATTTCGAACTATGAAAGTTGTATGCTCAAGGAAGAGGATTAAATGTTGGGCTGAAAAGCTTGCAAAATTCGAGAAGAGGTTACCACTTTTCTTCTCCACTGGAGTGGAAAAAAATTGAAGGAAGAGAATTGGGAGAATAATCCAGTTTCCTTTAACCTCGGAATGACTAATCAATATGCATTCTTTCTTTGACAAGATTACACCAGGTTGATTTATTTTCGGCTAACGTTTCGACGATATCGTCTTCATCAGAGCCGATAAAATTAAAACGTTGCAAACTATAAAGTCTATAAAAGAAATACTGTTTTCCACTTGGAACTCATAAAAGGCAGGCTTTATCAAAAGAAAACCTTTCGAAAAAAATCACGAGTTGTCGCGTTGGTAGTCACGGGCCAGCAAGCTTATTAAGGGTTATTTTCTATTATTAGCATGCCCCTTGCCATCATATACTGTACCGATTCCAGCACTTCTTCATTTCAATTCATTTCCATGTATCCGTCACCCACAAAGCTCTTCAGATTCAGGTAGCGTTGCAGCTTGAGGATTTTCGTATCTTAAATGGATGTTCTTGAATACTGGTCATGTTAGTGCTTGCTCAAATTCTTGAATACCAATGTTAGGAATTTCCTACGAGAACTAGAGGAGGTGAGTTACTTACACACAAGTTTTATGCTAAGTTGCGTAAGGATGATGGGTTTGGTGGGCACGAGCGGGATTGAACCAGAACGTGAGTTAGTTTGGCCCCGCTCGTAATGAACGACGTCACTGGCACGTCGCTACTCGCTTATTAAGACCTTAGAAAAGGAAGCTTCAATTCTACGACACTTTCTGTCATTACCCTTCTTCCGATTTCTTTTTCCGATTCCGAATTTTAAGAATTCAACACTCTTTATCCCTCTGGTGACGTAAAGTGACCGATTTTAAAAACGATAACTGAGTGTAACGTAAGGCATAGTTATTCCGCGAAAGTAATAGGCTGGCGGAAAAAAATAAACCTCGTAAAATGGAAGCGTTCAGTAGTGTAGCTCAGTGGCAAAAAATACTGTCCAATATACGCAAGAAATTGGTTCGACTACGCACCAGACCTCTCATCCTATTGTAAAATATCTGAAAGACTCTTTAAGGACCAGCTGGTTTACAATGATTAGAAAAAAGCCTGCGAGTGCTTGTAGTAGGGATCTAGAAACACCCTAATACGGCTATCACAGGACTCCATAGAAAAACGACTCGGCCAGCTACATTCATGTCTTTCTTGACACCAAATTCTTCAGTCAGCAGACGAATCTACTCATAATTCCGAAGGCCTTTTTTGGTTGATGGACGCGACGAAACCAGTAGAGTCGATGAAATGCTGAGGTCCACATAAAATGTGGCGTCAGGTCACGCAGGGAAAAAAAATAAAAGAACGCTTTGCTCTATGAAAGTACAACGAGTTACAGTATATCTCATGAGCACATGTAAGGAACCTTCAAGCAATCAATAATTTAAAATCGTGGTCCGCTATTATGAATAGCCTCTACAGAAAGATAAAAAGTCCCACCAAGCCTTCCTTCCCTCCGGAGTCGGCAAATTGGTATTCTAGGAGGATACCACCACTAGCTCGATACATCGGTAGGCCACCGCGAGTCATTGTAAAGGCCAGATTTGCATTCAGTCGCCTCTAACGATGATTAATGAAGTCGAATGCATGGTTCATCCCTCAGGAATTGATCAACGAGAGCATTATCCTTTCTTTTTTTTGTAGTAATTTTTGAATGTTTGGTTATTTCGTACTCCTTTTTACAAGTATAGAAGCCAGGCTGCAAAGAAAAAGATTCAAGACTGCTCATTAGACCACTATTGTTATTACTATTCGATTTGTTTTGGATTTTTTCCCATAGAAGCGCGAACAATATTGGCACGAAATCATGGAATGGAAACTGAATTAGAAAAACAGAACTAAATCGTAATGATTTTGCAATGGATTGAGGTTATTACAGTCTTGTTACTAGTAATATTATTGGGCTCCAGTGACTTAAGTAACCCTTTGCGATAGTCGATGCAGTGCTCCTGAACCTTAAACTCTGATCGATTTTTCTTGTGGACGAATTGTTCTGAAAGTGTTCGTTATAATTCCAAAGACCAACTTTCTATTAATTATGGCAAAAAATCAAACAACTGTCCGCTTTCTTGATGAGCAAACACAATGCTGTAGCTTCATCACTTATGAGCAAGCTGGCGTTTCGACGGATTTCGCCTTCTTTAGAGCTTGGAAAGGATAAGAGTCAAGTTGGTTGCGATGTATGTAGCCCAACACCTTCATAACCAAAACAGAGAAAGCACTAAGAAAGATTTTATTCGCATTGAAAATAGAATAGTTTCTTCTCAGCCTTATCGTTTTCTGTGAGTCCAACACTGAATATTTCATGCCGAGACCAACTGCACAGAGTTCACATGGAGGCGTAATGTGCTTCTGTCACATTAAAATATCACTCTCTCAAATACTGTGTGAAATCATGTGTGACATCGAGGCATTCCTCCCTGCAGCTCGTTTCCCGATTCTTGGAATTTATCCATAATGCTCCGAGAGTTTTGCGCGCCGGAGTTTAGGGAGAGCCAAGTGCGCGCAATCTTGTGACAAATAGAGACGGACATTCTGCAGATGATGTGGAAACGACGAAAAACAAATGCGAAAACTTGAAGGAGTGCACGAAAACTTCAGCGTGGAAGACTTTTGAGGAATTCTGGATGAATCCCAAAAACCCAAAAATGAACCGTAAGGAGGAATGCTTCGTTATCATGCGTGATCTAACACAGTATTAAAACATACTTTAATTTGAGAGAGGCATATTACGCTTCCATGTGAACTCTGTGCCGTTGGTCTCCACGTGACATATTCAGTGAAAGACTCGTAGAAAGCGGTAAGTATGCGAGAAAACTACTATGTACTCAATATGATTGAAATGTTAGTTTAGCAATTTCCCTGCTTTGTTATGGAGGTGTTGGGCAGGGTAGATTTCAATCTTCTTTTCAAGCTCTGATGAAGGCAAAATCCACGGAAACGTCAGCTTGTTCGTAAATAAAGAACAGACTAACAACCTCATGTTTGCTCACCAAGAATACAGAGAATTTTCGTTGTAGTTCTAGGACTAGCCGAATTCCCTTAATAGGTTTTTTTTCATCCCGATTTTGCATTCGTACCTTCCACAATTAGCTCAAAAGTACAATCCAGGATAGCTCGTTTTATAAGAGGATAGTTCATTTTCAGGTAGAAATTCATTTAAGCCAAAAAAACATTGATCTCAAACATTAGTTCCCTTTTGTTCCCGATCGCTTCTACCTCTCGTATTTCTCTCTTCCTGCCTCCTTTTTTCCCTCTCGCTCTTAACCTTCATCCTCCTCTTTTTTTCTCTCTGGCGAGTAAACTGAGCACCTTATTTTTTATTAAAATAGCTCCGGACATGTTTGTTTTTAGTAATACTTGCATTGCATTCTTCTTTTTTCAATTCCCGGGTGTTCCTTTCATCTTCAAATGTCACCATAGTAGGATAGGACACATTAATCATCATAGTGGAGAACTAGCCGCCCAAATAGATGAAGACTGCATTTCGATGACTAGAGGGAAAAACACGAAATAAGAACGCTTAAACTGCTTGAATAAGAAAAATGAATGAATGAAAAACTGAATGGCCATAAATAGTGCAGACGTCAGAACATTCAGATATTCTTACAAGTGGAGACAACACTGATCATTTGACCCTTGAACGACGAACCTTCACATGAACACACGTAAGCCATAGCACATTTTCCGTTCCAATGATGTGAATTTACCTAGGAAACGTATTTCCTTTTGGAGTGCAGAGGAGACCATCTCAAGTCCTACACTGATCGTTACCATACGAAGTCGTCAGGCTATAGGAAGAATTGTTACTTGTCATCTTGCGACTAGCTCTCTATCAAGAAAGTTTTAATTCCAGCCACAAGCCTTTTTTACCTTTGCATGCTTGTAAAACGAAAATATCGGAGTTCTCCGCAGCATTGATGCGCCTGAGAATAAATTCACTGTTCCAGAATGTAATTCTACACTTCTCCAACGGTTTACCGCCTCATCGTGGCTAGGAGGTGTTCTTGGGTGTCGGACTGCGATGTACAGCGAGAGAATCCATTCCCTTGGCAGGATCTCGCAAGCTGAGAAGAAGTCCGGCGCTTCCATCAGGATGCCTAGCTAAGAGTAAACCAATACCAGAGTGTACCACAGTTCTGGCATCGAACTAGTCGCATTGTGGCAAATCTTCCTCTGATCCACAAGGGCGGAGAGTGCTTGTGGTGGTGACGACCTGGGTCAGACTTTGGCCTGGCTGACCTCGGGACTCCACGGAACCACAGTGGCCAAACTAGTAAAACTCCGAGAAAGTGGAGAGCATGCTGGGGCCCGCACAACCAGTGAGGACGGGCCATCCAAGCATCCAAGTAATTCTACACTCAGGAGTTCCCTGGAAATGGTGCCGCAGTGACCCTATGAGTTAGCATGAAACTAATTCAGGTAAGAAAAAAGGCATTAAATGTGTATAGTAACCAGTCCCAATCGTGGTCGTAGAAGTACACTCAAGCGAGGTGGCTTCAAAGCAATTAGGGGGCATTCCCAGATGACGGATAGCGGTAGACACCGACCAAAAGTGTCCGGCCGCTTGCCTTAAAACGCTACAGGTCTCCGGGTGATGGGCTCCATTATTTCAGTGCTAAGCAGGGTCTTCCTGGCTGCGCATTACTATCTGTATTTATGAATGCATTTATTGATTCAGAGTTCAGTTCACAGTACAGGGCAGTGTTAAAAGGTTTCTCCGACTACATATGTTGTTCTCGGCTCGATTCCACCCACAGCCTTGACAGGCCCTCCATCCCACCGGATTGAGTAAATTTGTTCCAAAGATATGAGCAAACCTCCCAGCCTTAGATGCAGTTCGAATCCGAGATTACCCTTAACGGGGCTCATGTGCTACCCACCACACCAACCAAGGCGTTCGTTTTGCTTTTCTCTCAGACACGTTTTTTACTTTATCCGTGTTGTCGGCAATCACCTCTCAAAGGGAATCATCTAGAGAGCAAAAGTCGGCATTCAACCCAACTAAGATGAAGCTCCATCCAAAATCACATTATTCTAACTTCTACTTACTGCATTTTCTTGTTTTTACGGAAGGGGTACGATGTCATATACACCAATAGAGCAAAAAAATTGGCTTAAAGAAAGGCCATGCAACGGGCTCGGTTGGTGTGGTGGATAGCACGCGAATTTTCAGAAAGGGTAATTGCATGTTCGAAGCCCACCTGAGGTGCCGAGTTTTGTTTATATCTCAGCATTCTTCTATACTTCTATGGTGCATAGCGGGATCACATGCATGGTGCGTTCCTAAGGGATTGAGAAACGCCAAACGCTTTATCTTTTCACCTTTATGTATGGACATGTTTATGTATACGTGGACCGTGTTCCTGTACATTTATTCGGCTAAAGTTTGCGGTATGGGATAAGTCTTGCGTTGCCTGCAACAAACTGAGCACCACGTTAACTCCGGGAGACCCTAATAAATTAGTCATGAGTATATTCAACTCCGCAAGGCGGATGTCGTCGAGCTACAAGTACTACGAATATATGAACGGGGTCCAATGAACACTATAATGTTCATCGTGTTGTTAGAGCGAGCGATAGAAGCGCATGGAAACCTTACTGAATTCTGCTCCAATTCTTTGACCATTATCAGTGCCATAAATGATATAGGTGGTATCGCTCATCACAGTTATGTGACCTTTTCGGGGGTAGTTATTAATGTTGTGTGAACTGTACAGCTCCATCTAATGCATTATAAAAGCAAAACCTCAAAAATGAGTTTAAAAAGATCATGTTAAATATCGAGTTGGCATGGTTATCTATCAACGATCTTACAACTTGACAAATCTAATTCTATCTACTCAAAGAGATAGAGCCTTGAGTAGATTTTTACGTGAACGTGTTTTACATTATATTGGGACACGAGAGAATGGAGCAGTAGAGGAAAACTGATGAAGCTGTCGGCGCTGATCAATGCCTGATGGACGCGCCATGCACTCTACTTCACTAAGCATCGTTTGGAGGTGATTGATTGCATATCTGGCCTTTACAATGGTGGCTCACTGAAGTATCGAGCCAGTGCTGCTATCCTCCCAGACAAATCTGGTAACAACTTGCCGATCCCGGAGGGATGGAAGGCTTGGTGGGCTATGGACACGAGGACTAATTCCACGTGTGTGTGCTGCAGTGCGCCTCCGACCACTGCGCTACACGCAGAGCAGTTGAGTACTTCGACAAATTCCCAACGAGATCCAGTAAGCGGTGCCATATCCAACTCAGATCTACCAAATCTTCGACCTCTCCAAAAAAGAATTTCATTTAGGGAAAAGTTTTTTGACTTTCAATTTTACCACCTAGTGAAAAAGAACATTTGACACCTCCACGGTGAGGTCATAAGAAACCAAGTCCGAATGTTGCGGTACATCAATCAATTCAAATAAGCCCACGGCGGAAATTCTAGCCCTTGTCATTATTTGGAATAGAATACTTGAAAAAGAAAGGGAAAAATCAATAGACAGAAAGCTAGTAGAGCTAACTGTTTTAAACCACGATGAGAAAGTTGGCTCATCGCTCTTAGAAAAATGATAACACTTGGCGGAGAGAAACACCGTCGGCTATGACAACTTCAGACAAAAGAAATGGATATGTCGTTATTCAAGGCTTCAATGCTGACATCTATTACAACCGCTGAAGCATTTCATTTCATCACCAGGTTGTCTGAAATGTAAGGAATAACGCTGAATCTAAAAGTAAAAAAGGGCGCGTGTAGCGCGTGATCGGAGGCGCCCTGCAAAACAAATGGGATCGATTAAAGCTCTTAAGGCTTACCAAGCCTTCCAACCCTCCGGAGTCGGCAAATTGATACCAAGGTTTTTTGGGAGGATAACAGCCCTGACTCGCTACATCAGTAGGCCAGCGCGAGTCATTGTATAGGCCCCCATTCAATGACCTCTAACGATGCTTAATGAAGCAGAATGCATGTCGTACCCTCAGGGGATTGATCAACATCAGGAATTTTATCCCTTTTTTAACGATGAATATCTGATTGACACTCACAACGCTTACGCGACCACAAGCAGAATCACCAGCACCTCTATAATGTTTATTGGCCTCAATCGGTTTTACAGTAGATAACGAAGTAAGTCAGCCAAGCAGGACGTGAACTGCAGAAGTCGTTCTGACTATATTTTTTCATCCTTTACTTGGATGGGTATATCTCTAACATCCTGTCTTCTTTATACACATGTTATTCCATCCAATCTACTGTGTGTGTTTTCTGGCTGATATTGTGCATTACTATGAGAATCACGTAGTAATGTATTCTAAGAGCCTTTTAGAGTCGCAGTCATCATGTACGATGGAAACTACCTATTTAAATAGATATTTGGATTGCTTCCCTTCACAAAAAAGATCGAACGAGTTCATCGCGATTCCCAATGATTCGCACCGGACCCTGAGAACGCCATTTAAAGTTATTCGTTGTTCATCACCACCGACAACTATTTTTCACGGGAGAGTGTATGTAGCCATGCGACTATACCTGTTTCAGGACATGGACAATTCGTCATACATAGGTAGTTAAGCCTCAAAGGATTACGAGCCAGAATTCCGCTTCTTCCAGCGGCTTGATTCTGATGCAACATAACGAGCTTAAAGGACTTCGAAAGTCAAAAATGCGAAAACTTCTTCTCATCAATCCGTTGATTTGATGCGCTTTCCCGGAAAGAAACAATCATATTGCCTTGTCGACTTCAAATTTTTGAGTTTAGATCGTAAACAAGGTCTGAAGCGAACATCTGATAAGCCTGTTGCATACGAAAACACTTGATACTTGATACTTGAATGGTCCGTCCTCAATGGTTGTGCGGGCCCCAGCATAATTTCCATTTTTCGGAGATTTCCTGGTTAAACCATAGTGGTTCCCTGGAATCCCGAGGTCAGCCTGGCCAAAATCTGCTCCAGGTCTTCACCACCACATGCAGTCGCAGCCCTTGTGCATCAGAGGGGAGATTTGCCACCAGGTAACTTTGATACCAGTACGGTGGTGGATCCTAGTATTGGTTTACTCTTAGCTGGGCTTCCTGATGGAAACGTCGATGAATCCCCTCGCTCAACATCGTAGCCTGACACCCAGAAACACCTCCCAGCCACGATGAGGCGGTAAACCGTTGGACCTATATTAGATCACTAGTAGCAATAAACCAGAAACATGGAATCGCCCACCAGTATGAGCACTAATTCCTCCCTCAGTTAGTTGGTTAGATATCTATTTATATGCTTACCATTAGGCTGCACCATCAATTATATAAATGCATCCTTTAATTTCTTCCTAAGTCGCGCAATATTACACTTAATTATTAATCATTTTAATTTACAATTCGAACGCAGGTGTAGTACTGTAGCCTGTCATCGCCCACTGTCGCCCGCCCCCAGGGCTAGCAGTAGCAGCGACCGGCGACTACGTGCATTGTCACAATCGTTACCGATGCACCATCTATCAACTCAATTCACCACTTCCACATGCTACTTTAGATCTCTTAAGCACTGATTTGAAAATCATTATGTGCATTTTCTTTTACGCGGTCTGCATGTCTTTCATCATCAAGATGCGAACCAGGTAGTTGACTGCCTCTTCAGTTAGTCGTCAACTGAAACCTATTCTTCTCTGAGTGGTTTCGTAATTTTCAAGGTCAAAACCGTCAATCAGTGAGATGTAGAACTGAATAAGCAAAGTGTGACGTGGTGGTCTATGCAAACAGATGAATTCAGGTGATAGCTTATTTGGTGTGTTCTTTGTTTCCAACAGCGTTGTGTAGTTGCTTTGCGGCACGACAACAAGGTAGCCTAACGTATATAGAAGTAAGGATTCATCACAGCGACAGGGTCACTCTGACTTAGAACGAGTTCGAAGAGTCGATTTTCACCTCGTAGCTCAGAGAGGAGTATTACCCCTTGCAGACATCGCTGACTACCAGTGGGGACCCACTCGATAAATTCGACCGAAATAATAAATTAGTAAGAAAAAAAAGAAAACCAATACGGTAGTGATGAATTCTTGGTAGGTATTCATAAAGCAACGAAAATGAAGCGACCAGTAAGTTGACGAGGTACGAATAATTCCCAGACCTAAGAGAACACAAGAAGATCTTTTGCGGTGTCCAAAAAGCTTACCTTCGAAAAAAAATTATGAATGGAAACTGGAAATAACTCATAATAAAACTCGTTTCACATTAAACATTAGCATACAAGATCCCGTTGACCGGTGATTGCTGATATCACTGATCGATAAAACTAGCTAAGAAACAGGCGAAACGAAGAACTCGCATGGTGTGGCGGTGAACGCGTTAACCCCCGGAAAGGGTAATAGCGCGTTCGTTCTTCACCGCAAAAAGCTGCGGTCCGGAATTTTGCAAATATCTCAGCATCATTGTGGTTGTATTTCGCATAATACAGGACTTGATGTGTGTTCTTCAATAGTAGTCGATAATTCTCTCGACAACTAGAGTATTTGAGGACTTGAGAATTTTGCAAAGGTCTAGACGGCAGTGCTGCTGACCAAGATCTTCAGTAGCCTTGCCGTTCTAGAAACAAGTCTCATCGACAAAAAGTGAGTGAAAAACTTCGTGATCTCCAAGGGAAAACAGAATTAATTGTATACGAAGGAAACCTGCATTGTTCGCAAAGAAACGTTGCGGCCGTTTTCTTTTTTTTTCAAATTTTGTTTGAAATGGCCAGTCATCACATCTACAGTGCGGATCCCAGCACTTCTTGCATTCGATTCGTTTTCCTTGCATCCATCATCGCCCACGAAGATCTTCGAGCATTTCACGTGTTCCTTCGGCTGCTGCTTGAGCAGTATATCTTTTTTATTAATGTCACAGAATGCTGGTCAAATCGATTCTCCTTGCAGTCTTGGAGATATCATCTAAGCTAAGGCGTTCCTACGTGGATTGGAGCAGACCCCTGGACAGGGATTCAAACCTACCTTCCTGATAGAGTACATCGCTTACCACTGCGCTAACCTGTTTCATTAAAATTCTCGATGTTCACTATGTGCTTGTTTCAGTTCGGAAAGAGAAGCAATTACTTTCGGCCGCGTATGACTCACATATGACTCATGTCATGCCGTGCCTGCTTAAAAATGCAAAGGTGCGCACAGAATACCGTTCATATTGATAGTGGTTTTCATTCCAAACATATAATGGACGGTGTGCATTTTATGCAAACATATGCGTCGCTTCAAGCGGCCAGTATAACCTCTAGAAAGGTCAATTTTTCCTCAAATTATATTTTACCGCGTAGAAATTCCTCACCATACTTTTTTGCAAATCATTCGATGATATCATTTACATTTTACCATTTACAAAAAACCCTTGGTTCTTCAATAACTTGGTTGATAGGTAAAAAATAACAACAATAATAACTGTTATTTCAAATGTAATCATTGTAATGAATCGTACTCATCGGATGGAATGTACGGATATAAAAATGCCGAAATAGACATAGCATAAGCTGCAAAACAAGGGGGGCGGATAGCACAGTTGTAGTGATGTCCGTCATCACAAGCATGGTGCTAGTTCGATTCTGCTGCGGGCCAACTAAGCCTCTCATCGCTCCGGGGTCGGGAAATTGGTAGAGGACTTCTCTCGGAAAAAACCACTTTCTGCAATCCAAATGGGAAAAAAGCTCTAGTCCGCTTATCTTAGAATTCCAGGAGAATTGCTCGACCAGCATTTCACGACATTCAAGATGAAACGAAAATCGTCAAGCAGTGACCAAAGCCACACGTAAAAGTTGGAAAATCTTAGTAGATGATGGACGCGAGGAAACGAATTGAATGTGAGAAGTGCTGGGATCCATACAGTAGGCGTGAAGATGGCTCAAAATAAAATGAAATAAAGCGAAGTAAAAAAAATATGCATATCATTCATACCTGTAAAGCGATAATCATAAAAAGTGTATGAGACACTGATTAATCGATATTTTATAAGAATTATGAAGGGAGGTCGGAAAACGAGAATGAAAACATCTCGAACCGGATTCTGAATTGTTCAACGAGTAAATAGCATTTCTCATTTACTATCACCTTATGCGATTTGACAAACTGATTTATAGCAGCAATCGATAACAGCAGCGACCTACACGAAACAGACAATGTTAATTCGTCAAGATCAGGGTTTCCTTCTGGGAATCCGAGGAAATTTAGCTGGAATCCTAGATGATGGACAGATTCCGGCTTAAGATGAGAAACCAAATTAGACTAGGCTTCGCTGATGTAAATGTTGCTCTCATTTTCCATAAAAAAAAACCTATGATTGCTTCCCACTTCCTACAAATCACTGAAGAAATCTCTATATTGGAATAATGCCCCAAAATTTTTTGTCATTCGCCCTAATCCTGGTCTCATTTTATCATTTCGAAACCGAATGCTAGTGAATAAACCACTATACCTTTCATGTGCTCTAACGATCATCATTTCATCGTTATTGTCACTTGACGAGCTATGCGGTGTTTCAATACCGTAACCTGAATAATCGTAGCGATTAGGCAAAAATGTCATCGACGCACAACCGAGTCTCCATGGTCCATCGGCGAACTCCTACAAGATTAAAAACAGACAAAAACATCATATGGATCGTCATTAACATTGATTCTTCTGTGCGACATTTGTTGGAGAACCTTGAAAAAAGCGTCACTCCTGTGTATTCCAAAGCCACACACAAGTCTCATTGGTGACGAAAAAGCTTAGACGATGAAAAAAGAAAACAGTGAACGAGATGAAATGAAACAAGCTCCAGGGCGATAAGAATAGTTTTGATAATCAAACTAAAGGATCTTCGTCCCGTTGTGGTGATATACAACATGGTGTGGAGGAAAAGTGGGAACGACATGAAGAGGACGTGCTAGGCGTCGAAAAAACAGAACCCTCCAACGGATTTGCCCTCTGTGGTCGAAAACCAAAGA